>JAECWR010000345.1:0-75681 GCA_018150935.1 Drosophila pruinosa | reverse complement strand
TTGATGTTTTGATGTTTTGATGTTTTGATGTTTTTTGATGTTTTTGATGTTTTGATGTTTTGATGTTTTTGATGTTTTTTGATGTTTTTTGATGTTTTTGATGTTTTGATGTTTTTGATGTTTTGATGTTTTTGATGTTTTGATGTTTTTGATGTTTTTGATGTTTTTGATGTCTTTGATGTTATGTGTTTTTGTTGTTTTTGATGTTTTTGATGTTTTTGATGTTTTGATGTTTTTGATGTTTTGATGTTTTTGATGTTTTGATGTTTTTGATGTTTTTGATGTTTTTGATGTTTTGATGTTTTGATGTTTTTGATGTTTTGATGGTTTTTGATGTTTTGATGTTTTTGATGTTTTGATGTTTTTGATGTTTTCCTGTTATTGAATGTTTTTAATGTTTTTGATGTTTTTGAGTGTTTTAATGTTTTTGATGTTTTTGATGTTTTGATGTTTTTGATGTTTTTGATGTTTTTTGATGTTTTTGATGTTTTTGATGTTTTGGTGTTTTTGATGTTTTTGATGTGTTTAATGTTTTCGATGATTTTAATGTTTTGATGTTTTTAATGTTTTTGATGTTTTTGATGTTTTTGATGTGTTTGATGGTTTTGATGTTTTTTAATGTTTTTAATGTTTTTGATGTTTTTGATGTTTTTGATGTTTTTGATGTTTTGATGTTTTTGATGTTCCTGTTCTTAATGTTTTTGATGTTTTGATGTTTTTAATGTTTTTGATGTTTTTGATGTTTTGGTGTTTTTGATGTTTTTTTGATGTTTTTAATGTTTTTAATTGTTTTGATGTTTTTGATGTTTTTGATGTTTTTGATGTTTTTGATGTTTTTGATGTTTTTGATGTTTTGATGTTTTTGATGTTTTTGATGTTTTGATGTTTTATGATGTTTTGATGTTTTTGATGTTTTTAATGTTTTTGATGTTTTGATGTTTTTGATGTTTTGATGTTTTTGATGTTTTGTTGTTTTTGATGTTTTTGATGTTTTTGATGTTTATTATGTTTTTGATGATTTTTAATGTTTTTATGCTTATGATGTTTTTTAATGTTTTAATGTTTTTGATGTTTTTGATGTTTTTGATGTTTTTGATGTTTTTGATGTTTTTGATGTTTTGTTGTTTTTGATGTTTTTGATGGTTTTTATGTCTTTGATGTTATGTTGTTTTTGTTGTTTTGATGTTTTTGATGTTTTTTGGTGTTTTTGATGTTTTGTATGTGTTTAATGTTTTCGATGTTTTGATGTTTTTGATGTTTTTAATGTTTTTGATGTTTTTGATGTTTTGATGTTTTGATGTTTTGATGTTTTTGATGTTTTTATGTTTTTGATGTTTTTGATGTTTTTGATGTTTTTGATGTTCTTGATGTTTTTGATGTTTCTGATGTTTTTGTTGTTTTTGATGTTTTTGATGTTTTTGATGTTTTTGATGTTTTTGATGTTTTTGATGTTTTTGATGTTTTTGATGTTTTTGATGTTTTTGATGTTTTTGATGTTTTTGATGTTTTTGATGTTTTTGATGTTTTTGATGTTTTTGATGTTTTTGATGTTTTTGATGTTTTGCTGTTTTTAATGTTTTTTATGTTTTGTTGTTTTTGAAGTTTTTGATGGTTTTTATGTCTTTGATGTTATGTTGTTTTTGTTGTTTTTGATGTTTTTAATGTTTTGTTGTTTTTGATGTTTTTGATGGTTTTTATGTCTTTGATGTTATGTTGTTTTTGTTGTTTTTGATGTTTTAGATGTTTTTGATGTTTTTGATGTTTTTGATGTTTTTGATGTTTTTGATGTTTTTGATGTTTTTGATGTTTTTGATGTTTTTGATGTTTTTGAGGTTTTTGATGTTATTGATGTTTTTGATGTTTCTGATGTTTATGATGTTTTTGATGTTTTTGATGTTATTGATGTTATTGATGTTTTTGATGTTTTTGATGTTTTTGATGTTTTTGATTTTTTTGATGTTTTTGATGTTTTCCTGTTTTTAATGTTTTTAATGTTTTGCTGTTTTGTAATGTTTTTGATGTTTTGATGTTTTTGATGTTTTGTTGTTTTTGATGTTTTTGATGGTTTTTATGTCTTTGATGTTATGTTGTTTTTGTTGTTTTTGATGTGTTTGATGTTTTTGGTGTTTTTGATGTTTTGTATGTGTTTAATGTTTTCGAAGTTTTTGATGTTTTTGATGGTTTTGATGTTTTTGATGTTTTTGATGTTTTTGATGTTTTTGATGTTTTTGATGTTTTTGATGTTTTGTTGTTTTTGATGTTTTTGATGTTTTTGATGTTTTGTTGTTTTTGATGTTTTTGATGGTTTTTATGTCTTTGATGTTATGTTTTTTTTGTTGTTTTTGATGTTTTTGATGTTTTTGATGTTTTTGATGTTTTTGATGTTATTGATGTTTTTGATGTTTTTGATGTTTATGATGTTTTTGATGTTTTTGATGTTATTGATGTTTTTGATGTTTTTGATGTTTTTGATGTTTTTGATGTTTTTGATGTTTTGATGTTTTTGATGTTTTGATGTTTTGATGTTTTGATGTTTTTGATGTTTTTGATGTTTTTGATGTTTTTGATGTTTTTGATGTTTTTGATGTTTTTGATGTTTTTGATGTTTTCCTGTTTTTAATGTTTTTAATGTTTTGCTGTTTTGTAATGTTTTTAATGTTTTTGATGTTTTTGATGTTTTGTTGTTTTTGATGTTTTTGATGGTTTTTATGTCTTTGATGTTATGTTGATTTTGTTGTTTTTGATGTGTTTGATGTTTTTGGTGTTTTTGATGTTTTGTATGTTTAATGTTTAATGTTTTCGATGTTTTTATGTTTGATGTTTTCGATGTTTTTAATGTTTTTGATGTTTTTAATGTTTTTGATGTTTTTGATGTTTTTGATGTGTTTGATGTTTTTGATGTTTTTAATGTTTTTAATGTTTTTGATGTTTTTGATGTTTTTGATGTTTTTGATGTTTTTGATGTTTTTGATGTTTTTGATGTTTTTGATGTTTTTGATGTTTTTGATGTTTTTGATGTTTTTGATGTTTTCCTGTTCTTAATGTTTTTGATGTTTTGCTGTTTTTAATGTTTTTAATGTTTTTGATGTTTTTGATGTTTTTGATGTTTTTAATGTTTATAATTGTTTTGATGTTTTTGATGTTTTTGATGTTTTTGATGTTTTTGATGTTTTTTATGTTTTTGATGTTTTTGATGTTCTTGATGTTTTTATGCTTATGATGTTTTTATGCTTATGATGTTTTTGATGTTTTTAATGTTTTTGACGTTTTTGATGTTTTTGACGTTTTTGATGTTTTTGATGTTTTTGATGTTTTTGATGTTTTGTTGTTTTTGATGTTTTTGATGGTTTTTATGTCTTTGGTGTTATGTTGTTTTTGTTGTTTTTGATGTTTTTGATGTTTTTGATGTTTTTGATGTTTTTGATGTTTTTGATGTTTTTGATGTTTTTGATGTTTTGATGTTTTTGATGTTTTTGATGTTTTTGATGTTTTTGATGTTTTGATGTTTTGATGTTTATGATGTTTTTGATGTTTTTGATGTTTTTGATGTTTTTGATGTTTTTGACGTTTTTGATGTTTTTGATGTTTTTGATGTTTTTGATGTTTTCCTGTTTTTGATGTTTTTAATGTTTTGCTGTTTTGTATGTTTTTAATGTTTTGATGTTTTTGATGTTTTGTTGTTTTTGATGTTTTCGATGGTTTTTATGTCTTTGATGTTATGTTGTTTTTGTTGTTTTTGATGTGTTTGATGTTTTTGTTGTTTTTGATGTTTTGTATGTGTTTAATGTTTTCGATGATTTTAATGTTTTTTATGTTTTTAATGTTTTTGATGTTTTTGATGTTTTTGATGTGTTTGATGTTTTTGATGTTTTTAATGTTTTTAATGTTTTTGATGTTTTTGATGTTTTTGATGTTTTTGATGTTTTTGATGTTTTTGATGTTTTCCTGTTCTTAATGTTTTTGATGTTTTGCTGTTTTTAATGTTTTTAATGTTTTTGATGTTTTTGATGTTTTTGATGTTTTTGATGTTTTTGATGTTTTTAATGTTTTTAGTTGTTTTGATGTTTTTGATGTTTTTGATGTTTTTGATGTTTTTGATGTTTTTGATGTTTTTTATGTTTTTGATGTTTTTGATGTTTTTGATGTTTTTGATGTTCTTGATGTTTATGATGTTTTGATGTTTTTGATGTTTTTAATGTTTTTGATGTTTTTGATGTTTTTGATGTTTTTGATGTTTTGATGTTTTTGATGTTTTGTTGTTTTTGATGTTTTTATGTTTTTTATGTTTATTATGTTTTTGATGATTTTAATGTTTTTATGCTTATGATGTTTTTAATGTTTTTAATGTTTTTGATGTTTTTGATGTTTTTGATGTTTTTGATGTTTTGATGTTTTTGATGTTTTGTTGTTTTTGATGTTTTTGATGGTTTTTATGTCTTTGATGTTATGTTGTTTTTGATGTGTTTGATGTTTTTGGTGTTTTTGATGTTTTGTATGTGTTTAATGTTTTCGAAGTTTTTGATGTTTTTGATGTTTTTAATGTTTTTGATGTTTTTGATGTTTTTGATGTTCTTGATGTTTTTGATGTTTCTGATGTTTTTGTTGTTTTTGATGTTTTTGATGTTTTTGATGTTTTTGATGTTTTTGATGTTTTTGATGTTTTTGATGTTTTTGATGTTTTTGATGTTTTTGATGTTTTTGATGTTTTTGATGTTTTTGATGTTTTTGATGTTTTTGATGTTTTTAATGTTTTTGATGTTTTTGATGTTTTTGATGTTTTTGATGTTTTGCTGTTTTTAATGTTTTTTATGTTTTGTTGTTTTTGAAGTTTTTGATGGTTTTTATGTCTTTGATGTTATGTTGTTTTTGTTGTTTTTGATGTTTTAGATGTTTTAGATGTTTTTGATGTTTTTGATGTTTTTGATGTTTTTGATGTTTTTGATGTTTTTGATGTTTTTGATGGTTTTTATGTCTTTGATGTTATGTTGTTTTTGTTGTTTTTGATGTTTTAGATGTTTTTGATGTTTTTGATGTTTTTGATGTTTTTGATGTTTTTGATGTTTTTGATGTTTTTGATGTTTTTGATGTTTTTGATGTTTTTGATGTTATTGATGTTTTTGATGTTTTTGATGTTTTTGATGTTTTTGATGTTTTTGATGTTTTTGATGTTTTCCTGTTTTTAATGTTTTTAATGTTTTGCTGTTTTGTAATGTTTTTAATGTTCTTGATGTTTTTGATGTTTTGTTGTTTTTGATGTTTTTGATGGTTTTTATGTGTTTGATGTTATGTTGTTTTTGTTGTTTTTGATGTGTTTGATGTTTTTGCTGTTTTTGATGTTTTGTATGTGTTTAATGTTTTCGATGTTTTTAATGTTTTTGATGTTTTTGATGTTTTTGATGTTTTTGATGTTTTTGATGTTTTTGATGTTTTTGATGTTTTGATGTTTTTGATGTTTTGATGTTTTTGATGTTTTTGATGTTTTTGATGTTTTTGATGTTTTTGATGTTTTTGTTTGATGTTTTGATGTTTATGATGTTTTTTGATGTTTTGATGTTATTGATGTTTTGATGTTTTTGATGTTTTTGATGTTTTTGATGTTTTTGATGTTTTTGATGTTTTTGATGTTTTTGATGTTTTTAATGTTTTTAATGTTTTGCTGTTTTGTAACGTTTTTAATGTTTTTGATGTTTTTGATGTTTTGTTGTTTTTGATGTTTTCGATGGTTTTTATGTCTTTGATGTTATGTTGTTTTTGTTGTTTTTGATGTGTTTGATGTTTTGGTGTTTTTGATGTTTTGTATGTGTTTAATGTTTTCGATGATTTTAATGTTTTTTATGTTTTTAATGTTTTTGATGTTTTTGATGTTTTTGATGTGTTTTGATGTTTTTGATGTTTTTGATGTTTTTAATGTTTTTGATGTTTTTGATGTTTTTGATGTTTTTGATGTTTTTGATGTTTTTGATGTTTTCCTGTTCTTAATGTTTTTGATGTTTTTGATGTTTTTAATGTTTTTGATGTTTTTGATGTTTTGTTGTTTTTGATGTTTTTGATGGTTTTTATGTTTTTGATGTTATTGTTGTTTTTGTTGTTTTTGATGTTTTTTATGTTTTTGATGTTTTTGATGTTTTTGATGTTTTTGATGTTTTTGATGTTTTTGATGTTTTTGATGTTTTTGATGTTTTTGATGTTTTTGATGTTTTTGATGTTTTTTAATGTTTTGATGTTTTTGATGTTTTTGATGTTTTTGATGTTTTTGATGTTTTTGATGTTTTTGATGTTTTTGATGTTTTGATGTTTTTGATGTTTTTGATGTTTTTGATGTTTTTGATGTTTTTGATGTTTTTGATGTTTTTGATGTTTTTGATGTTTTCCTGTTCTTAATGTTTTTGATGTTTTTGCTGTTTTTAATGTTTTTAATGTTTTTGATGTTTTTGATGTTTTTGATGTTTTTGATGTTTTTGATGTTTTTAATGTTTTTGATGTTTTTGATGTTTTTGATGTTTTTGATATTTTTTATGTTCTTGATGTTTTTATGCTTTTGATGTTTTTGATGTTTTTGATGTTTCTGATGTTTTTAATGTTTTTGATGTTTTTGATGTTTTTGATGTTCTTGATGTTTTTATGTTTTGATGTTTTTGATGTTTTTGATGTTTTTGATGTTTTTTATGTTCTTGATGTTTTTGATGCTTATGATGTTTTTGATGTTTTTGATGTTTTTGATGTTTTTGATGTTTTTTATGTTTTTGATGTTTTTGATGTTTTTGATGTTTTTATGCTTATGATGTTTTTGATGTTTTTAATGTTTTTGATGTTTTTGATGTTCGTGATGTTTTGTTGTTTTTGATGTTTTTGATGTTTTTGATGTTTTGTTGTTTTTGATGGTTTTTATGTCTTTGATGTTATGTTGTTTTTGTTGTTTTTGTTGTTTTTGATGTTTTTGATGTTTTTGATGTTATTGATGTTTTTGATATTTTTGATGTTTTTGATGTTTTTGATGTTTTTGATGTTTTTGATGTTTTTGATGTTTTTGATGTTTTTGATGTTTTTGATGATTTGGATGTTTTGATGTTTTTAATGTTTTTCATGTTTTGACGTTTTTGACGTTTTTGATGTTTTTGATGTTTTTGATGTTTTTGATGTTTTTGATGTTTTTGATGTTTTTGATGTTTTTAGATGTTTTTGATGTTTTTGATGTTTTTGATGTTTTTGATGTTTATTGATGTTTTTGATGTTTTTGATGTTTTTGATGTTTTCCTGTTCTTAATGTTTTTGATGTTTTGCTGTTTTTAATGTTTTTAATGTTTTTGATGTTTTGATGTTTTGATGTTTTTGATGGTTTTGATGTTTTTAATGTTTTTAATTGTTTTGATGTTTTTGATGTTTTTGATGTTTTTGATGTTTTTATGTTTTTGATGTTTTTGATGTTTTTGATGTTCTTGATGTTTTTATGTTTTTGATGTTTTTGATGTTTTTAATGTTTTTGATGTTTTTGATGTTTTGGATGTTTTATGTTTTTGATGTGTTTTCATGTTTTGATGTTTTTGATGTTTTTGATGTTTTTGATGTTTTTGATGTTTTTGATGTTTTGATGTTTTTGATGTTTTTGATGTTTTTGATGTTTTTGATGTTTTTGATGTTTTTGATGTTTTTGATGTTTTTGATTTTATTTGATGTTTTTGATGTTTTTGATGTTTTCTGTTTTTGATGTTTTGATGTTTTTGATGTTTTTGATGTTTGATGTTTTTGATGTTTTTGATGTTTTGATGTTTTTGATGTTTTTAAGTGTTTTTGATTGTTTTGATGTTTTTGATGTTTTTGATGTTTTTTATGTTTTTGATGTTTTTGATGTTTTTTGATGTTTTGATGTTTTTGATGTTTTTTTGATGTTTTTGATGTTTTTGATGTTTTTAATGTTTTTGATGTTTTGATGTTTTTGATGTTTTTGATGTTTTGATGTTTTTGATGTTTTGATGTTTTTGTTGTTTTTGATGTTTTTAGTGTTTTTGATGTTTATTATGTTTTTGATGTTTTTGATGTTTTTATGTTTTTGATGTTTTTGATGTTTTTGATGTTTTTATGTTTTTGATGTTTTTGATGTTTTTGATGTTTTTGATGTTTTGATGTTTTGATGTTTTTGATGTTTTTGATGTTTTTGATGTTTTTGATGTTTTTGATGTTTTTGATGTTTTTGATGTTTTTGATGTTTTTGATGTTTTTGATGTTTTTTGATGTTTTTGATGTTTTTGATGTTTTTGATGTTTTTGATGTTTTTGATGTTTTTGATGTTTTTGATGTTTTTGATGTTTTGTGTTTTGATGTTTTTGATGTTTTGATGTTTTTGATGTTTTTGATGTTTTTAATGTTTTTAATGTTTTTGATGTTTTGTTGTTTTTGATGTTTTTGATGGTTTTTATGTTTTTGATTTTATGTTGTTTTGTTGTTTTGATGTGTTTGATGTTTTGGTGTTTTTGATGTTTTTAATGTTTTAATGTTTTTAATGTTTTTAATGTTTTTGATGTTTTCGATGTTTTTGATGTTTTTGATGTTTTTGATGTTTTTGATGTTTTTGATGTTTTTGATGTTTTTGATGTTTTTGATGTTTTTGATGTTTTTGATGTTTTTGATGTTTTGATGTTTTTGATGTTTTGATGTTTTTGATGTTTTGATGTTTTTGATGTTTTTGGTGTTTTGATGTTTTTGATGTTTTTAATGTTTTTGATGTTTTTGATATTTTGATGTTTTTTGATGTTTTTGATGTTTTTGATGTTTTGATGTTTTTGATGTTTTTGATGTTTTTGATGGTTTTGATGTTTTGATGTTTTTGATGTTTTTGATGTTTTTGATGTTTTTAATGTTTTTGGGGTTTTGATGTTTTTGATGTTTTTAATGTTTTTGATGTTTTTGATGTTTTTGATGTTTTTGATGTTTTGTTGTTTTTGATGTTTTTGATGGTTTTTATGTCTTTGATGTTATGTTGTTTTTGTTGTTTTTGATGTGTTTGATGTTTTTTGGTGTTTTTGATGTTTTTAATGTTTTTGATGTTTTGATGTTTTTGATGTTTTTGATGTTTTTGATGTTTTTGATGTTTTGATGTTTTTGATGTTTTTGATGTTTTTGATGTTTTTGATGTTTTTGATGTTTTTGATGTTTTAATGTTTTTAATGTTTTTGATGTTTTTGATGTTTTTGATGTTTTGATGTTTTTAATGTTTTTGATGTTTTTGATGTTTTTGATGTTTTTGATGTTTTTGATGTTTTTGATGTTTTTGATGTTTTTGATGTTTTTGATGTTTTTTGATGTTTTTGATGTTTTTGATGTTTTCCTGTTTTTAAGTTTTTGATGTTTTTGATGTTTTTGATGTTTTTGATGTTTTTGATGTTTTTGATGTTTTTGATGTTTTTGATGTTTTTGATGTTTTTGATGTTTTTGATGTTTTTGATGTTTTTGATGTTTTTGATGTTTTTGATGTTTTTGATGTTTTTGATGTTTTTGATGTTTTTGATGTTTTCGATGTTTTTGAGGTTTTGAGGTTTTTGATGTTTTTGATGTTTATGATGTTTTTGATGTTTTTGATGTTTTTGATGTTTTGTTTTTTTTGATGTTTTTGATGTTTTTGATGTTTTTGATGTTTTTGATGTTTTTGATGTTTTTGATGTTTTTGATGTTTTTGATGTTTTTGATGTTTTTGATGTTTTTGATGTTTTTGATGTTTTTGATGTTTTTGATGTTTTTGATGTTTTGATGTTTTTGATGTTTTTGATGTTTTTGATGTTTTTGATGTTTTGATGTTTTTGATGTTTTTGATGTTTTTGATGTTTTTGATGTTTTTGATGTTTTTGATGTTTTTGATGTTTTTGATGTTTTTGATGTTTTCCTGTTTTTAATGTTTTAGCTTTTTTTTTGATGTTTTTAATGTTTTTGATGTTTTTGATGTTTTGTTGTTTTTGATGTTTTTGATGGTTTTTATGTCTTTGATGTTATGTTGTTTGTTGTTTTTGATGTGTTTGATGTTTTGGTGTTTTTGATGTTTTGTATGTGTTTAATGTTTTTGATGTTTTTAATGTTTTTGATGTTTTTAATGTTTTTGATGTTTTTGATGTTTTTGATGTGTTTGATGTTTCTGATGTTTTTAATGTTTTTAATGTTTTTGATGTTTTTGATGTTTTTGATGTTTTTGATGTTTTTGATGTTTTTGATGTTTTTGATGTTTTTGATGTTTTTGATGTTTTGTATGTTTTTAATGTTTTCGATGTTTTTAATGTTTTTGATGTTTTTAATGTTTTTGATGTTTTTGATGTTTTTGATATGTTTGATGTTTTTGATGTTTTTAATGTTTTTGATGTTTTTGATGTTTTTGATGTTTTTGATGTTTTTGTTGTTTTGATGTTTTTGATGTTTTTGATGTTTTTGATGTTGTTGATGTTTTTGATGTTTTTGATGTTTTGCTGTTTATAATGTTTTTAATGTTTTTGATGTTTTTGATGTTTTGCTGTTTTTAATGTTTTTGATGTTTTTGATGTTTTTGATGTTTTTGATGTTTTTAATGTTTTTGATGTTTTTGATGTTTTGATGTTTTTGATGTTTTGTTGTTTTTGATGTTTTTGATGGTTTTTATGTCTTTGATGTCATGTTGTTTTTGTTGTTTTTTATGTGTTTGATATTTTTGGTGTTTTTGATGTTTTGTATGTTTTTAATGTTTTCGATGTTTTTAATGTTTTTGATGTTTTTAATGTTTTTGATGTTTTTGATGTTTTTGATATGTTTGATGTTTTTGATGTTTTTAATGTTTTTAATGTTTTTGATGTTTTTGATGTTTTTGATGTTTTTGATGTTTTTGATGTTTTGATGTTTTTGATGTTTTTGATGTTTTTGATGTTTTTATGTTTTTATTGGTTTTGATGTTTTTGATGTTTTTGATGTTTTTGATGTTTTTGATGTTTTGATGTTTTTGATGTTTTTGATGTTTTGATGTTTTTGATGTTTTGATGTTTTTGATGTTTTTGATGTTTTTGATGTTATTGATGTTTTGATGTTTTTGATGTTTTTAATGTTTTTGATGTTTTGATGTTTTTGATGTTTTTGATGTTTTTGATGTTTTTGATGATTTTGATGTTTTTGATGTTTTTGATGTTTTTGATGTTTTTGATGTTTTCCTGTTTTTAATGTTTTGCTGTTTTTAATGTTTTTAATGTTTTTAATGTTTTTGATGTTTTTGATGTTTTGTTGTTTTTGATGTTTTTGATGGTTTTGGTGTTTTTGATGTTTTGTATGTTTTTAATGTTTTTGATGTTTTTGATGTTTTTGATGTTTTTGATGTTTTTAATGTTTTTGATGTTTTTGATGTTTTGCTGTTTTTAATGTTTTTATGTTTTGTTGTTTTTGAAGTTTTTGATGGTTTTTATGTCTTTGATGTTACACTGCGCGTCATCAGGTTAGCGCCCCTGTCTTGCTCTATTTCTTCTTCTGTTATCTAATCCGCTATTGCACGCAAATTCATCAATATTGTTGTTTTTTGTTCACTGACATTCTATTTTCTTTTGAGAGAAGAAAGAAGGCGTGAGAAGAACCGTTATCTTTTTATTTCTGCTTTGTCTTATGCTTTCTGATGAAAAAGCTAACACGTGTTTTTGCATCATCAGATTAGCGCCTGCAAATGCAATGTAATTTTCTTTTTGTTTTTAATGTGAAAGGCACAGCAATAAAATTTTTACGGTGATTAATTGGAAGTTTGATATAATTTTTTATAAAATTGGGAAGAGGAACGTTGATGCTTTTAATGTGAAGAATATCAAAATTCACAGCTTTCTATGAATACGGACTATTTTTTTCATAAAACCGCTGAAAAAACCGATAGACATCGCAAAACGATAGCCAATTTCCTTCCTATGGAAAGAACTTTTAAAGGTGGCAATAACCGAGTCATTACCAAGGCAGATCGCTAGCGCAATACTCGGAGAGGCTTCCAACTCCCACGACTCCTCTTGCCAAAATCCGTGAAAAAGAGGTGTTAACACGAGCAAATCAATGATTCAAAGGGTGATAAAGAACGCTGAAGATTTAAAGGGACAAAAATGAAAAAAACCACCTCTTAATAAGTTGCGAAGAGAAACACGCCTTGTTTTTGCTGGTACGCACATGGCATGATCGAAGGAATGGCAATACGTCGTATTTGTCGGATGAGAAGAAATTTAATCTGGAGGGACCAGATGGCTATTGTTTACTACTACCAAGATTTGCGAAAATGAGGAGCATCTTTTTGATCGCTTACACAGTCGAGTTGGAGGTGTCATGGTATGGGGCGCCGTATCTTATTATGGTCCCTGATGATTTGCAGTTTTTAATACCAAAAATTAACGCAAAAGACTATAATTGCGTATTAAAAACGGCATTCCCTTTCTTTAAAAACCTTTTTAAAACCTAGAATGCCATTTTCAGCACGACAATGCCCCGATCCATACCGCCCGTTCTGTAAAAACATGGATTCAAAAAGAAAAGTGAAAGTTCTTGGGTGCCACCCCATACTCCCCAGACCTTAATATAGTAGAAAACCTATGGGGTGGTTTTGGCTAGGAAGGTGTTACGAGGGTGGCAAATAATATTCCACTAAAGAAGAATGTGTGAAGTCCTGTGTTAACAAAGGAGGGACGACACATTATAAATTACGCTTCTAAAATATTCAAACTACTATGTACAATTTTGAAGTTTAACTTTTTTGAAATTAACTGAGCATACTCATATTATCTTAGAGGGCGCTATCCTGATGACCCAATTTTGATTTACTCATTTGTGAACTGATTTTCTTTATTACTTATATAAAAATCTATTCAAAATCAATTGCACTACATTTTAACTTTTCATTTAAAAAATTATTGAAATTATCGAAAAAAAATTTGCAAAGCTTTGAGCTTAAGCAGTTTTGAAATTATTCAACAACTAAGAAGTATTTATAGGGGGCGCTAACCTGATGACGCGCAGTGTATGTTGTTTTTGTTGTTTTTGATGTGTTTGGTGTTTTTGAAGTTTTTGATGTTTTTAATGTTTTTAATGTTTTCGATGTTTTTGATGTTTTTGATGTTTTTAATGTTTTTGATGTTTTTGATGTTTTTGATGTTTATGATGTTTTTGATGTTTTGCTGTTTTTAATGTTGTTGATGTGTTTGATGTTTTTGATGTTTTTGATTTTTTAATGTTTTTGATGTTTTTGATGTTTTTGATGTTTATGATGTTTTGATGTTTTTGATGTTTTTGATGTTTTTGATGTTTTTGATGTTTTTGATGTTTTTGATGTTTATGATGTTTTTGATGTTTTTGATGTTTTTGATGATTTTGATGTAGTTGATGTTTTTGATGTTTTTGATGTTTTTGATGTTTTCCTGTTTTTAATGTTTTGCTTTTTTTAATGTTTTTAATGTTTTTGATGTTTTTGATGTTTTGTTGTTTTTGATGTTTTTGATGGTTTTTATGTCTTTGATGTTATGTTGTTGTTGTTGTTTTTGATGTGTTTGATGTTTTTGGTGTTTTTGATGTTTTGTATGTGATTAATGTTTTCGATGTTTTTAATGTTTTTGATGTTTTTAATGTTTTTGATGTTTTTGATGTTTTTGATGTTTTTGATGTGTTTGATGTTTCTGATGTTTTTAATGTTTTTAATGTTTTTGATGTTTTTGATGTTTTTGATGTTTTTGATGTTTTTGATGTTTTTGATGTTTTTGATGTTTTTGATGTTTTTTGATGTTTTTGATGTTTTTGATGTTTTTGATGTTTTTGATGTTTTTGATGTTTTTGATGTTTTGATGTTTTTGATGTTTTTGATGTTTTTGATGTTTTTGATGTTTTGATGTTTTTGATGTTTTTGATGTTTTTGATGTTTTTGATGTTTTTGATGTTTTGATGTTTTTGATGTTTTTGATGTTTTTGATGTTTTTGATGTTTTTGATGTTTTTGATGTTTTTGATGTTTTTGATGTTTTTGATGTTTTTGATGTTTTTGATGTTTTTGATGTTTTTGATGTTTTTGATGTTTTTGATGTTTTTGATGTTTTCCTGTTTTTAATGTTTTTGATGTTATTGATGTTTTTTAACGTTTTTGATGCTTTTGATGTTTTTAATGTTTTTAATGGTTTTGATGTTTTTGATGTTTTTATGTTTTTGATGTTTTTATGTTTTTTATGTTTATTATGTTTTTGATGTTTTTAATGTTTTTATGCTTATGATGTTTTTGATGTTTTTGATGTTTTTGATGTTTTTGATGTTTTTGATATTTTTGATGTTTTTGATGTTTTTGATGTTTTTGATGTTTTTGATGTTTTTGATGTTTTTGATGTTTTGATGTTTTTGATGTTTTTGATGTTTTTGATGTTTTTGATGTTTTTGATGTTTTTGATGTTTTGATGTTTTTGATGTTTTGATGTTTTTGATGTTTTTGATGTTTTTGATGTTTTTGATGTTTTTGATGTTTTTGATGTTTTGCTGTTTTTAATGTTTTTGATGTTTTTAATGTTTTTAATGTTTTTATGTTTTGTTGTTTTTGAAGTTTTGATCGTTTTTATGTCTTTGATGTTATGTTGTTTTTGTTGTTTTGATGTGTTTGATGTTTTTGGTGTTTTTGATGTTTTTAATGTTTTCGATGTTTTTGATGTTTTTGATGTTTTTGATGTTCTTGATGTTCTTGATGTTCTTGATGTTTTTGATGTTTTTGATGTTTTGATGTTTTTGATGTTTTTGTTGTTTTTGATGTTTTTGATGTTTTTGATGTTTTGATGTTTTTGATGTTTTGATGTTTTTGATATTTTTGATGTTTTTGATGTTTTTGATATTTTTGATGTTTTTGATGTTTTTGATGTTTTTGATGTTTTTGATGTTTTTGATGTTTTTGATGTTTTTGATGTTTTGATGTTTTTGATGTTTTTGATGTTTTTGATGTTTTTGATGTTTTTGATGTTTTTGATGTTTTTGCTGTTTTTAATGTTTTTGATGTTTTTGATGTTTTTGATGTTTTTGATGTTTTGATGTTTTTGATGTTTTGTTGTTTTTGATGTTTTTGATGTTTTTGATGGTTTTTATGTCTTTGATGTTATGTTGTTTTTGATGTGTTTGATGTTTTTGGTGTTTTTGATGTTTTTAATGTTTTCGATGTTTTTGATGTTTTTGATGTTTTTGATGTTCTTGATGTTTCTGATGTTTTTGATGTTTTTGATGTTTTTGATGTTTTTGATGTTTTTGATGTTTTTGATGTTTTTAATGTTTTTTGATGTTTTTGATGTTTTTGATGTTTTTGATGTTTTTGATGTTTTTGATGTTTTGATGTTTTTGATGTTTTTGATGTTTTTGATGTTTTTGATGTTTTTGATGTTTTTGATGTTTTTGATGTTTTTGATGTTTTTGATGTTTTTGATGTTTTTGATGTTTTTGATGTTTTTGATGTTTTTGATGTTTTTGATGTTTTTGAGGTTTATGATGTTTTTGATGTTTTTGATGTTTTTGATGTTCTTGATGTTCTTGATGTTTTGATGTTTTTGATGTTTTTGTTGTTTTTGATGTTTTTGATGTTTTTGATGTTTTTGATGTTTTTGATGTTTTGATGTTTTGATGTTTTGATGTTTTTGATGTTTTTGATGTTTTTGATGTTTTGATGTTTTTGATGTTTTTGATGTTTTTATATTTTGACGTTTTGATGTTTTCTATGTTTTTGATGTTTTTGATGTTTTTGATGTTTAGATGTTTTGTTGTTTTTGATTATTTTGATGTTTTTGATGTTTTTGATTTTTTTGATGTTTTTTTGTTTTTGAATTTTTTGACTGTTTTGATGTTTTTGATGTTTTTAATGTTTTTAATGTTTTTTATGTTTATGATGTTTTTGATTTTTTTTGATGGTTTTGATGTTTTTGTTGTTTTTGATGTTTTTGATGTTTTTGATGTTCTTGATGTTCTTGATGTTCTTGATGTTTTTGATGTTTTTAATGTTTTTTATGGTTATGATGTTTTTGATGTTTTTAATGTTTATGATGTTTTTGATGTTTATGATGTTTTTGATGTTTTTGTTGTTTTTGATGTTTTCCTGTTTTTAATGTTTTTGATGTTTTTGATGTTTTTGATGTTTTTGATGTTTTTGATGTTTTTGATGTTTTTGATGTTTTTGATGTTTTTGATGTTTTTGATGTTTTTGATGTTTTTGATGTTTTTGATGTTTTTGATGTTTTTGATGTTTTTGATGTTTTTGATGTTTTTGATGTTTTTGATGTTTTTGATATTTTTGATGTTTTTAATGTTTTTGATGTTTTTGATGTTTTTGATGTTTTTTATGTTATTGATGTTATTGATGTTTTTGATATTTTTGATGTTTTTGATGTTTTTGATATTTTCGATGTTTTTGATGTTTTTGATGTTTTTGATGTTTTTGATGTTTTTGATGATTTGGATGTTTTATGCTTTTAATGTTTTTCATGTTTTTGACGTTTTTGACGTTTTTGATGTTTTTGATGTTTTTGATGTTTTTGATGTTTTTGATGTTTTTGATGTTTTTGATGTTTTTGATGTTTTTAATGTTTTTGATGTTTTTGATGTTTTTGATGTTATTGATTTGATTGATGTTTTTGATGTTTTTGATGTTTTTGATGTTTTCCTGTTCTTAATGTTTTTGATGTTTTGCTGTTTTTAATGTTTTTAATATTTTTGATGTTTTTGATGTTTTTGATGTTTTTAATGTTTTTAATTGTTTTGATGTTTTTGATGTTTTCGATGTTTTTGATGTTTTTTATGTTTTTGAAGTTTTTGATGTTTTTGATGTTCTTGATGTTTTTATGCTTATGATGTTTTTGATGTTTTTAATGTTTTTGATGTTTTTGATGATTTGGATGTTTTATGTTTTTATTGTTTTTCATGTTTTTGACGTTTTTGACGTTTTTGATGTTTTTGATGTTTTTGATGTTTTTGATGTTTTTGATGTTTTTGATGTTTTTGATGTTTTTAATGTTTTTAATGTTTTTGATGTTTTTGAAGTTATTGATTTTATTGATGTTTTTGATGTTTTTGATGTTTTCCTGTTCTTAATGTTTTTGATGTTTTGCTGTTTTTAATGTTTTTAATGTTTTTGATGTTTTTGATGTTTTTGATGTTTTTAATGTTTTTAATTGTTTTGATGTTTTTGATGTTTTTTATGTTTTTGATGTTTTTGATGTTTTTGATGTTTTTGATGTTCTTGATGTTTTTATGCTTATGATGTTTTTGATGTTTTTAATGTTTTTGATGTTTTTGATGTTTTTGATGTTTTTGATGTTTTGATGTTTTGATGTTTTTGATGTTTTGTTGTTTTTGATGTTTTTATGTTTTTTATGTTTATTATGTTTTTGATGTTTTTAATGTTTTTATGCTTATGATGTTTTTAATGTTTTTAATGTTTTTGATGTTTTTGATGGTTTTTATGTCTTTGATGTTTTTGATGTTTTTGATGTTTTTGATGTTCTTGATGTTTTTGATGTTTCTGATGTTTTTGTTGTTTTTGATGTTTTTGATGTTTTTGATGTTTTTAATGTTTTTGATGTTTTTGATGTTTTTGATGTTTTTGATGTTTTTGATGTTTTTGATGTTTTTGATGTTTTTGATGTTTTTGATGTTTTGCTGTTTTTAATGTTTTTAATGTTTTTTATGTTTTGTTGTTTTTGAAGTTTTTGATGGTTTTTATGTCTTTGATTTTATGTTGTTATTGTTGTTTTTGATGTGTTTGATGTTTTTGGTGTTTTTGATGTTTTTAATGTTTTTAATGTTTTTAATGTTTTTAATGTTTTCGACGTTTTCGACGTTTTTGATGTTTTTGATGTTTTTGATGTTCTTGATGTTTTTGATGTTTCTGATGTTTTTGATGTTTTTTGATGTTTTTGATGTTTTTGATGTTTTTGATGTTTTGCTGTTTTTAATGTTTTTGATGTTTTGCTGTTTTTAATGTTTTTGGGGTTTTTGATGTTTTTGATGTTTTTAATGTTTTTGATGTTTTTGATATTTTGATGTTTTTGATGTTTTTGATGTTTTGCTGTTTTTTGATGTTTTTTGATGTTTTTGATGTTTTTGATGTTTTTGATGTTTTGCTGTTTTTAATGTTTTTGATGTTTTGCTGTTTTTAATGTTTTTGGGGTTTTTGATGTTTTTGATGTTTTTAATGTTTTTGATGTTTTTGATATTTTGATGTTTTTGATGTTTTGTTGTTTTTGATGTTTTTGATGGTTTTGATGTTTTTGATGTCTTATGTTGTTTTTGTTGTTTTTGATGTGTTTGATAATTTGTTGTGTTTTTGATGTTTTTAGATGTTTTTGATGTTTTTGATGTTTTGATGTTTTTGATGTTTTTGATGTTTTTGATGTTTTTGATGTTTTTGATGTTTTTGATGTTTTTGATGTTTTTGATGTTTTTGATGTTTTTGATGTTTTAATGTTTTTAATGGTTTTGATGTTTTTGATGTTTTTTATGTTTTCCTGTTTTTAATGTTTTTGATGTTTTTGATGTTTTTGATGTTTTTGATGTTTTTGATGTTTTTTGATGTTTTTGATGTTTTTGATGTTTTGCTGTTTTTAATGTTTTTGATGTTTTGCTGTTTTTAATGTTTTTGGGGTTTTTGATGTTTTTGATGTTTTTAATGTTTTTGATGTTTTTGATATTTTGATGTTTTTGATGTTTTGTTGTTTTTGATGTTTTTGATGGTTTTTATGTCTTTGATGTCATGTTGTTTTTGTTGTTTTTGATGTGTTTGATATTTTTGGTGTTTTTGATGTTTTTAATGTTTTTGATGTTTTTGATGTTTTTGATGTTTTTGATGTTTTTGATGTTTTTGATGTTTTTGATGTTTTTGATGTTTTTGATGTTTTTGATGTTTTTGATGTTTTTGATGTTTTAATGTTTTTAATGGTTTTGATGTTTTTGATGTTTTTGATGTTTTTGAAGTTTTTGATGTTTTTGATGTTTTTGATGTTATTGATGTTTTTGATGTTTTTGATGTTTTTGATGTTTATGATGTTTTTGATGTTTTTGATGATTTTGATGTAGTTGATGTTTTTGATGTTTTTGACGTTTTTGATGTTTTTGATGTTTTCCTGTTTTTAATGTTTTGCTTTTTTTAATGTTTTTAATGTTTTTGATGTTTTTGATGTTTTGTTGTTTTTGATGTTTTTGATGGTTTTTATGTCTTTGATGTTATGTTGTTGTTGTTGTTTTTGATGTGTTTGATGTTTTTGGTGTTTTTGATGTTTTGTATGTGTTTAATGTTTTCGATGTTTTTAATGTTTTTGATGTTTTTAATGTTTTTGATGTTTTTGATGTTTTTGATGTGTTTGATGTTTCTGATGTTTTTAATGTTTTTAATGTTTTTGATGTTTTTGATGTTTTTGATGTTTTTGATGTTTTTGATGTTTTTGATGTTTTTGATGTTTTGTGATGTTTTTGATGTTTTGATGTTTTTGATGTTTTTGATGTTTTTGATGTTTTTGATGTTTTGATGTTTTTGATGTTTTTGATGTTTTTGATGTTTTTGATGTTTTTGATGTTTTTGATGTTTTTGATGTTTTTGATGTTTTTGATGTTTTTGATGTTTTTGATGTTTTTGATGTTTTTGATGTTTTTGATGTTTTTGATGTTTTTGATGTTTTTGATGTTTTTGATGTTTTTGATGTTTTTGATGTTTTTGATGTTTTCCTGTTTTTAATGTTTTTGATGTTATTGATGTTTTTAACGTTTTTGATGCTTTTGATGTTTTTAATGTTTTTAATGGTTTTGATGTTTTTATGTTTTTGATGTTTTTATGTTTTTATGTTTATTATGTTTTTTGATGTGTTTAATGTTTTTATGTTTTTGATGTTTTGATGTTTTTGATGTTTTTGATGTTTTTGATGTTTTTGATGTTTTTGATGTTTTTGATGTTTTTGATGTTTTTGATGTTTTTGGTGTTTTTGATGTTTTTAATGTTTTTGATGTTTTTGATGTTTTTGATGTTTTTGATGTTTTTGATGTTTTTGATGTTTTTGATGTTTTTGATGTTTTTGATGTTTTGATGTTTTTGATGTTTTTGATGTTTTTGATGTTTTTGATGTTATTGATGTTTTTGATGTTTTTGATGTTTTTGATGTTTTTGATGTTTTTGTTGTTTTTGATGTTTTTGATGTTTTGATGTTTTTGATGTTGATGTTTTTGATGTTTTTGATGTTTTGCTGTTTATAATGTTTTTAATGTTTTTGATGTTTTTGATGTTTTGTTTGCTGTTTTTAATGTTTTTGATGTTTTTGATGTTTTTGATGTTTTTGATGTTTTTAATGTTTTTGATGTTTTTGATGTTTTGATGTTTTTGATGTTTTGTTGTTTTTGATGTTTTTGATGGTTTTTATGTCTTTGATGTCATGTTGTTTTTGTTGTTTTTATGTGTTTGATATTTTTGGTGTTTTTGATGTTTTGTATGTTTTTAATGTTTTCGATGTTTTTAATGTTTTTGATGTTTTTAATGTTTTTGATGTTTTTGATGTTTTTGATATGTTTGATGTTTTTGATGTTTTTAATGTTTTTGATGTTTTTGATGTTTTTGATGTTTTTGATGTTTTTGATGTTTTTGATGTTTTTGATGTTTTGATGTTTTTGATGTTTTTGATGTTTTTGATGTTTTTGATGTTTTTTGATGTTTTGATGTTTTTGATGTTTTTGATGTTTTTGATGTTTTTGATGTTTTGATGTTTTTGATGTTTTTGATGTTTTTGATGTTTTTGATGTTTTTGATGTTTTTGATGTTTTTGATGTTTTTGATGTTTTTGATGTTTTGATGTTTTTGATGTTTTTGATGTTTTTGATGTTTTTGATGATTTTGATGTTTTTGATGTTTTTGATGTTTTTGATGTTTTTGATGTTTTCCTGTTTTTAATGTTTTGCTGTTTTTAATGTTTTTAATGTTTTTAATGTTTTTGATGTTTTTGATGTTTTGTTGTTTTTGATGTTTTTGATGGTTTTGGTGTTTTTGATGTTTTGTATGTTTTTAATGTTTTTGATGTTTTTGATGTTTTTGATGTTTTTAATGTTTTTGATGTTTTTGATGTTTTGCTGTTTTTAATGTTTTTTATGTTTTGTTGTTTTTGAAGTTTTTGATGGTTTTTATGTCTTTGATGTTACACTGCGCGTCATCAGGTTAGCGCCCCCTGTCTTGCTCTATTTCTTCTTCTGTTATCTAATCCGCTATTGCACGCAAATTCATCAATATTGTTGTTTTTTGTTCACTGACATTCTATTTTTCTTTGAGAGAAAAAAAGAACGCGTGAGAAGAACCGTTATCTTTTTATTTCTGCTTTGTCTTACTTTCGATGAAAAAGCTAACACGTGTTTTGCATCATCAGATTAGCGCCTGCAAATGCAATTGTGATTTTCTTTTTTAATGTGAAAGGCACAGCAATAAAATTTTTTACGGTGATTAATTGGAAAGTTTGATATAATTTTTTGTAAAATTGGGAAGAGGAACGGTGCTTTCTAAGGAGGAAAAATCAAAATTCACAGCTTTCTATGAATACGGACTATTTTTTCATAAAACCGCTGAAAAAACCGGTAGACATCGCAAAACGATAGCCAATTTCCTTCCTATGGAAAGAACTTTAAAGGTGGCAATAACCGAGTCATTACCAAGGCAGATCGCAGCGCAATACTCGGAGAGGCTTCCAACTCCCACGACTCCTCTGCCAAAATCCGTGAAAAAAGAGGTGTTAACACGAGCAAATCAATGATTCAAAGGGTGATAAAGAACGCTGAAGATTTAAAGGGACAAAAACTAAAGAAAAAACCACCTCTTAATAAGTTGCGAAGAGAAACACGCCTTGGTTTTGCTCGTACGCACATGGCATGATCAAAGGAATGGCAATACGTCGTATTTTCGGATGAGAAGAAATTTAATCTGGAGGGACCAGATGGCTATTGTTACTACTACCAAGATTTGCGAAAAGAGGAGCATCTTTTGGATCGCTTACACAGTCGAGTCGGAGGTATCATGGTATGGGGCGCCGTATCTTATTATGGTCCCTGTGAATTGCAGTTTTTAATACCAAAAATTAACGCAAAAGACTATAATTGCGTATTAAAAACGGCATTCCCTTTCTTTAAAAACCTTTTTAGAAACCTAGAATGCCATTTTCAGCACGACAATGCCCCGATCCATACCGCCCGTTCTGTAAAAACATGGATTCAAAAAGAAAAAGTGAAAGTTCTTGGGTGGCCACCATACTCCCCAGACCTTAATATAGTAGAAAACCTATGGGGATGGTTGGCTAGGAAGGTGTACGAGGGTGGCAAATAATATTCCACTAAAGAAGAATGTGTGAAGTCCTTGTTAACAAAGGAGGGACGACACATTATAAATTAGCTTCTAAAATATTCAAACTACTATGTACAATTTTGAAGTTTAACTTTTTTTGGAAATTAACTGAGCATACTCATATTATCTTAGAGGGCGCTATCCTGATGACCCAATTTTGATTTACTCATTTGTGAACTGATTTTCTTTATTACTTATATAAAAATCTATTCAAAATCAATTGCACTACATTTTAACTTTTCATTTAAAAAATTATTGAAATTATCAGAAAAAAAAATTTGCAAAGCTTTGGCTTAAGCAGTTTGCAAATTATTCAACAACAAAGAAGCACTTATAGGGGGCGCTAACCTGATGACGCGCAGTGTATGTTGTTTTTGTTGTTTTTGATGTGTTTGGTGTTTTTGAAGTTTTTGATGTTTTTAATGTTTTTAATGTTTTCGATGTTTTTGATGTTTTTGATGTTTTTAATGTTTTTGATGTTTTTGATGTTTTTGATGTTTTTGATGTTTATGATGTTTTTGATGTTTTGCTGTTTTTAATGTTGTTGATGTGTTTGATGTTTTTGATGTTTTTGATTTTTTAATGTTTTTGATGTTTATGATGTTTTGATGTTTTTGATGTTTTTGATGTTTTTGATGTTTTTGATGTTTTTGATGTTTTTGATGTTTATGATGTTTTTGATGTTTTTGATGTTTTTGATGATTTTGATGTAGTTGATGTTTTTGATGTTTTTGATGTTTTTGATGTTTTCCTGTTTTTAATGTTTTGCTTTTTTTAATGTTTTTAATGTTTTTGATGTTTTTGATGTTTTGTTGTTTTGATGTTTTTGATGGTTTTTATGTCTTTGATGTTATGTTGTTGTTGTTGTTTTTGATGTGTTTTGATGTTTTTGGTGTTTTTGATGTTTTGTATGTGATTAATGTTTTCGATGTTTTTAATGTTTTTGATGTTTTTAATGTTTTTGATGTTTTGATGTTTTTGATGTTTTTGATGTGTTTGATGTTTCTGATGTTTTTAATGTTTTTAATGTTTTTGATGTTTTTGATGTTTTTGATGTTTTTGATGTTTTTGATGTTTTTGATGTTTTTGATGTTTTTGATGTTTTTTGATGTTTTTGATGTTTTTGATGTTTTTGATGTTTTTGATGTTTTGATGTTTTTGATGTTTTTGATGTTTTGATGTTTTTGATGTTTTTGATGTTTTGATGTTTTGATGTTTTTGATGTTTTTGATGTTTTTGATGTTTTTGATGTTTTTGATGTTTTTGATGTTTTTGATGTTTTTGATGTTTTTGATGTTTTGATGTTTTTGATGTTTTGATGTTTTTGATGTTTTTGATGTTTTTGATGTTTTTGATGTTTTTGATGTTTTTGATGTTTTTGATGTTTTCCTGTTTTTAATGTTTTGATGTTATTGATGTTTTTAACGTTTTTGATGCTTTTGATGTTTTTAATGTTTTTAATGGTTTTGATGTTTTTGATGTTTTTATGTTTTTGATGTTTTTATGTTTTTTATGTTTATTATGTTTTTGATGTTTTTAATGTTTTTATGCTTATGATGTTTTTGATGTTTTTGATGTTTTTGATGTTTTTGATATTTTGATGTTTTTGATGTTTTTGATGTTTTTGATGTTTTTGATGTTTTGATGTTTTTGATGTTTTTGATGTTTTTGATGTTTTGATGTTTTTGATTTTTGATGTTTTTGATGTTTTGATGTTTTTGATGTTTTTGATGTTTTTGATGTTTTTGATGTTTTTGATGTTTTTGATGTTTTTGATGTTTTTGATGTTTTTGATGTTTTTGATGTTTTGCTGTTTTTAATGTTTTTGATGTTTTTAATGTTTTTGATGTTTTTTATGTTTTGTTGTTTTTGAAGTTTTGATCGTTTTTATGTCTTTGATGTTATGTTGTTTTTGTTGTTTTTGATGTGTTTGATGTTTTTGGTGTTTTTGATGTTTTTAATGTTTTCGATGTTTTTGATGTTTTTGATGTTTTTGATGTTCTTGATGTTCTTGATGTTCTTGCTGTTTTTGATGTTTTTGATGTTTTTGATGTTTTTGATGTTTTTGTTGTTTTTGATGTTTTTGATGTTTTTGATGTTTTTGATGTTTTTGATGTTTTTGATGTTTTTGATATTTTTGATGTTTTTGATGTTTTTGATATTTTTGATGTTTTGATGTTTTTGATGTTTTTGATGTTTTTGATGTTTTTGATGTTTTTGATGTTTTTGATGTTTTTGATGTTTTTGATGTTTTTGATGTTTTTGATGTTTTTGCTGTTTTTAATGTTTTTGATGTTTTTGATGTTTTTGATGTTTTGATGTTTTTGATGTTTTGTTGTTTTTGATGTTTTTGATGTTTTTGATGGTTTTTATGTCTTTGATGTTATGTTGTTTTTGATGTGTTTGATGTTTTTGGTGTTTTTGATGTTTTTAATGTTTTCGATGTTTTTGATGTTTTTGATGTTCTTGATGTTTCTGATGTTTTTGTTGTTTTTGATGTTTTTGATGTTTTTGATGTTTTTGATGTTTTTAATGTTTTTATGTTTTTATGTTTTTGATGTTTTGATGTTTTGATGTTTTTGATGTTTTTGATGTTTTTGATGTTTTTGATGTTTTTGATGTTTTTGATGTTTTTGATGTTTTTGATGTTTTTGATGTTTTTGATGTTTTTGATGTTTTTGATGTTTTTGATGTTTTTGATGTTTTTGATGTTTTTGATGTTTTTGAGGTTTATGATGTTTTTGATGTTTTTGATGTTTTTGATGTTCTTGATGTTCTTGATGTTTTTGATGTTTCTGATGTTTTTGTTGTTTTTGATGTTTTTGATGTTTTTGATGTTTTTGATGTTTTTGATGTTTTTGATGTTTTTGATGTTGTTGATGTTTTTGATGTTTTTGATGTTTTTGATGTTTTTGATGTTTTTGATGTTTTTGATGTTTTTGATGTTTTTGATGTTTTTGATGTTTTTGATGTTTTTGATGTTTTTGATGTTTTTTATATTTCTACGTTTTGATGTTTTCTATGTTTTTGATGTTTTTGATGTTTAGATGTTTTGTTGTTTTTGATTATTTTGATGTTTTTGATGTTTTTGATTTTTTTGATTTTTTTGATGTTTTTTTGTTTTTGAATTTTTTGACTGTTTTGATGTTTTGATGTTTTTGATGTTTTTGATGTTTTTAATGTTTTTAATGTTTTTTATGTTTATGATGTTTTTGATTTTTTTTGATGGTTTTGATGTTTTTGTTGTTTTTGATGTTTTTGATGTTTTTGATGTTCTTGATGTTCTTGATGTTCTTGATGTTTTTGATGTTTTTAATGTTTTTTATGGTTATGATGTTTTTGATGTTTTTAATGTTTTTAATGTTTGTGATGTTTTTGATGTTTATGATGTTTTTGATGTTTTTGTTGTTTTTGATGTTTTCCTGTTTTTAATGTTTTTGATGTTTTTGATGTTTTTGATGTTTTTGATGTTTTTGATGTTTTTGATGTTTTTGATGTTTTTGATGTTTTTGATGTTTTTGATGTTTTTGATGTTTTTGATGTTTTTGATGTTTTTGATGTTTTGCTGTTTTTAATGTTTTTGATGTTTTGCTGTTTTTAATGTTTTTGGGGTTTTTGATGTTTTTGATGTTTTTAATGTTTTTGATGTTTTTGATATTTTGATGTTTTTGATGTTTTGTTGTTTTTGATGGTTTTTATGTCTTTGATGTCATGTTTTTTTTGTTGTTTTTGATGTGTTTGATATTTTTGGTGTTTTTGATGTTTTTAATGTTTTTGATGTTTTTGATGTTTTTGATGTTTTTGATGTTTTTGATGTTTTTGATGTTTTTGATGTTTTTGATGTTTTTAATGTTTTTAATGGTTTTGATGTTTTTGATGTTTTTGATGTTTTTGATGTTTTTGATGTTTTTGATGTTTTTGATGTTTTTGATGTTATTGATGTTTTTGATGTTTTTGATGTTTATGATGTTTTTGATGTTTTTGATGTTTTTGATGATTTTGATGTAGTTGATGTTTTTGATGTTTTTGATGTTTTTGATGTTTTCCTGTTTTTAATGTTTTGCTTTTTTTAATGTTTTTAATGTTTTTGATGTTTTTGATGTTTTGTTGTTTTTGATGTTTTTGATGGTTTTTATGTCTTTGATGTTATGTTGTTGTTGTTGTTTTTGATGTTTTTGGTGTTTTTGATGTTTTGTATGTGTTTAATGTTTTCGATGTTTTTAATGTTTTTGATGTTTTTAATGTTTTTGATGTTTTTGATGTTTTTGATGTTTTTGATGTGTTTGATGTTTCTGATGTTTTTAATGTTTTTAATGTTTTTGATGTTTTTGATGTTTTTGATGTTTTTGATGTTTTTGATGTTTTGATGTTTTTGATGTTTTTGATGTTTTTGATGTTTTTGATGTTTTGATGTTTTTGATGTTTTTGATGTTTTTGATGTTTTTGATGTTTTTGATGTTTTGATGTTTTTGATGTTTTTGATGTTTTTTGATGTTTTCCTGTTTTTAATGTTTTTGATGTTATTGATGTTTTTAACGTTTTTGATGGTTTTGATGTTTTTAATGTTTTTAATGGTTTTGATGTTTTTGATGTTTTTATGTTTTTGATGTTTTTATGTTTTTTATGTTTATTATGTTTTTGATGTTTTTAATGTTTTTTATGCTTATGATGTTTTTGATGTTTTTGATGTTTTTGATGTTTTTGATGTTTTTGATGTTTTTGATGTTTTTGATGTTTTTGATGTTTTTGATGTTTTTGATGTTTTTGATGTTTTTGATGTTTTTGATGTTTTTGATGTTTTTGATGTTTTTGATGTTTTTGATGTTTTTGATGTTTTTGATGTTTTTGATGTTTTTGATGTTTTTGATGTTTTTGATGTTTTTGATGTTTTGCTGTTTTTAATGTTTTTGATGTTTTTAATGTTTTTGATGTTTTTTATGTTTTGTTGTTTTTGAAGTTTTTGATCGTTTTTATGTCTTTGATGTTATGTTGTTTTTGTTGTTTTTGATGTGTTTGATGTTTTTGGTGTTTTTGATGTTTTTAATGTTTTTAATGTTTTCGATGTTTTTGATGTTTTTGATGTTTTTGATGTTCTTGATGTTCTTGATGTTTTTGATGTTTTTGATGTTTTTGATGTTTTTGATGTTTTTGATGTTTTTGTTGTTTTTGATGTTTTTGATGTTTTTGATGTTTTTGATGTTTTGATGTTTTTGATGTTTTTGATATTTTTGATGTTTTTGATGTTTTTGATATTTTTGATGTTTTTGATGTTTTTGATGTTTTTGATGTTTTGATGTTTTTGATGTTTTGATGTTTTTGATGTTTTTGATGTTTTTGATGTTTTTGATGTTTTTGATGTTTTTGATGTTTTTGATGTTTTTGATGTTTTTGATGTTTTTGATGTTTTTGCTGTTTTTAATGTTTTTGATGTTTTTGATGTTTTTGATGTTTTGATGTTTTTGATGTTTTGTTGTTTTTGATGTTTTTGATGTTTTTGATGGTTTTTATGTCTTTGATGTTATGTTGTTTTTGTTGTTTTTGATGTGTTTGATGTTTTTGGTGTTTTTGATGTTTTTAATGTTTTCGATGTTATTGATGTTTTTGATGTTTTTGATGTTTTTGATGTTTTTGATGTTTTTTGTTGTTTTTGATGTTTTTGATGTTTTTGATGTTTTTGATGTTTTTGATGTTTTTAATGTTTTTTATGTTTTTTATGTTTTTGATGTTTTTGATGTTTTTGATGTTTTTGATGTTTTTGATGTTTTTGATGTTTTTGATGTTTTTGATGTTTTTGATGTTTTTGATGTTTTTGATGTTTTTGATGTTTTTGATGTTTTGATGTTTTTGATGTTTTTGATGTTTTGATGTTTTTGATGTTTTTGATGTTTTTGATGTTTTTGATGTTTTTTGATGTTTTTGATGTTTTTGAGGTTTTGATGTTTTGATGTTTTTGATGTTTTTGATGTTCTTGATGTTTTTGATGTTTCTGATGTTTTGTTGTTTTTGATGTTTTTGATGTTTTTGATGTTTTTGATGTTTTTGATGTTTTTGATGTTTTTGATGTTTTTGATGTTTTTGATGTTTTTGATGTTTTTGATGTTTTTGATGTTTTTGATGTTTTTGATGTTTTTGATGTTTTTGATGTTTTTGATGTTTTTGATGTTTTGATGTTTTTGATGTTTTTTGATGTTTTTGATGTTTTTGATGTTTTTGATGTTTTTTTATATTTCTACGTTTTGATGTTTTCTATGTTTTGATGTTTTTGATGTTTTTGATGTTTAGATGTTTTGTTGTTTTTGATTATTTTGATGTTTTTGATGTTTTTGATTTTTTTGATGTTTTTTGTTTTTGAATTTTTTGACTGTTTTGATGTTTTGATGTTTTTGATGTTTTTGATGTTTTTAATGTTTTTAATGTTTTTTATGTTTATGATGTTTTTGATTTTTTTTGATGGTTTTGATGTTTTTGTTGTTTTTGATGTTTTTGATGTTTTTGATGTTCTTGATGTTCTTGATGTTTTTGATGTTTCTGATGTTTTTGATGTTTTTGATGTTTTTAATATTTTTAATGTTTTTAATGTTTATGATGTTTTTGATGTTTTTGATGTTTTTGATGTTTTTGTTGTTTTTGATGTTTTTGATGTTTTTGATGTTTTTGATGTTCTTGATGGTTTTGACGTTTTTGATGTTTTTGATGTTTTTGATGTTTTTGATGTTTTTGATGTTTTTGATGTTTTTGATGTTTTAGATGTTTTTGATGTTTTTGATGTTTTTGATGTTTTAGATGTTTTTGATGTTTTTGATGTTTTTGATGTTTTTGATGTTTTTGATGTTTTTGATGTTTTTGGTGTTTTTGATGTTTTTGATGTTTTTGATGTTTTTGATGTTTTTGATGTTTTTGATGTTTTTGATGTTTTTGATGTTTTTGATGTTCTTGATGTTTCTGATGTTTTTGTTGTTTTTGATGTTTTTGATGTTTTTGATGTTTTTGATGTTTTTAATGTTTTTAATGTTTTTGATGTTTTTGATGTTTTTGATGTTTTTGATGTTTTTGATGTTTTTGATGTTTTGATGTTTTTTTTATGTTTTTGATGTTTTTGATGTTTTTGATGTTTTTGATGTTTTTGATGTTTTTGATGTTTTTGATGTTTTTGATGTTTTTGATGTTTTTGATGTTTTTGATGTTTTTGATGTTTTTGATGTTTTTGATGTTTTTGATGTTTTTGAGGTTTTTGATGTTTTTGATGTTTTTGATGTTCTTGATGTTCTTGATGTTTTTGATGTTTCTGATGTTTTTGTTGTTTTTGATGTTTTTGATGTTTTTGATGTTTTTGATGTTTTTGATGTTTTTGATGTTTTTGATGTTTTTGATGTTTTTGATGTTTTTGATGTTTTTGATGTTTTTGATGTTTTTGATGTTTTTGATGTTTTTGATGTTTTTGATGTTTTTGATGTTTTTGATGTTTTGCTGTTTTTAATGTTTTTGATGTTTTTTATGTTTTGTTGTTTTTGAAGTTTTTGATGTTTTTGATGTTTTTGATGTTTTTAATATTTTTAATGTTTTTAATGTTTATGATGTTTTTGATGTTTTTGATGTTTTTGATATTTTTGATATTTTTGATGTTTTTGATGTTTTCGATGTTTTTGATGTTTTTGATGTTTTTGATGTTTTTGATGTTTTTGATGTTTTTGATGTTTTTGATGTTTTTGATGTTTTTGATGTTTTTGATGTTTTTGATGTTTTTGATGTTTTGTTTTTAACGTTTTTGATGCTTTTGATGTTTTTAATGTTTTTAATGGTTTTGATGTTTTTGATGTTTTTATGTTTTTGATGTTTTTATGTTTTTTATGTTTATTATGTTTTTGATGTTTTTAATGTTTTTTATGCTTATGATGTTTTTGATATTTTTGATGTTTTTGATGTTTTTGATATTTTTGATGTTTTTGATGTTTTCGATGTTTTTGATGTTTTTGATGTTTTTGATGTTTTTGCTGTTTTTAATGTTTTTGATGTTTTTGATGTTTTTGATGTTTTTGATGTTTTGATGTTTTTGATGTTTTGTTTTTAACGTTTTTGATGCTTTGATGTTTTTAATGTTTTTAATGGTTTTGATGTTTTTGATGTTTTTATGTTTTTGATGTTTTTATGTTTTTTATGTTTATTATGTTTTTGATGTTTTTAATGTTTTTATGCTTATGATGTTTTTGATGTTTTTGATATTTTTGATGTTTTGATGTTTTTGATGATTTTGATGTTTTTGATGTTTTTGATGTTTTGATGTTTTTGATGTTTTTGATGTTTTTGATGTTTTGATGTTTTTGATGTTTTTGATGTTTTTGATGTTTTTGATGTTTTTGATGTTTTTGATGTTTTTGATGTTTTTGATGTTTTTGATGTTTTTGATGTTTTTGATGTTTTTGATGTTTTTGATGTTTTGATGTTTTTGATGTTTTTGATGTTTTGATGTTTTTGATGTTTTTGATGTTTTTGATGTTTTTGATGTTTTTGATGTTTTGATGTTTTTGATGTTTTTGATGTTTTTGATGTTTTGATGTTTTTGATGTTTTTGATGTTTTTGATGTTTTTGATGTTTTTTGATGTTTTGCTGTTTTTAATGTTTTTGATGTTTTTAATGTTTTTGATGTTTTTTATGTTTTGTTGTTTTTGAAGTTTTTGATCGTTTTTATGTCTTTGATGTTATGTTGTTTTTGTTGTTTTTGATGTGTTTGATGTTTTTGGTGTTTTTGATGTTTTTAATGTTTTTAATGTTTTCGATGTTTTTGATGTTTTTGATGTTTTTGATGTTCTTGATGTTCTTGATGTTCTTGATGTTCTTGATGTTTTTGATGTTTTTGATGTTTTTGATGTTTTTGATGTTTTTGTTGTTTTTGATGTTTTTGATGTTTTGATGTTTTTGATGTTTTTGATGTTTTTGATGTTTTTGATGTTTTTGATGTTTTTGATGTTTTTGATATTTTTGATGTTTTTGATGTTTTTGATATTTTTGATGTTTTTGATGTTTTTGATGTTTTTGATGTTTTTGATGTTTTTGATGTTTTTGATGTTTTTGATGTTTTTGATGTTTTTGATGTTTTTGATGTTTTTGCTGTTTTTAATGTTTTTGATGTTTTTGATGTTTTTGATGTTTTTGATGTTTTTGATGTTTTTGATGTTTTTGATGTTTTGATGTTTTTGATGTTTTGTTGTTTTTGATGTTTTTGATGTTTTTGATGGTTTTTATGTTTTTGATGTTTTTAATGTTTTTGATGTTTTTGTTGTTTTTGATGTGTTTGATGTTTTTGGTGTTTTTGATGTTTTTAATGTTTTCGATGTTTTTGATGTTTTTGATGTTTTTGACGTTCTTGATGTTTCTGATGTTTTTGTTGTTTTTGATGTTTTTGATGTTTTTGATGTTTTTAATGTTTTTTATGTTTTTGATGTTTTTGATGTTTTTGATGTTTTTGATGTTTATGATGTTTTTGATGTTTTTGATGTTTTTGATGTTTTTGATGTTTTTGATGTTTTTGATGTTTTTGATGTTTTTGATGTTTTTGATGTTTTTGATGTTTTTGATGTTTTTGATGTTTTTGATGTTTTTGATGTTTTTGATGTTTTTGATGTTTTTGATGTTTTTGATGTTTTTGATGTTTTTGATGTTTTTGATGTTTTGCTGTTTTTAATATTTTTGATGTTTTTAATGTTTTTGATGTTTTTTATGTTTTGTTGTTTTTGAAGTTTTTGATGTTTTTGATGTTTTTGATGTTTTTGATGTTTTTGATGTTTTTGATGTTTTTGATGTTTTTTGATGTTTTTGATGTTTTTGATGTTTTTGATGTTTTTGATGTTTTTGATGTTTTTGATGTTTTTGATGTTTTTGATGTTTTTGATGTTTTTGATGTTTTTGATGTTTTGCTGTTTTTAATGTTTTTGATGTTTTTAATGTTTTTGATGTTTTTTATGTTTTGTTGTTTTGAAGTTTTTGATCGTTTTTATGTCTTTGATGTTATGTTGTTTTGTTGTTTTTGATGTGTTTGATGTTTTTGGTGTTTTTGATGTTTTTAATGTTTTTAATGTTTTCGATGTTTTTGATGTTTTTGATGTTTTGATGTTCTTGATGTTCTTGATGTTCTTGATGTTCTTGATGTTTTTGATGTTTTTGATGTTTTTGATGTTTTTGATGTTTTTGATGTTTTTGTTGTTTTTGATGTTTTTGATGTTTTTGATGTTTTTGATGTTTTTGATGTTTTTGATGTTTTTGATATTTTTGATGTTTTTGATGTTTTTGATATTTTTGATGTTTTTGATGTTTTTGATGTTTTTGATGTTTTTGATGTTTTTGATGTTTTTGATGTTTTTGATGTTTTGATGTTTTTGATGTTTTTGATGTTTTTGATGTTTTGATGTTTTTGATGTTTTTGATGTTTTTGATGTTTTTGATGTTTTTGATGTTTTTGCTGTTTTTAATGTTTTTGATGTTTTTGATGTTTTTGATGTTTTTGATGTTTTTGATGTTTTTGATGTTTTTGATGTTTTTGATGTTTTTGATGTTTTGATGTTTTTGATGTTTTGTTGTTTTTGATGTTTTTGATGTTTTTGATGGTTTTTATGTTTTTGCTGTTTTTAATGTTTTTGATGTTTTTGTTGTTTTTGATGTGTTTGATGTTTTTGGTGTTTTTGATGTTTTTAATGTTTTTAATGTTTTCGATGTTTTTGATGTTTTTGATGTTTTTGATGTTTTTGATGTTTTTGATGTTCTTGATGTTTCTGATGTTTTTGTTGTTTTTGATGTTTTTGATGTTTTTGAATTTTGATGTTTTTAATGTTTTTTATGTTTTTGATGTTTTTGATGTTTTTGATGTTTATGATGTTTTGATGTTTTTGATGTTTTTGATGTTTTGATGTTTTTGATGTTTTTGATGTTTTTGATGTTTTTTTTTTGATGTTTTTGATGTTTTTGATGTTTTTGATGTTTTTGATGTTTTTGATGTTTTTGATGTTTTTGATGTTTTTGATGTTTTGATGTTTTTGATGTTTTTGATGTTTTTGATGTTTTTGATGTTTTTGATGTTTTTGATGTTTTGATGTTTTTGATGTTTTTGATGTTTTTGATGTTTTTGATGTTTTTGATGTTTTTGATGTTTTTGATGTTTTTGATGTTTTGATGTTTTTGATGTTTTTGATGTTTTTGATGTTTTTGATGTTTTTGATGTTTTTGATGTTTTTGATGTTTTTGATGTTTTTGATGTTTTTGATGTTTTTGCTGTTTTTAATGTTTTTGTTGTTTTTGAAGTTTTTGATGTTTTTGATGTTTTTGATGTTTTTGATGTTTTTGATGTTTTTGATGTTTTTGATGTTTTTGATGTTTTTGATGTTTTTGATGTTTTTGATGTTTTTGATGTTTTGATGTTTTTGATGTTTTGATGTTTTTGATGTTTTTGATGTTTTTGATGTTTTTGATGTTTTGCTGTTTTTGATGTTTTTGATGTTTTGCTGTTTTTAATGTTTTTGATGTTTTTAATGTTTTTGATGTTTTTTATGTTTTGTTGTTTTTGAAGTTTTTGATCGTTTTTATGTCTTTGATGTTATGTTGTTTTTGTTGTTTTTGATGTGTTTGATGTTTTTGGTGTTTTTGATGTTTTTAATGTTTTTAATGTTTTCGATGTTTTTGATGTTTTTGATGTTTTTGATGTTCTTGATGTTCTTGATGTTCTTGATGTTCTTGATGTTTTTGATGTTTTTGATGTTTTTGATGTTTTTGATGTTTTTGATGTTTTTGTTGTTTTTGATGTTTTGATGTTTTTGATGTTTTTGATGTTTTTGATGTTTTTGATGTTTTTGATGTTTTTGATGTTTTTGATGTTTTTGATGTTTTTGATGTTTTTGATGTTTTTGATGTTTTTGATGTTTTTGATGTTTTTGCTGTTTTTAATGTTTTTGATGTTTTTGATGTTTTTGATGTTTTTGATGTTTTTGATGTTTTTGATGTTTTTGATGTTTTTGATGTTTTTGATGTTTTGATGTTTTTGATGTTTTGTTGTTTTTGATGTTTTTGATGTTTTTGATGGTTTTTATGTTTTTGCTGTTTTTAATGTTTTTGATGTTTTTGTTGTTTTTGATGTGTTTGATGTTTTTGGTGTTTTTGATGTTTTTGATGTTTTTGATGTTTTTGATGTTTTTGATGTTTTTGATGTTTTTGATGTTTTTGATGTTTTTGATGTTTTTGATGTTTCTGATGTTTTTGTTGTTTTTGATGTTTTTGATGTTTTTGAATTTTGATGTTTTTTAATGTTTTTTATGTTTTTGATGTTTTTGATGTTTTTGATGTTTTTGATGTTTATGATGTTTTTGATGTTTTTGATGTTTTTGATGTTTTTGATGTTTTTGATGTTTTTGATGTTTTTGATGTTTTTGATATTTTTGATGTTTTTGATGTTTTGATGTTTTTGATGTTTTTGATGTTTTTGATGTTTTTGATGTTTTTGATGTTTTTGATGTTTTTGATGTTTTTGATGTTTTTGATGTTTTTGATGTTTTTGATGTTTTTGATGTTTTTGATGTTTTTTGATGTTTTTGATGTTTTGATGTTTTTGGTGTTTTGATGTTTTTGATGTTTTGATGTTTTTGATGTTTTTGATGTTTTTGATGTTTTTGATGTTTTTGATGTTTTGCTGTTTTTAATGTTTTTGATGTTTTTAATGTTTTTGATGTTTTTTATGTTTTGTTGTTTTTGAAGTTTTTGATCGTTTTTATGTCTTTGATGTTATGTTGTTTTTGTTGTTTTGATGTGTTTGATGTTTTGGTGTTTTTGATGTTTTTAATGTTTTTAATGTTTTCGATGTTTTGATGTTTTTATGTTTTTGATGTTTTTATGTTTTTTATGTTTATTATGTTTTGATGTTTTTGATGTTTTTGATGTTTTTGATGTTTTTGATGTTTTTGATGTTTTTGATGTTTTTGATGTTTTGCTGTTTTTAATGTTTTTGATGTTTTTAATGTTTTTGATGTTTTTATGTTTTGTTGTTTTTGAAGTTTTTGATCGTTTTTATGTCTTTGATGTTATGTTGTTTTTAATGTGTTTGATGTTTTTGGTGTTTTGATGTTTTTAATGTTTTTAATGTTTTCGATGTTTTTGATGTTTTTGATGTTTTTGATGTTCTTGATGTTCTTGATGTTCTTGATGTTTTTGATGTTTTTGATGTTTTTGATGTTTTTGATGTTTTTGTTGTTTTTGATGTTTTTGATGTTTTTGATGTTTTTGATGTTTTTGATGTTTTTGATGTTTTTGATGTTTTTGATATTTTTGATGTTTTTGATGTTTTTGATATTTTGCTGTTTTTGATGTTTTTGATGTTTTTGATGTTTTTGATGTTTTGATGTTTTTGATGTTTTTGATGTTTTTGATGTTTTTGCTGTTTTTAATGTTTTTGATGTTTTTGATGTTTTTGATGTTTTTGATGTTTTCGGTGCTTTGATGTTTTTGATGTTTTGTTGTTTTTGATGTTTTTGATGTTTTTGATGGTTTTTATGTTTTTGCTGTTTTTAATGTTTTTGATGTTTTTGTTGTTTTTGATGTGTTTGATGTTTTTGGTGTTTTTGATGTTTTTAATGTTTTCGATGTTTTTGATGTTTTTGATGTTTTTGATGTTCTTGATGTTTCTGATGTTTTTGTTGTTTTTGATGTTTTTGATGTTTTTGATGTTTTTGATGTTTTTGATGTTTTTGATGTTTTTGATGTTTTTGATGTTTTTGATGTTTTTAATGTTTTTGATGTTTTTGATGTTTTTGATGTTTTTGATGTTTTGATGTTTTTTGATGTTTTTGATGTTTTTGATGTTTTGATGTTTTTGATGTTTTTGATGTTTTTGATGTTTTTGATGTTTTTGATGTTTTTGATGTTTTTGATGTTTTTGATGTTTTTGATGTTTTTGATGTTTTTGATGTTTTTTGATGTTTTTGATGTTTTTGATGTTTTTGATGTTTTTGATGTTTTTGATGTTTTTGATGTTTTTGATGTTTTTGATGTTTTTGATGTTTTTGATGTTTTTGATGTTTTTGATGTTTTTGATGTTTTTGAGGTTTTGATGTTTTTGATGTTTTTGATGTTTTTGATGTTCTTGATGTTCTTGATGTTTTTGATGTTTCTGATGTTTTTGTTGTTTTTGATGTTTTTGATGTTTTGATGTTTTTGATGTTTTTGATGTTTTTGATGTTTTTGATGTTTTGATGTTTTTGATGTTTTTGATGTTTTTGATGTTTTTGATGTTTTTGATGTTTTTTATATTTCTACGTTTTGATGTTTTCTATGTTTTGATGTTTTTGATGTTTTTGATGTTTAGATGTTTTGTTGTTTTTGATTATTTTGATGTTTTTGATGTTTTTGATTTTTTGATGTTTTTTTGTTTTTGAATTTTTTGACTGTTTTGATGTTTTCGATGGTTTTGATGTTTTTGATGTTTTTGATGTTTTTGATGTTTTTGATGTTTTTGATGTTTTTGATGTTTTTGATGTTTTTAATGTTTTTATGTTTTTATGTTTATGATGTTTTTGATGTTTTTGATTTTTTTGATGGTTTTGATGTTTTTGTTGTTTTTGATGTTTTTGATGTTTTTGATGTTCTTGATGTTCTTGATGTTTTTGATGTTTCTGATGTTTTTGATGTTTTTGATGTTTTTAATATTTTTAATGTTTTTAATGTTTATGATGTTTTTGATGTTTTTGATGTTTTTGATGTTTTTGTTGTTTTTGATGTTTTTGATGTTTTTGATGTTTTTGATGTTCTTGATGTTCTTGATGGTTTTGACGTTTTTGATGTTTTTGATGTTTTTGATGTTTTTGATGTTTTTGATGTTTTTGATGTTTTTGATGTTTTTGATGTTTTTGATGTTTTTGATGTTTTTGATGTTTTTGATGTTTTTGATGTTTTTGATGTTTTTGATGTTTTAGATGTTTTTGATGTTTTTGATGTTTTTGATGTTTTTTATATTTCTACGTTTTGATGTTTTCTATGTTTTTGTTGTTTTTGATGTGTTTGATGTTTTTGGTGTTTTTGATGTTTTTAATGTTTTTAATGTTTTCGATGTTTTTGATGTTTTTGATGTTTTTGATGTTCTTGATGTTCTTGATGTTCTTGATGTTTTTGATGTTTTTGATGTTTTTGATGTTTTTGATGTTTTTGATGTTTTTGTTGTTTTTGATGTTTTTGATGTTTTGTTGTTTTTGATGTTTTTGATGTTTTTGATGTTTTTGATGTTTTTGATGTTTTTGATGTTTTTGATATTTTTGATGTTTTTGATGTTTTTGATATTTTTGCTGTTTTTGCTGTTTTTGATGTTTTTGATGTTTTTGATGTTTTTGATGTTTTTGATGTTTTTGATGTTTTTGATGTTTTTGATGTTTTTGATGTTTTTGCTGTTTTTTAATGTTTTTGATGTTTTGATGTTTTTGATGTTTTTGATGTTTTCGATGCTTTGATGTTTTTGATGTTTTGTTGTTTTTGATGTTTTTGATGTTTTTGATGGTTTTTATGTTTTTGCTGTTTTTAATGTTTTTGATGTTTTTGTTGTTTTTGATGTGTTTGATGTTTTTGGTGTTTTTGATGTTTTTAATGTTTTCGATGTTTTTGATGTTTTTGATGTTTTTGATGTTCTTGATGTTTTTGATGTTTTTGTTGTTTTTGATGTTTTTGATGTTTTTGATGTTTTTGATGTTTTTGATGTGATTGATGTTTTTGATGTTTTTGATGTTTGTGATGTTTTGATCGTTTTTGATGTTTTTGATGTTTTGATGTTTTTGATGTTTTTGATGTTTTTGATGTTTTTGATGTTTTTGATGTTTTTGATGTTTTTGATGTTTTTGATGTTTTTGATGTTTTTGATGTTTTGATGTTTTTGATGTTTTTGATGTTTTTGATGTTTTTGATGTTTTGATGTTTTTGATGTTTCTTTGATGTTTTTGATGTTTTTGATGTTTTTGATGTTTTTGATGTTTTGATGTTTTTGATGTTTTGATGTTTTGATGTTTTTGATGTTTTTGATGTTTTTGATGTTTTGATGTTTTTGATGTTTTTGATGTTTTTGAGGTTTTTGATGTTTTTGATGTTTTTGATGTTTTTGATGTTCTTGATGTTCTTGATGTTTTTGATGTTTCTGATGTTTTTGTTGTTTTTGATGTTTTTGATGTTTTTGATGTTTTTGATGTTTTTGATGTTTTTGATGTTTTTGATGTTTTTGATGTTTTTGATGTTTTTGATGTTTTTGATGTTTTTGATGTTTTTGATGTTTTTGATGTTTTTTATATTTCTACGTTTTGATGTTTTCTATGCTTTTGATGTTTTTGATGTTTTTGATGTTTAGATGTTTTGTTGTTTTTGATTATTTTGATGTTTTTGATGTTTTTGATTTTTTGATGTTTTTTTTGTTTTTGAATTTTTTGACTGTTTTGATGTTTTCGATGGTTTTGATGTTTTTGATGTTTTTGATGTTTTTGATGTTTTTGATGTTTTTGATGTTTTTAATGTTTTTAATGTTTTTGATGTTTTTAATGTTTTTGATGTTTTTGATTTTTTTTGATGGTTTTGATGTTTTTGTTGTTTTTGATGTTTTTGATGTTTTTGATGTTCTTGATGTTCTTGATGTTTTTGATGTTTCTGATGTTTTTGATGTTTTTGATGTTTTTAATATTTTTAATGTTTTTAATGTTTATGATGTTTTTGATGTTTTTGATGTTTTTGATGTTTTTGTTGTTTTTGATGTTTTTGATGTTTTTGATGTTTTTGATGTTTTTGATGTTCTTGATGTTCTTGATGGTTTTGACGTTTTGATGTTTTTGATGTTTTTGATGTTTTTGATGTTTTTGATGTTTTTGATGTTTTTGATGTTTTGATGTTTTTGATGTTTTTGATGTTTTAGATGTTTTTGATGTTTTTGATGTTTTTGATGTTTTTATATTTCTACGTTTTGATGTTTTCTATGTTTTTGTTGTTTTTGATGTGTTTGATGTTTTTGGTGTTTTTGATGTTTTTAATGTTTTTGATGTTTTTGATGTTTTTGATGTTTTTGATGTTTTTGATGTTTTTGATGTTTTTGATGTTTTTGATGTTCTTGATGTTTCTGATGTTTTTGTTGTTTTTGATGTTTTTGATGTTTTTGATGTTTTTGATGTTTTTGATGTTTTTAATGTTTTTAATGTTTTTTATGTTTTTGATGTTTTTGATGTTTTTGATGTTTTTGATCTTTTTGAAGTTTTTGATGTTTTTGATGTTTTTGATGTTTTTGATGTTTTTGATGTTTTGATGTTTTTGATGTTTTTGATGTTTTTGATGTTTTTGATGTTTTGATGTTTTTGATGTTTTTGATGTTTTGATGTTTTTGATGTTTTGATGTTTTTGATGTTTTTGATGTTTTTGATGTTTTTGATGTTTTTGATGTTTTTGAGGTTTTTGATGTTTTTGATGTTTTTGATGTTCTTGATGTTCTTGATGTTTTTGATGTTTCTGATGTTTTTGTTGTTTTTGATGTTTTTGATGTTTTTGATGTTTTTGATGTTTTTGATGTTTTGATGTTTTTGATGTTTTTGATGTTTTTGATGTTTTTGATGTTTTTGATGTTTTTGATGTTTTGATGTTTTTGATGTTTTTGATGTTTTGATGTTTTTGATGTTTTTGATGTTTTGCTGTTTTTAATGTTTTTGATGTTTTTTATGTTTTGTTGTTTTTGAAGTTTTTGATGTTTTTAATATTTTTAATGTTTTTAATGTTTTTAATGTTTATGATGTTTTTGATGTTTTGATGTTTTTGATATTTTTGATGTTTTTGATGTTTTTGATGTTTTTGATGTTTTTGATGTTTTTTGATGTTTTTGATGTTTTTGATGTTTTTGATGTTTTGATGTTTTGATGTTTTTGATGTTTTTGATGTTTTTGATGTTTTTGATGTTTTTGATGTTTTTGATGTTTTTGATGTTTTTGATGTTTTTGCTGTTTTTAATGTTTTTGATGTTTTTGATGTTTTTGATGTTTTTGATGTTTTGATGTTTTGATGTTTTTGATGTTTTGTTGTTTTTGATGTTTTTGATGTTTTTGATGGTTTTTATGTCTTTGATGTTATGTTGTTTTTGTTGTTTTTGATGTGTTTGATGTTTTGGTGTTTTTGATGTTTTTAATGTTTTCGATGTTTTTGATGTTTTTGATGTTTTTGATGTTTTTGATGTTTTTGATGTTTTTGATGTTCTTGATGTTTCTGATGTTTTTGTTGTTTTTGATGTTTTTGATGTTTTTGATGTTTTTGATGTTTTTAATGTTTTTATGTTTTTGATGTTTTTGATGTTTTTGATGTTTTTGATGTTTTTGATGTTTTTGATGTTTTTGATGTTTTTGATGTTTTTGATCTTTTTGATGTTTTTGATGTTTTTGACGTTTTTGATGTTTTTGATGTTTTTGATGTTTTTGATGTTTTTGATGTTTTTGATGTTTTTGAGGTTTTTGATGTTTTTGATGTTTTTGATGTTTTTGATGTTTTTGATGTTCTTGATGTTCTTGATGTTTTTGATGTTCTTGATGTTCTTGATGTTTTTGATGTTTCTGATGTTTTTGTTGTTTTTGATGTTTTTGATGTTTTTGATGTTTTTGATGTTTTTGATGTTTTTTATATTTCTACGTTTTGATGTTTTCTATGTTTTTGATGTTTTTGATGTTTTTGATGTTTAGATGTTTTGTTGTTTTTGATTATTTTGATGTTTTTGATGTTTTTGATTTTTTTGATGTTTTTTTGTTTTTGAATTTTTTGACTGTTTTGATGTTTACGATGGTTTTTGATGTTTTTGATGTTTTTGATGTTTTTAATGTTTTTAATGTTTTTTATGTTTATGATGTTTTTGATGTTTTTGATTTTTTTTGATGGTTTTGATGTTTTTGTTGTTTTTGATGTTTTTGATGTTTTTGATGTTCTTGATGTTCTTGATGTTTTTGATGTTTCTGATGTTTTTGATGTTTTTGATGTTTTTGATGTTTTTGATGTTTTTGATGTTTTTGATGTTTTTGATGTTTTTGATGTTTTTGATGTTTTTGATGTTTTTGATGTTCTTGATGTTTCTGATGTTTTTGTTGTTTTTGATGTTCTTGATGTTCTTGATGGTTTTGACGTTTTTGATGTTTTTGATGTTTTTGATGTTTTTGATGTTTTTGATGTTTTTGATGTTTTTGATGTTTTTGATGTTTTTGATGTTTTTGATGTTTTTGATGTTTTAGATGTTTTTGATGTTTTTGATGTTTTTGATGTTTTTTATATTTCTACGTTTTGATGTTTTCTATGTTTTTGTTGTTTTTGATGTGTTTGATGTTTTTGGTGTTTTTGATGTTTTTAATGTTTTTGATGTTTTTGATGTTTTTGCTGTTTTTAATGTTTTTGATGTTTTTGTTGTTTTTGATGTGTTTGATGTTTTTGGTGTTTTTGTTGTTTTTGATGTTTTTGATGTTTTTGATGTTTTTAATGTTTTTAATGTTTTTTATGTTTTTTATGTTTTTGATGTTTTTGATGTTTTTGTTGTTTTTGATGTTTTTGATGTTTTTGATGTTCTTGATGTTCTTGATGTTTTTGATGTTTCTGATGTTTTTGATGTTTTTGATGTTTTTGATGTTTTTGATGTTTTTGATGTTTTTGATGTTTTTGATGTTTTTGATGTTTTTGATGTTTTTGATGTTTTTGATGTTTTTGATGTTCTTGATGTTTCTGATGTTTTTGTTGTTTTTGATGTTTTTGATGTTTTTAATGTTTTTAATGTTTTTATGTTTTTTATGTTTTTGATGTTTTTGATGTTTTTGATGTTTTTGATGTTTTTGATGTTTTTGATGTTTTTGATGTTTTTGATGTTTTTGATGTTTTTGATGTTTTTGATGTTTTTGATGTTTTTGATGTTTTTGATGTTTTTGATGTTTTTGATGTTTTTGATGTTTTTGAGGTTTTTGATGTTTTTGATGTTTTTGATGTTCTTGATGTTCTTGATGTTTTTGATGTTTTTAATGTTTTTTATGTTTTTGATGTTTTTGATGTTTTTGATGTTTTTGATGTTTTTGATGTTTTTGATGTTTTTGATGTTTTTGATGTTTTTGATGTTTTTGATCTTTTTGATGTTTTTGATGTTTTTGACGTTTTTGATGTTTTTGATGTTTTTGATGTTTTTGATGTTTTTGATGTTTTTGATGTTTTTGATGTTTTTGATGTTTTTGATGTTTTTGATGTTTTTGATGTTTTTGATGTTCTTGATGTTCTTGATGTTTTTGATGTTTCTGATGTTTTTGTTGTTTTTGATGTTTTTGATGTTTTTGATGTTTTTGATGTTTTTGATGTTTTTGATGTTTTTGATGTTTTTGATGTTTTTGATGTTTTTTATATTTCTACGTTTTGATGTTTTCTATGTTTTTGATGTTTTTGATGTTTTGTTGTTTTTGATTATTTTGATGTTTTTGATGTTTTTGATTTTTTTGATGTTTTTTTGTTTTTGAATTTTTTGACTGTTTTGATGTTTACGATGGTTTTTGATGTTTTGATGTTTTTGATGTTTTTGATGTTTTTAATGTTTTTAATGTTTTTTATGTTTATGATGTTTTGATGTTTTGATTTTTTTGATGGTTTTGATGTTTTTGTTGTTTTTGATGTTTTTGATGTTTTTGATGTTCTTGATGTTCTTGATGTTTTTGATGTTTCTGATGTTTTTGATGTTTTTGATGTTTTTGATGTTTTTGATGTTTTTGATGTTTTTGATGTTTTTGATGTTTTTGATGTTTTTGATGTTTTTGATGTTTTTGATGTTTTTGATGTTTTTGATGTTCTTGATGTTTCTGATGTTTTTGTTGTTTTTGATGTTCTTGATGTTCTTGATGTTCTTGATGGTTTTGACGTTTTTGATGTTTTTGATGTTTTTGATGTTTTTGATGTTTTTGATGTTTTTGATGTTTTTGATGTTTTTGATGTTTTTGATGTTTTAGATGTTTTTGATGTTTTTGATGTTTTTGATGTTTTTTATATTTCTTCGTTTTGATGTTTTCTATGTTTTTGTTGTTTTTGATGTGTTTGATGTTTTTGGTGTTTTTGATGTTTTTAATGTTTTTGATGTTTTTGATGTTTTTGCTGTTTTTTATGTTTTTGATGTTTTTGTTGTTTTTGATGTGTTTGATGTTTTTGGTGTTTTTGTTGTTTTTGATGTTTTTGATGTTTTTGATGTTTTTAATGTTTTTAATGTTTTTTATGTTTTTTATGTTTTTGATGTTTTTGATGTTTTTGTTGTTTTTGATGTTTTTGATGTTTTTGATGTTCTTGATATTCTTGATGTTTTTGATGTTTCTGATGTTTTTGATGTTTTTGATGTTTTTGATGTTTTTGATGTTTTTGATGTTTTTGATGTTTTTGATGTTTTTGATGTTTTTGATGTTTTTGATGTTTTTGATGTTTTTGATGTTTTTGATGTTTTTGATGTTTTTGATGTTCTTGATGTTTCTGATGTTTTTGTTGTTTTTGATGTTTTTGATGTTTTTGATGTTTTTAATGTTTTTTAAATGTTTTTTATGTTTTTATGTTTTTATGTTTTTGATGTTTTTGATGTTTTTGATGTTTTTGATGTTTTTGATGTTTTTGATGTTTTTGATGTTTTTGATGTTTTTGATGTTTTTGATGTTTTTGATGTTTTTGATGTTTTTGATGTTTTTGAGGTTTTTGATGTTTTTGATGTTTTTGATGTTCTTGATGTTCTTGATGTTTTTGATGTTTCTGATATTTTTGTTGTTTTTGATGTTTTTGATGTTTTTGATGTTTTTGATGTTTTTGATGTTTTTGATGTTTTTGATGTTTTTGATGTTTTTGATGTTTTTGATGTTTTTGATGTTTTGCTGTTTTTAATGTTTTTGATGTTTTTTATGTTTTGTTGTTTTTGAAGTTTTTGATCGTTTTTATGTCTTTGATGTTATGTTGTTTTTGTTGTTTTTGATGTGTTTGATGTTTTTGATGTTTTTGATGTTTTTGATGTTTTTGATGTTTTTGATGTTTTTGATGTTTTTGATGTTTTTGATGTTTTTGATGTTTTTGATGTTTTTGATGTTTTTGATGTTTTTGATGTTTTTGATGTTTTTGATGTTTTTGAAGTTTTTGATGTTTTGCTGTTTTTAATGTTTTTGATGTTCTTGATATTTTGCTGTTTTTAATGTTTTTGATGTTTTTTATGTTTTGTTGTTTTTGAAGTTTTTGATCGCTTTTATGTCTTTGATGTTATGTTGTTTTTGTTGTTTTTTGATGTGTTTGATGTTTTTGGTGTTTTTGATGTTTTTAATGTTTTTAATGTTTTTAATGTTTTCGATGTTTTGATGTTTTGATGTTTTTGATGTTTTTGATGTTTTTGATGTTTTTGATGTTTTTGAGGTTTTTGATGTTTTTGATGTTTTGATGTTCTTGATGTTCTTGATGTTTTTGATGTTTCTGATATTTTGTTGTTTTTGATGTTTTTGATGTTTTGATGTTTTTGATGTTTTTGATGTTTTTGATGTTTTTGATGTTTTTGATGTTTTTGATGTTTTGCTGTTTTTAATGTTTTTGATGTTTTTTATGTTTTGTTGTTTTTGAAGTTTTTGATCGTTTTTATGTCTTTGATGTTATGTTGTTTTTGTTGTTTTTGATGTGTTTGATGTTTTTGATGTTTTTGATGTTTTGATGTTTTGATGTTTTTGATGTTTTTGATGTTTTTGATGTTTTTGATGTTTTGATGTTTTTGATGTTTTGATGTTTTTGATGTTTTGATGTTTTGATGTTTTTGATGTTTTTGATGTTTTTGATGTTTTTGAAGTTTTTGATGTTTTGCTGTTTTTAATGTTTTTGATGTTCTTGATATTTTGCTGTTTTTAATGTTTTTGATGTTTTTTATGTTTTGTTGTTTTTGAAGTTTTTGATCGCTTTTATGTCTTTGATGTTATGTTGTTTTTGTTGTTTTTGATGTGTTTGATGTTTTTGGTGTTTTTGATGTTTTTAATGTTTTTAATGTTTTTAATGTTTTCGATGTTTTTGATGTTTTTGATGTTTTTGATGTTTTTGATGTTTTTGATGTTCTTGATGTTCTTGATGTTTTTGATGTTTTTGATGTTTTTGATGTTTTTGTTGTTTTTGATGTTTTTGATGTTTTTGATGTTTTTGATGTTTTTGATGTTTTTAATGTTTTTTATGTTTATGATGTTTTTGATGTTTTTGATGTCTTTGATGTTTTTGATGTTTTTGATGTTCTTGATGTTCTTGATGTTTTTGATGTTTCTGATGTTTTTGATGTTTTTGATGTTTTTGATGTTTTTAATGTTTTTAATGTTTTTAATGTTTATGATGTTTTTGATGTTTTTGATGTTTTTGATGTTTTTGATGTTTTTGATGTTTTTGATGTTTTTGATGTTTTTGTTGTTTTTGATGTTTTTGATGTTTTTGATGTTTTTGATGTTCTTGATGTTCTTGATGTTTTTGACGTTTTTGATGTTTTTGATGTGTTTGATGTTTTTGATGTTTTTGATGTTTTTGATGTTTTTGATGTTTTTGATGTTTTTGATGTTTTTGATGTTTTTGATGTTTTTGATGTTTTTGATGTTTTTGATGTTTTTGATGTTTTTGATGTTTTTGATGTTTTTTATATTTCTACGTTTTGATGTTTTCTATGTTTTTGATGTTTAGATGTTTTGTTGTTTTTGATTATTTTGATGTTTTTGATGTTTTTGATTTTTTTGATGTTGTGTTGTTTTTGAATTTTTTTGACTGTTTTGATGTTTTCGATGTTTTCGATGGTTTTTGATGTTTTTGATGTTTTTGATGTTTTTGATGTTTTTGATGTTTATGATGTTTTTGATGTTTTTGATGTTTTTGATGTTTTTGATGTTTTTGTTGTTTTTGATGTTTTTGATGTTTTTGATGTTTTGATGTTTTTGATGTTTTGTTGTTTTTGATGTTTTTGATGTTTTTGATGTTTTTGATGTTTTTGATGTTTTTGATGTTTTTGATGTTTTTGATGTTTTTGATGTTTTTGATGTTTTTGATGTTTTTGATGTTTTTGATGTTTTGCTGTTTTTAATGTTTTTGATGTTTTTTATGTTTTGTTGTTTTTGAAGTTTTTGATCGTTTTTATGTTTTTGATGTTATGTTGTTTTTGTTGTTTTTGATGTTTTTGATGTTTTTGATGTTTTTGATGTTTTTGATGTTTTTGATGTTTTTGATGTTTTTGATGTTTTTGATGTTTTTGATGTTTTTGATGTTTTCGATGTTTTTGATGTTTTTGATGTTTTTGATGTTTTTGATGTTTTTGATCTTTTTGATGTTTTTGAAGTTTTTGATGTTTTGCTGTTTTTAATGTTTTTGATGTTCTTGATGTTTTGCTGTTTTTAATGTTTTTGATGTTTTTTATGTTTTGTTGTTTTTGAAGTTTTTGATCGCTTTTATGTCTTTGATGTTATGTTGTTTTTGATGTGTTTGATGTTTTTGGTGTTTTTGATGTTTTTAATGTTTTTAATGTTTTCGATGTTTTTGATGTTTTTGATGTTTTTGATGTTTTTGATGTTTTTGATGTTCTTGATGTTCTTGATGTTTTTGATGTTTTTGATGTTTTTCATGTTTTTGTTGTTTTTGATGTTTTTGATGTTTTTGATGTTTTTGATGTTTTTGATGTTTTTGATGTTTTTGATGTTTTTGATGTTTTTGATGTTTTTGATGTTTTTGATGTGTCTGATGTTTTTGGTGTTTTTGATGTTTTTAATGTTTTTAATGTTTTCGATGTTTTTGATGTTTTTGATGTTTTTGATGTTTTTGATGTTTTTGATGTTTTTGATGTTTTTGATGTTTTTGATGTTTTTGATGTTTTTGATGTTCTTGATGTTTCTGATGTTTTTGTTGTTTTTGATGTTTTTGATGTTTTTGATGTTTTTGATGTTTTTGATGTTTTTGATGTTTTTGATGTTTTTGATGTTTTTGATGTTTTTGATGTTTTTGATGTTTTTTATGTTTTTGATGTTTTTGATGTTTTTGATGTTTTTGATGTTTTTGATGTTTTTGATGTTTTTGATGTTCTTGATGTTCTTGATGTTTTTGATGTTTCTGATGTTTTTGTTGTTTTTGATGTTTTTGATGTTTTTGATGTTTTTGATGTTTTTGATGTTTTTGATGTTTTTGATGTTTTTATATTTCTACGTTTTGATGTTTTCTATGTTTTTGATGTTTTTGATGTTTAGATGTTTTGTTGTTTTTGATTATTTTGATGTTTTTGATTTTTTTGATGTTTTGTTGTTTTTGAATTTTTTGACTGTTTTGATGTTTTCGATGGTTTTTGATGTTTTTGATGTTTTTGATGTTTTTGATGTTTTTGATGTTTTTGATGTTTTTGATGTTTTTGATGTTTTTGATGTTTTTGATGTTTTTGATGTTTTTAATGTTTTTTATGTTTATGATGTTTTTGATGTTTTTGATGTTTTTGATGTTCTTGTTGTTTTTGATGTTTTTGATGTTTATGATGTTTTTGATGTTTTTGATGTTTCTTGATGTTCTTTATGTTCTTGATGTTTTTGATGTTTCTGATGTTTTTGTTGTTTTTGATGTTTTTGATGTTTTTGATGTTTTTAATGTTTTTTATGTTTATGATGTTTTTGATGTTTTTGATGTTTTTGATGTTTTTGATGTTTTTGATGTTTTTGTTGTTTTTGATGTTTTTGATGTATTTGATGTTCTTGATGTTCTTGATGTTCTTGAAGTTTTTGGTGTTTTTGATGTTTTTGATGTTTTTGATGTTTTTGATGTTTTTTATATTTCTACGTTTTGATGTTTTGTATGTTTTTGATGTTTAGATGTTTTGTTGTTTTTGATTATTTTGATGTTTTTGATGTTTTTGATGGTTTTGATGTTTTTAATGTTTTTTATGTTTATGATGTTTTTTATGTTTTTGATGTTTTTGATGTTTTTGTTGTTTTTGATGTTTTTGATGTTTTTGATGTTTTTGATGTTTTTGATGTTTTTGATGTTTTTGATGTTTTTGATGTTTTTGATGTTTTTGATGTTCTTGATGTTCTTGATGTTTTTGATGTTTTTGACGTTTCTGATGTTTTTGTTGTTTTTGATGTTTTTGATGTTTTTAAGGTTTTTTTTGTTTATGATGTTTTTGATGTTTTTGATGTTTTTGATGTTTTTGTTGTTTTTGATGTTTTTGATGTTTTTGATGTTCTTGATGTTCTTGATGTTTTTGATGTTTTTGATGTTTTTGATGTTTTTGATGTTTTGGATGTTTTTGATGTTTTTGATGTTTTTGATGTTTTTGATGTTTTTGATGTTTTTGATGTTTTTGATGTTTTTGATGTTTTTCATATTTCTACGTTTTGATGTTTTGTATGTTTTTGATGTTTAGATGTTTTTTTGTTTTTGAATTTTTTGACTGTTTTGATGTTTTCGATGGTTTTTGATGTTTTTGTTGTTTTTGATGTTTTTGATGTTTTTGATGTTTTTGTTGTTTTTGATGTTTTTGATGTATTTGATGTTCTTGATGTTCTTGATGTTCTTGATGTTTTTGGTGTTTTTGATGTTTTTGATGTTTTTGATGTTTTTGATGTTTTTGATGTTTTTGATGTTTTTAATGTTTTTTATGTTTATGATGTTTTTGATGTTTTTGATGTTTTTGATGTTTTTGATGTTTTTGTTGTTTTTGATGTTTTGATGTTTTGGATGTTCTTGATGTTCTTGATGTTTCAGATGTTTTTGTTGTTTTTGATGTTTTTGATGTTTTTGATGTTTTTGTTGTTTTTGATGTTTTTGATGTTTTTGATGTTTCTGATGTTTTTGATGTTTTTGATGTTTTTGATGTTTTTGATGTTTTTGATGTTCTTGATGTTCTTGATGTTCTTGATGTTTTTGACGTTTCTGATGTTTTTGTTGTTTTTGATGTTTTTGATGTTTTTAAGGTTTTTTTTGTTTATGATGTTTTTGATGTTTTTGATGTTTTTGATGTTTTTGTTGTTTTTGATGTTTTTGATGTTTTTGATGTTCTTGATATTCTTGATGTTTTTGATGTTTTTGATGTTTTTGATGTTTTGGATGTTTTTGATGTTTTTGATGTTTTTGATGTTTTTGATGTTTTTGATGTTTTTGATGTTTTTTATATTTCTACGTTTTGATGTTTTGTATGTTTTTGATGTTTAGATGTTTTTTTGTTTTTGAATTTTTTGACTGTTTTGATGTTTTCGATGGTTTTTGATGTTTTTGATGTTTTTGATGTTTTTAATGTTTTTTATGTTTATGATGTTTTTGATGTTTTTGATGTTTTTGATGTTTTTGATGTTTTTGATGTTTTTGATGTTTTTGATGTTTTTATGTTTTTGATGTTTTTGATGTTTTTGATGTTTTTGATGTTTTTGAGGTTTTGATGTTTTTGATGTTTTTGATGTTTTTGATGTTTTTGATGCTGTTGATGTTTTGGATGTTTTTGAAGTTTTTGATGTTTTTGATGTTTTTGATGTTTTTGATGTTTTTGATGTTTTTGATGTTTTTGATGTTATTGATGTTTTTGATGTTTTTGATGTTTTTGATGTTTTTGATGTTTTTGATGTTTTTGATGTTTTTGATGTTTTTGATGTTTTTGATGTTTTTGATGTTTTTGATGTTCTTGATGTTCTTGATGTTTTTGATGTTTTTGATGTTTTTGATGTTTTGGATGTTTTTGATGTTTTTGATGTTTTTGATGTTTTTGATGTTTTTTATATTTCTACGTTTTGATGTTTTGTATGTTTTTGATGTTTAGATGTTTTTTTGTTTTTGAATTTTTTGACTGTTTTGATGTTTTCGATGGTTTTTGATGTTTTTGATGTTTTTGATGTAGTTGATGTTTTTGATGTTTTTGATGTTTTTGATGTTTTTAATGTTTTTTATGTTTTTGATGTTTTTGATGTTTTTGATGTTTTTGATGTTTTTATGTTTTTGATGTTTTTGATGTTTTTGATGTTTTTGAGGTTTTGATGTTTTTGATGTTTTTGATGTTTTTGATGTTTTTGATGTTTTTGATGTTTTTGATGTTTTTGATGTTTTTGATGTTTTTGATGTTTTTGATGTTTTTGATGCTGTTGATGTTTTTGATGTTTTTGAAGTTTTTGATGTTTTTGATGTTTTTGATGTTTTTGATGTTTTTGATGTTTTTGATGTTATTGATGTTTTTGATGTTTTTGATGTTTTTGATGTTTTTGATGTTTTTGATGTTTTGATGTTTTTGATGTTTTTGATGTTTTTGTTGTTTTTGATGTTTTTGATGTTTTTGATGTTTTTGATGTTTTTGATGTTTATGATGTTTTTGATGTTTTTGATATTTTTGACGTTTTTGATGTTTTTGATGTTTTTGATGTTTTTGATGTTTTTATCTTTTTTATGTTTATTATGTTTTTGATATTTTAGATGTTTTTGATGTTATTGATGTTATTGATGTTTTTGATGTTTTTGATGTTTATGATGTTTTTGATGTTTTTGATGTTTTTGATGTTTTTGATGTTTTTATGTTTTTGATGTTTTTGATGTTTTTGATGTTTTTGATGCTGTTGATGTTTTTGATGTTTTTGAAGTTTTTGATGTTTTTGATGTTTTTGATGTTTTTGATGTTTTTGATGTTATTGATGTTTTTATGTTTTTATGTTTATGATGTTTATGATGTTTTTGATGTTTTTGATGTTTTTGATGTTTTTGATGTTTTTGATGTTTTTGATGTTTTTGATGTTTTTGATGTTTTTGATATTTTTGATGTTTTTGATGTTTTAAGTGTTTTGATGTTTTTGATGGTTGTGATGTTTTGATGTTTTTGATGTTTTTGATGTTTTTGAGGTTTTTGATGTTTTTGATGTTTTTGATGTTTTTGATGTTTTTGATGTTTTTGATGATTTTGATGTTTTTGATGTTTTTATGATGTTTTTGATGTTTTTAATGTTTTTAATGTTTTTGATGTTTTTGATGTTTTTGATGTTTTTGATGTTTTTGATGTTTTTGATGTTTTTGATGTTTTTGATGTTTTTGATGTTTTTGATGTTTTTGATGTTTTTGATGTTTTTGATGTTTTTGATGTTTTTGATGTTTTGATGTTTTTGATGTTTTTGATGTTTTTGATGTTTTTGATGTTTTTGATGTTTTTGATGTTTTGATGTTTTTGATGTGTTTGATGTTTTTGGTGTTTTGATGTTTTTGATGTTTTTGTTGTTTTTGATGTTTTTGATGTTTTTGATGTTTTTGATGTGCTTGATGTTCTTGATGTTCTTGATATTTTTGACGTTTTGATGTGTTTGATTTTTTTGATGTTTTTATCTTTTTATGTTTATTATGTTTTTTGATATTTTTGATGTTATTGATGTTTTTGATGTTTTTGATGTTTTTGATGTTTTTGATGTTTTTGATGTTTTTGATGTTTTTGATGTGTTTGATGTGTTTGATGTTTTTAATGTTTTTGATGTTTTTGATGTTTTTGATGTTTTTGATGTTTTTGATGTTTTTGATGTTTTTGATGTTTTTGATGTTTTTGATGTTTTTGATGTTTTTGATGTTTTTGATGTTTTTGATGTTTTTGATGTTTTTGATGTTTTTGATGTTTTTGATGTGCTTGATGTTCTTGATGTTCTTGATGTTTTTGATGCTTCTGATGTTTTTGTTGTTTTTAATGTTTTTGATGTTTTAATGTTTTTGATGTTTTAATGTTTTTTATGTTTATGATGTTTTTGATGTTTTTGATGTTTTTGATGTTTTTGATGTTTTTGATGTTTTTGATGTTTTTGCTGTTTTTGATGTTTTTGATGTTTTTGATGTTTTTGATGTTTTTGATGTTTTTGATGTTTTTGATGTTTTTGATGTGTTTGATGTTTTTGGTGTTTTTGATGTTTTTGATGTTTTTGATGTTTTTGTTGTTTTTGATGTTTTTGATGTTTTTGATGTTTTTGATGTTTTTGATGTTTTTGATGTGCTTGATGTTCTTGATGTTCTTGATATTTTTGACGTTTTTGATGTGTTTGATTTTTTTGATGTTTTTATCTTTTTTATGTTTATTATGTTTTTGATATTTTTGATGTTATTGATGTTTTTGATGTTTTTGATGTTTTTGATATTTTTGATGTTTTTGATGTTTTTGATGTTTTTGATGTGTTTGATGTTTTTGATGTTTATGATGTTTTTGATGTTTTTGATGTTTTTGATGTTTTTGATGTTTTTGATGTTTTTGATGTTTTTGATGTGTTTGATGTTTTTGGTGTTTTTGATGTTTTTGATGTTTTTGTTGTTTTTGATGTTTTTGATGTTTTTGATGTTTTTGATGTGCTTGATGTTCTTGATGTTCTTGATGTTTCTGATGTTTTTGTTGTTTTTAATGTTTTTGATGTTTTTAATGTTTTTTATGTTTATGATGTTTATGATGTTTTTGATGTTTTTGATGTTTTTGATGTTTTTGATGTTTTTGTTGTTTTTGTTGTTTTTGATGTTTTTGATGTTTTTGATGTTTTTGATGTTCTTGATGTTCTTGATGTTCTTGATGTTTTTGATGTTTTTGATGTTTTTAATGTTTTTGATGTTTTTGATGTTTTTGATGTTTTTTATATTTCTACGTTTTGATGTTTTCTATGTTTTTGATGTTTAGATGTTTTGTTGTTTTTGATTATTTTGATGTTTTTGATGTTTTTGATTTTTTTGATGTTTTGTTGTTTTTGAATTTTTTGACTGTTTTGATGTTTTCGATGGTTTTTGATGTTTTTGATGTTTTTGATGTTTTTGATGTTTTTGATGTTTTTGATGTTTTTGATGTTTTTGATGTTTTTGATGTTTTTGATGTTTTTGATGTTTTTGATGTTTTTGATGTTTTTGATGTTTTTGATGATTTTAATGTTTTTTATGGTTATGATGTTTTTGATGTTTTTGATGTTTTTGTTGTTTTTGTTGTTTTTGATGTTTTTGATGTTTTTGATGTTTTTGATGTTCTTGATGTTCTTGATGTTTTTGATGTTTCTGATGTTTTTGTTGTTTTTGATGTTTTTGATGTTTTTTATGTTTTTGATGTTTTTGATGTTTTTGATGTTTTTGATGTTTTTGATGTTTATGATGTTTTTGATGTTTTTGATATTTTTGACGTTTTTGATGTTTTTGATGTTTTTGATGTTTTTGTCTTTTTTATGCTTATTATGTTTTTGATATTTTGATGTTTTTGATGTTTTTGATGTTTTTGATGTTTTTGATGTTTTTGATGTTTTTGATGTTTTTGATGTTTTTGATGTTTTTGATGTTTTTGATGTTTTTGATGTTTATGATGTTTTTAATGTTTTTGATGTTTTTGATGTTTTTGATGTTTTTGATGTTTTTGCTGTTTTTGATGTTTTTGATGTTTTTGATGTTTTTGATGTTTTTGATGTTTTTGATGTTTTTGATGTTTTTGATGTTTTTGATCTTTTTGATGTTTTTGATGTTTTTGATGTTTTTGATGTTTTTGATGTTTTTGACGTTTTCCTGTTTTTAATGTTTTTAATGTTTTGCTGATTTTAATGTTTTTAATGTTTTTGATGTTTTTGATGTTTTGTTGTTTTTGATGTTTTTGATGGTTTTTATGTCTTTGATGTTATGTTGTTTTTGTTATTTTTGATGTGTTTGATGTTTTTGGTGTTTTTGATGTTTTTGATGTTTTTGATGTTTTTGTTGTTTTTGATGTTTTTGATGTTTTTGATGTTCTTGATGTTCTTGATGTTTTTGATATTTCTGATGTTTTTGTTGTTTTTGATGTTTTTGATGTTTTTGATGTTTTTAATGTTTTTTATGTTTATGATGTTTTTGATGTTTTTGATGTTTTTGTTGTTTTTGATGTTTTTGATGTTTTTGATGTTTTTGATGTTTTTGATGTTCTTGATGTTCTTGATGTTTTTGATGTTTTTGATGTTTTTGATGTATTTTATATTTCTACGTTTTGATGTTTTCTATGTTTTTGATGTTTATATGTTTTGTTGTTTTTGATTATTTTGATGTTTTCGATGTTTTTGATTTTTATGATGTTTTTGTTGTTTTTGAATTTTTGACTGTTTTGATGTTTTTGATGTTTTTGATGTTTTTGATGTTTTTGATGTTTTTGATGTTTTTGATGTTTTTGATGTTTTTGATGTTTTTGATGTTTTTGATGTTCTTGATGTTCTTAATGTTTTTGATGTTTCTGATGTTTTTGTTGTTTTTGATGTTTTTGATGTTTTTGATGTTTATGATGTTTTTGATGTTTTTGATATTTTTGACGTTTTGATGTGTTTGATTTTTTGATGTTTTTGATGTTCTTGATGTTCTTGATGTTTTTGATGTTTTTGATGTTTTTGTTGTTTTTAGATGTTTTAGATGTTTTTGATGTTTTTGATGTTTTTGATGTTTTTGATGTTTTTGATGTTTTTGATGTTTTTGTTGTTTTTGATGTTTTTGATGTTTTTGATGTTTTTGATGTTCTTGATGTTCTTAATGTTTTTGATGTTTCTGATGTTTTTGTTGTTTTTGATGTTTTTTGATGTTTTTGATGTTTATGATGTTTTTGATGTTTTTTGATGTTTTTGATGTTTTTGATGTTTTTGTTGTTTTTGATGTTTTTGATGTTTTTGATGTTTTTGATGTTTTTGTTGTTTTTGATGTTTTTGATGTTTTTGATGTTTTTGATGATTTTGATGTTTATGATGTTTTTCATGTTTTTGATGTTTTTGATGTTTTTGATGTTTTGATGTTTTTGATGTTTTTGATGTTTTGATGTTTTTGATGTTTTTGATGTTTTTGATGTTTTTGATGTTTTTGATGTTTTTGATGTTTTTGATGTTTTTGATGTTTTTGATGTTTTTGATGTTTTTGATGTTTTTGATGTTTTTGATGTTTTTGATGTTTTTGATGTTTTTGATGTTTTTGATGTTTTTGATGTTTTTGATGTTTTTGATGTTTTTGATGTTTTTGATGTTTTTGATGTTTTTGATGTTTTGTTGTTTTTGATGTTTTTGATGGTTTTTATGTCTTTGATGTTATGTTGTTTTTGATGTGTTTGATGTTTTTGGTGTTTTTGATGTTTTGTATGTGTTTTGATATTTTTGATGTTTTTTGATGTTTTTGATGTTTTTGATGTTTTTGATGTTATTGATGTTTTTGATGTTTTTGATGTTTTTGATGTTTATGATGTTTTGATGTTTTTGATGTTTTTGATGTTTTCCTGTTTTTAATGTTTTTGATGTTTTGCTGTTTTTAATGTTTTTAATGTTTTTGATGTTTTTGATGTTTTTGGTGTTTTTGATGTTTTTGATGTTTTTGATGTTTTTGATGTTTTTGATGTTCTTGATGTTCTTGATGTTCTTGATGTTTTTGATGTTTTTGATGTTTTTAATGTTTTTGATGTTTTTGATGTTTTTGATGTTTTTTATATTTCTACGTTTTGATGTTTTCTATGTTTTTGATGTTTATATGTTTTGTTGTTTTTGATTATTTTGATGTTTTCGATGTTTTTGATTTTTATGATGTTTTTGTTGTTTTTGAATTTTTTGACTGTTTTGATGTTTTTGATGTTTTTGATGTTTTTGATGTTTTTGATGTTTTTGATGTTTTTGATGTTTTTGATGTTTTTGATGTTTTTGATGTTTTTGATGTTTTTGATGTTTTTGATGTTCTTGATGTTCTTAATGTTTTTGATGTTTCTGATGTTTTTGTTGTTTTTGATGTTTTTGATGTTTTTGATGTTTATGATGTTTTTGATGTTTTTGATATTTTTGACGTTTTTGATGTGTTTGATTTTTTTGATGTTTTTGATGTTCTTGATGTTCTTGATGTTTTTGATGTTTCTGATGTTTTTGTTGTTTTAGATGTTTTAGATGTTTTTGATGTTTTTGATGTTTTTGATGTTTTTGATGTTTTTGATGTTTTTGATGTTTTTGATGTTTTTGTTGTTTTTGATGTTTTTGATGTTTTTGATGTTTTTGATGTTCTTGATGTTCTTAATGTTTTTGATGTTTCTGATGTTTTTGTTGTTTTTGATGTTTTTGATGTTTTTGATGTTTATGATGTTTTTGATGTTTTTGATATTTTTGACGTTTTTGATGTGTTTGATTTTTTTGATGTTTTTATCTTTTTATGTTTATTATGTTTTTGATATTTTGATGTTATTGATGTTTTTGATGTTTTTGATGTTTTTGATGTTTTTGATGTTTTTGATGTTTTTGATGTTTTTGATGTTTTTGATGTTTTTGATGTTTTTGATGTTTTTGATGTGTTTGATGTGTTTGATGTGTTTGATGTTTTTAATGTTTTTGATGTTTTTGATGTTTTTGATGTTTTTGATGTTTTTGATGTTTTTGATGTTTTGATGTTTTTGATGTTTTTGATGTTTTTGATGTTTTTGATGTTTTGATGTTTTTGATGTTTTTGATGTTTTTGATGTTTTTGATGTTTTTGATGTTTTTGATGTTTTGATGTTTTTGATGTTTTTGATGTTTTTGATGTTTTTGATGTTTTTGATGTTTTTGATGTTTTTGATGTTTTTGATGTTTTTGATGTTTTTGATGTTTTTGATGTTTTTGATGTTTTTGATGTTTTTGATGTTTTTGATGTTTTTGATGTTTTTGAAGTTTTTGATGTTTTTGATCTTTTGATGTTTTTGATGTTTTTGATGTTATATATGTTTTTGATGTTTTTGATGTTTTTGATGTTTTGATGTTTTTGATGTTTTCCTGTTTTTAATGTTTTTAATGTTTTGCTGTTTTTAATGTTTTTAATGTTTTTGATGTTTTCAATGTTTTGTTGTTTTTGATGGATTTATGTCTTTGATGTTATGTTGTTTTTGTTGTTTTTGATGTGTTTGATGTTTTTGATGTTTTTTATGTTTATGATGTTTTTGATGTTTTTGATGTTTTTGATGTTTTTGATGTTTTTGTTGTTTTTGATGTTTTTGATGTTTTTGATGTTTTTGTTGTTTTTGATGTTTTTGATGTTTTTGATGTTTTTGATGATTTTGATGTTTATGATGTTTTTCATGTTTTTGATGTTTTTGATGTTTTTGATGTTTTTGATGTTTTTGATGTTTTTGATGTTTTTGATGTTTTTGATGTTTTGATGTTTTTGATGTTTTTGATGTTTTTGATGTTTTTGATGTTTTTGATGTTTTTGATGTTTTGATGTTTTGATGTTTTTGATGTTTTTGATGTTTTTGATGTTTTTGATGTTTTGATGTTTTTGATGTTTTTGATGTTTTTGATGTTTTTGATGTTTTTGATGTTTTTGATGTTTTTGATGTTTTTGATGTTTTGATGTTTTGATGTTTTTGATGTTTTGTTGTTTTTGATGTTTTTGATGGTTTTTATGTCTTTGATGTTATGTTGTTTTTGATGTGTTTGATGTTTTTGGTGTTTTTGATGTTTTGTATGTGTTTTTGATATTTTTGATGTTTTTGATGTTTTTGATGTTTTTGATGTTTTTGATGTTTTTGATGTTTTTGATGTTTTTGATGTTTTTGATGTTTTTGATGTTTATGATGTTTTGATGTTTTTGATGTTTTGATGTTTTCCTGTTTTTAATGTTTTTGATGTTTTGCTGTTTTTAATGTTTTTAATGTTTTTGATGTTTTTGATGTTTTTGGTGTTTTTGATGTTTTTGATGTTTTTGATGTTTTTGATGTTTTTGATGTTCTTGATGTTCTTGATGTTCTTGATGTTTTTGATGTTTTTGATGTTTTTAATGTTTTTGATGTTTTTGATGTTTTTTATATTTCTACGTTTTGATGTTTTCTATGTTTTTGATGTTTAGATGTTTTGTTGTTTTTGATTATTTTGATGTTTTTGATGTTTTTGATTTTTTTGATGTTTTGTTGTTTTTGAATTTTTTGACTGTTTTGATGTTTTCGATGGTTTTTGATGTTTTTGATGTTTTTGATGTTTTTGATGTTTTTGATGTTTTTGATTTTTTGATGTTTTTGATGTTTTTGATGTTTTTGATGTTTTTGATGTTTTTGATGTTTTTGATGTTTTTGATGTTTTTGATGATTTTAATGTTTTTTATGGTTATGATGTTTTTGATGTTTTTGATGTTTTTGTTGTTTTTGATGTTTTTGATGTTTTTGATGTTTTTGATGTTTTTGATGTTCTTGATGTTTTTGATGTTTTTGATGTTTTTGTTGTTTTTGATGTTTTTGATGTTTTTTATGTTTTTGATGTTTTTGATGTTTTTAATGTTTTTGATGTTTATGATGTTTTTGATGTTTTTGATATTTTTGACGTTTTTGATGTTTTTGATGTTTTTGATGTTTTTATCTTTTTTATGCTTATTATGTTTTTGATATTTTTGATGTTATTGATGTTTTTGATGTTTTTGATGTTTATGATGTTTTTGATGTTTTTGATGTTTTTGATGTTTTTGATGTTTTTGATGTTTTTGATGTTTTTGATGTTTTTGATGTTTTTGATGTTTTTGATGTTTTTAATGTTTTTGATGTTTTTGATGTTTTTGATGTTTTTGATGTTTTTGCTGTTTTTGATGTTTTTGATGTTTTTGATGTTTTTGTTGTTTTTGATGTTTTTGATGTTTTTGATCTTTTTGATGTTTTTGATGTTTTTGATGTTTTTGATGTTTTTGATGTTTTCCTGTTTTTAATGTTTTTAATGTTTTGCTGATTTTAATGTTTTTAATGTTTTTGATGTTTTTGATGTTTTGTTGTTTTTGATGTTTTTGATGGTTTTTATGTCTTTGATGTTATGTTGTTTTTGTTATTTTTGATGTGTTTGATGTTTTTGGTGTTTTTGATGTTTTTGATGTTTTTGATGTTTTTGTTGTTTTTGATGTTTTTGATGTTTTTGATGTTTTTGATGTTTTTGATGTTTTGATATTTCTGATGTTTTTGTTGTTTTTGATGTTTTTGATGTTTTTGATGTTTTTGATGTTTTTGATGTTTATGATGTTTTTGATGTTTTTGATGTTTTTGTTGTTTTTGATGTTTTTGATGTTTCTGATGTTTTTGATGTTTTTGATGTTTTTGATGTTCTTGATGTTCTTGATGTTCTTGATGTTTTTGATGTTTTTGATGTTTTTGATGTTTTTGATGTTTTTGATGTTTTTTATATTTCTACGTTTTGATGTTTTCTATGTTTTTGATGTTTATATGTTTTGTTGTTTTTGATTATTTTGATGTTTTCGATGTTTTTGATTTTTATGATGTTTTTGTTGTTTTTGAATTTTTTGACTGTTTTGATGTTTTTGATGTTTTTGATGTTTTTGATGTTTTTGATGTTTTTGATGTTTTTGATGTTTTTGATGTTTTTGATGTTTTTGATGTTTTTGATGTTTTTGATGTTTTTGATGTTTTTGTTGTTTTTGTTGTTTTTGATGTTTTTGATGTTTTTGATGTTTTTGATGTTTTCGATGTTTTTGATGTTTTTGATGTTTTTGATGTTTTTGATGTTTTTGATGTTCTTGATGTTTTTGATGTTTTTGATGTTTTTGATGTTTTTGATGTTTTTGATGTTTTTGATGTTTTTGATGTTTTTGATGTTTTTGATGTTTTTGATGTTTTTGATGTTTTTGATGTTTTTGATGTTTTTTTATGTTTTTTATGTTTATGATGTTTTTGATGTTTTTGATGTTTTTGATGTTTTTGTTGTTTTTGATGTTTTTGATGTTTTTGATGTTTTTGATGTTCTTGATGTTCTTAATGTTTTTGATGTTTCTGATGTTTTTGTTGTTTTTGATGTTTTTGATGTTTTTGATGTTTATGATGTTTTTGATGTTTTTGATATTTTTGACGTTTTTGATGTGTTTGATTTTTTTGATGTTTTTATCTTTTTTATGTTTATTATGTTTTTGATATTTTTGATGTTTTTGATGTTTTTGATGTTTTTGATGTTTTTGATGTTTTTGATGTTTTTGATGTTTTTGATGTTTTTGATGTTTTTGATGTTTTTGATGTGTTTGATGTGTTTGATGTGTTTGATGTTTTTAATGTTTTTGATGTTTTTGATTTTTTTGATGTTTTTGATGTTTTTGATGTTTTTGATGTTTTTGATGTTTTTGATGTTTTTGATGTTTTTGATGTTTTTGATGTTTTTGATGTTTTTGATGTTTTTGATGTTTTTGATGTTTTTGATGTTTTTGATGTTTTTGATGTTTTTGATGTTTTTGATGTTTTTGATGTTTTTGATGTTTTTGATGTTTTTGATGTTTTTGATGTTTTTGATGTTTTTGATGTTTTTGATGTTTTTGATGTTGTTGATGTTTTTGATGTTTTTGAAGTTTTTGATGTTTTTGATGTTTTTGATGTTATATATGTTTTTGATGTTTTTGATGTTTTTGATGTTTTCCTGTTTTTTAATGTTTTTAATGTTTTGCTGTTTTTAATGTTTTTAATGTTTTTGATGTTTTCAATGTTTTGTTGTTTTTGATGGATTTATGTCTTTGATGTTATGTTGTTTTTGTTGTTTTTGATGTGTTTGATGTTTTTGATGTTTTTTATGTTTATGATGTTTTTGATGTTTTTGATGTTTTTGATGTTTTTGATGTTATTGTTGTTTTTGATGTTTTTGATGTTTTTGATGTTTTTGATGTTTTTGTTGTTTTTGATGTTTTTGATGTTTTTGATGTTTTTGATGATTTTGATGTTTATGATGTTTATCATGTTTTTGATGTTTTTGATGTTTTTGATGTTTTTGATGTTTTTGATGTTTTTGATGTTTTTGATGTTTTTGATGTTTTTGATGTTTTTGATGTTTTTGATGTATTTGATGTTTTTGATGTTTTTGATGTTTTTGATATTTTTGATGTTTTTGATGTTTTGTTGTTTTTGATGTTTTTGATGGTTTTTATGTCTTTGATGTTATGTTGTTTTTGTTGTTTTTGATGTGTTTGATGTTTTTGGTGTTTTTGATGTTTTGTATGTGTTTAGTGTTTTTGATGTTTTTGATGTTTTTGATGTTTTTGATGTTTTTGATGTTTTTGATGTTATTGATGTTTTTGATGTTTTTGATGTTTATGATGTTTTGATGTTTTTGATGTTTTTGATGTTTTCCTGTTTTTAATGTTTTTGATGTTTTGCTGTTTTTAATGTTTTTAATGTTTTTGATGTTTTTGATGTTTTTGGTGTTTTTGATGTTTTTGATGTTTTTAATGTTTTTAATGGTTTTGATGTCTTTGATGCTTTTGATGTTTTTGATGTTTTTGATGTTTTTGATGTTTTTAATTTTTTTAAGTTTTTGATGTGTTTGATGTTTTTGATGTTTTTGCTGTTTTTAATGTTTTTGATGTTTTTGATGTTTTTGATGTTTTTGATGTCTTTGATGTTTTTGATGTTTTTGATGTTTTTGATGTTTTTGATGTTTTGATGTTTTTGATGTTTTGTTGTTATTGATGTTTTTGATGGTTTTTATGTCTTTGATGTTATGTTGTTTTTGTTGTTTTTGATGTGTTTGATGTTTTTGATGTTTTTAATGTTTTTAATGTTTTCGATGTTTTTGATGTTTTCTATGTTTTTGATGTTTTTGATGTTTTTGATGTTTTTGATGTTTTTGATGTTTTTGATGTTTTTGATGTTTTTGATGTTTCTGAGATTTTTGATGTTTTTGATGTTTTTGATGTTTTTGATGTTTTTGATGTTTTTAATGTTTTTAATGGTTTTGATGTTTTTGATGCTTTTGATGTTTTTGATGTTTTTGATGTTTTTGATGTTTTTGATGTTTTTAATTTTTTGATGTTTTTGATGTGTTTGATGTTTTTGATGTTTTTGATGTTTTTGCTGTTTTTAATGTTTTTGATGTTTTTGATGTTTTTGATGTTTTTGATGTCTTTGATGTTTTTGATGTTTTTGATGTTTTTGATGTTTTTGATGTTTTGATGTTTTTGATGTTTTGTTGTTATTGATGTTTTTGATGGTTTTTATGTCTTTGATGTTATGTTGTTTTTGTTGTTTTTGATGTGTTTGATGTTTTTGATGTTTTTAATGTTTTTAATGTTTTCGATGTTTTTGATGTTTTCTATGTTTTTGATGTTTTTGATGTTTTTGATGTTATTGATGTTTTTGATGTTTTTGATGTTTTTGATGTTTTTGATGTTTCTGAGATTTTTGATGTTTTTGATGTTTTTGATGTTTTTGATGTTTTTGATGTTTTTGATGTTATTGATGTTTTTGATGTTTTTGATGTTTTTGATGTTTATGATGTTTTTGATGTTTTTGATGTTTTTGATGTTTTTGATGTTTTTGATGTTTTTGATGTTTTTGATGTTTTTGATGTTTTCCTGTTTTTAATGTTTTTGATGGTTTGCTGTTTTTAATGTTTTTAATGTTTTTGATGTTCTTGATGTTCTTGATGTTATTAATGTTTTTGATGTTTTTGAAGTTTTTGATGTTTTTGATGTTATTGATGATCTTGATGTTTTTGATGTTTCTGATGTTTTTGATGTTTTTGATGTTTTTGATGTTTTTGATGTTCTTGATGTTATTGATGTTTTTGATGTTTTTGATGTTATGTTGTTTTTGTTGTTTTTGATGTTTTTGATGTTTTTGATGTTTTTGATGTTTTTGATGTTTTTGATGTTTTTGATGTTTTTGATGTTTTTGATGTTTTTGATGTTTTCGATGTTTTTGATGTTTTTGATGTTTTTGATGTTTTTGATGTTTTTGATGTTCTTGATGTTCTTGATGTTCTTGATGTTCTTGATGTTTCTGATGTTTTTGTTGTTTTTGATGTTTTTGATGTTTTTGATGTTTTTGATGTTTTGATGTTGTTGATGTGTTTGATGATTTTGATGTTTTTGATGTTTTTGATGTTTTTGTTGTTTTTGATGTTTTTGATGTTTTTGATGTTTTTAATGTTTTTGAGGATTTTGATGTTTTTGATGTTTTTGATGTTTTTGATGTTTTTGATGTTCTTGATGTTCTTGATGTTTTTGATGTTACTGATGTTTTTGATGTTTTTGATGTTTTTGATGTTTTTGAAGTTTTTGATTTTTTGATGTTTTTGATGTTTTTGATGTTTTTGATATTTTTGATGTTTTTGATGTTTTTGATGTTTTTGATGTTTTTGATGTTTTTGATGTTTTTGATGTTTTTGCTGTTTTTAATGTTTTTGATGTTTTTGATGTTTTTGATGTTTTTGATGTTTTTGATGTTTTTGATGTTTTGATGTTTTTGATGTTTTGTTGTTTTTGATTTTTTTGATGGTTTTTATATTTCTACGTTTTGATGTTTTCTATGTTTTTCATGTTTTTGATGTTTAGATGTTTTGTTGTTTTTGATTATTTTGATGTTTTTGATGTTTTTGATTTTTTTGATGTTTTGTTGTTTTTGAATTTTTTGACTGTTTTGATGTTTTCGATGGTTTTTGATGTTTTTGATGTTTTTGATGTTTTTGATGTTTTTGATGTTTTTGATGTTTTTGATGTTTTTGATGTTTTTGATGTTTTTTATGTTTTTTTATGTTTATAATGTTTTGATGTTTTTGATGTTTTTGATGTTATGTTGTTTTTGTTGTTTTTGATGTTTTTGATGTTTTTGATGTTTTTGATGTTTTTGATGTTTTTGATGTTTTTGATGTTTTTGATGTTTTCGATGTTTTTGATGTTTTTGATGTTTTTGATGTTCTTGATGTTCTTGATGCTCTTGATGTTTCTGATGTTTTTGTTGTTTTTGATGTTTTTGATGTTTTTGATGTTTTTGATGTTGTTGATGTGTTTGATGATTTTGATGATTTTGATGTTTTTGATGTTTTTGAAGTTTTTGATGTTTTTGACGTTTTTGATGTTTTTAATGTTTTTTATGTTTATGATGTTTTTGATGTTTTTGATGTTTCTGATGTTTTTGATGTTGTTGATGTGTTTGATGATTTTGATGTTTTTTATGTTTTTAAAGTTTTTGATGGTTTTGATGTTTTTGACGTTTTTGATGTTTTTAATGTTTTTTATGTTTATGATGTTTTTGATGTTTTTGATGTTTCTGATGTTTTTGATGTTTTTGATGTTTTTGATGTTTTTGATGTTTTTGATGTTTTTGATGTTTTTGATGTTTTTTATATTTCTACGTTTTGATGTTTTCTATGTTTTTGATGTTTAGATGTTTTGTTGTTTTTGATTATTTTGATGTTTTTGATTTTTTTGATGTTTTGTTGTTTTTGAATTTTTTGACTGTTTTGATGTTTTCGATGGTTTTTGATGATTTTGATGTTTTTGATGTTTTTGATGTTTTTAATGTTTTTTACGTTTATGATATTTTTGATGTTTTTGATGTTTTTGTATTTTTGTTGTTTTTGATCTTTTTGATGTTTTTGATGTTTTTGATGTTTTTGATGTTCTTGATGTTCTTGATGTTCTTGATGTTTTTGATGTTTCTGATGTTTTTGTTGTTTTTGATGTTTTTGATGTTTTTGATGTTTTTGATGTTTTTGATGTTTTTGATGTTTTTGATGTTTTTGATATTTTTGATGTTTTTGATGTTTTTATCTTTTTTATGTTTATTATGTTTTTGATATTTTTGATCTTTTTGATGTTATTGATGTTATTGATGTTTTTGATGTTTATGATGTTTTTGATGTTTTTGATGTTTTTGATGTTTTTGATGTTTTTGATGTTTTTGATGTGCTTGATGTTTTTAATGTTTTTGATGTTTTTGATGTTTTTGATGTTTTTGATGTTTTTGATGTTTTTGATGTTTTTGATGTTTTTGATGTTTTTGATGTTTTTGATGTTTTTGATGTTTTTGATGTTTTTGATGTTTTGATGTTTTTGATGTTTTTGATGTTTTTGATGTTTTTGATGTTTTGATGTTTTTGATGTTTTTGATGTTTTTGATGTTTTGATGTTTTTGATGTTTTTGATGTTTTTGATGTTTTTGATGTTTTTGATGTTTTTGATGTTTTTGATGTTTTTGATGTTTTTGATGTTTTTGATGTTTTTGATGTTTTTGATGTTTTTGATGTTTTTGATATTTTTGACGTTTTTGATGTTTTTGATGTTTTTATCTTTTTTATGTTTATTATGTTTTTGATATTTTTGATCTTTTTGATGTTTTTGATGTTTTTGATGTTTTTGATGTTTTTGATGTTTTTGATGTTTTTGATGTTTTTGATGTTTTTGATGTTTTTGATGTTTTTGATGTTTTTGATGTTGTTGATGTTTTTGATGTTTTTGAAGTTTTTGATGTTTTTGATGTTTTTGATGTTTTTGATGTTTTTGATGTTTTTGATGTTTTTGATGTTTTTGATGATTTGATGTTTTTGATGTTTTTGATGTTTTTGAAATTTTTGATGGTTTTGATGGTTTTGATGTTTTTGATGTTTTTGATGTTTTTGATGTTTTTGATGTTTTTGATGTTTTTGATGTTTTTGATGTTTTTGATGTTTTTGATGTTTTTGATGTTTTTGATGTTTTTGATGTTTTTGAAGTTTTTGATGTTTTTGATGTTTTTGATGTTTTTGTTGTTTTTGATATTTTTGATATTTTTGATGTTTTTGATGTTTTTGTTGTTTTTGATGTTTTTGATGTTTTTGATGTTTTTAATGTTTTTGAGGATTTTGATGTTTTTGATGTTTTTGATGTTTTTGATGTTCTTGATGTTCTTGATGTTTTTGATGTTTTTGATGTTTTTGATGTTTTTGATGTTTTTGATGTTTTTGACGTTTTTGATGTTTTTGATGTTTTTGATATTGTTGATGTGTTTGATGATTTTGATGTTTTTGATGTTTTTGATGTTTTTGTTGTTTTTGATGTTTTTGATGTTTTTGATGTTTTTGATGTTTTTAATGTTTTTGAGGATTTTGATGTTTTTGATGTTTTTGATGTTTTTGATGTTCTTGATGTTCTTGATGTTTTTGATGTTTCTGATGTTTTTGATGTTTTTGATGTTTTTGATGTTTTTGATGTTTTTGATGTTTTTGATGTTTTTGAAATTTTTGATGGTTTTGATGTTTTTGATGTTTTTGATGTTTTTGATGTTTTTGATGTTTTTGATGTTTTTGATGTTTTTGATGTTTTTGATGTTTTTGATGTTTTTGATGTTTTTGATGTTTTTGATGTTTTTGATGATTTGATGTTTTTGATGTTTTTGATGTTTTTGATGTTTTTGATGTTTTTGATGTTTTTGATGTTTTTGAAATTTTTGATGGTTTTGATGTTTTTGATGTTTTTGATGTTTTTGATGTTTTTGATGTTTTTGATGTTTTTGATGTTTTTGATGTTTTTGATGTTTTTGATGTTTTTGAAGTTTTTGATGTTTTTGATGTTTTTGATGTTTTTGTTGTTTTTGATATTTTTGATATTTTTGATGTTTTTGATGTTTTTGTTGTTTTTGATGTTTTTGATGTTTTTGATGTTTTTTTAATGTTTTTGAGGATTTTGATGTTTTTGATGTTTTTGATGTTCTTGATGTTCTTGATGTTTTTGATGTTTCTGATGTTTTTGATGTTTTTGATGTTTTTGATGTTTTTGACGTTTTTGATGTTTTTGATGTTTTTGATGTTGTTGATGTGTTTGATGATTTTGATGTTTTTGATGTTTTTGATGTTTTTGATGTTTTTGTTGTTTTTGATGTTTTTGATGTTTTTGATGTTTTTAATGTTTTTGAGGATTTTGATGTTTTTGATGTTTTTGATGTTTTTGATGTTCTTGATGTTCTTGATGTTTTTGATGTTTCTGATGTTTTTGATGTTTTTGATGTTTTTGATGTTTTTGATTTTTTGATGTTTTTGATGTTTTTGATGTTTTTGATATTTTTGATGTTTTTGATGTTTTTGATGTTTTTGATGTTTTTGATGTTTTTGATGTTTTTGATGTTTTTGCTGTTTTTAATGTTTTTGATGTTTTTGATGTTTTTGATGTTTTTGATGTTTTTGATGTTTTTGATGTTCTTGATGTTATTGATGTTTTTGATGTTTTTGATGTTATATTGTTTTTGTTGTTTTTGACGTTTTTGATGTTTTTTATATTTCTACGTTTTGATGTTTTCTATGTTTTTCATGTTTTTGATGTTTAGATGTTTTGTTGTTTTTGATTATTTTGATGTTTTTGATGTTTTGTTGTTTTTGATGTTTTTGATGGTTTTTATATTTCTACGTTTTGATGTTTTCTATGTTTTTCATGTTTTTGATGTTTAGATGTTTTGTTGTTTTTGATTATTTTGATGTTTTTGATGTTTTTGATGTTTTTGATGTTTTTAATGTTTTTGAGGATTTTGATGTTTTTGATGTTTTTGATGTTTTTGATGTTTTTGATGTTTTTGATATTTTTGATGTTTTTGATGTTTTTGATTTTTTTGATGTTTTGTTGTTTTTGAATTTTTTGACTGTTTTGATGTTTTCGATGGTTTTTGATGTTTTTGATGTTTTTGATGTTTTTGATGTTTTTGATGTTTTTAATGTTTTTTTATGTTTATGATGTTTTTGATGTTTTTGATGTTTTTAATGTTTTTTATGTTTATGATGTTTTTGATGTTTTTGATGTTTTTATCTTTTTTATGTTTGATATGTTTTTGTTGTTTTTGATGTTTTTGATGTTTTTGATGTTCTTGATGTTCTTGATGTTTTTGATGTTTTTGATGTTTTTGATGTTTTTTATATTTCTACGTTTTGATGTTTTCTATGTTTTTGATGTTTAGATGTTTTGTTGTTTTTGATTATTTTGATGTTTTTGATTTTTTTGATGTTTTGTTGTTTTTGAATTTTTTGACTGTTTTGATGTTTTCGATGGTTTTTGATGATTTTGATGTTTTTGATGTTTTTGATGTTTTTAATGTTTTTTATGTTTATGATATTTTTGATGTTTTTGATGTTTTTGTTGTTTTTGATGTTTTTGATGTTTTTGATGTTCTTGATGTTCTTGATGTTTTTGATGTTTCTGATGTTTTTGTTGTTTTTGATGTTTTTGATGTTTTTGATGTTTTTGATGTTTATGATGTTTTTGATGTTTTTGATATTTTTGACGTTTTTGATGTTTTTGATGTTTTTATCTTTTTTATGTTTATTATGTTTTTGATATTTTTGATCTTTTTGATGTTATTGATGTTATTGATGTTTTTGATGTTTATGATGTTTTTGATGTTTTTGATGTTTTTGATGTTTTTGATGTTTTTGATGTTTTTGATGTTTTTGATGTTTTTGATGTTTTTGATGTTTTTGATGTTTTTGATGCTTTTGATGTTTTTGATGTGCTTGATGTTTTTAATGTTTTTAATGTTTTAGATGTTTTAGATGTTTTTGATGTTTTGATGTTTTTGATGTTTTGATGTTTTTGATGTTTTTGATGTTTTTGATGTTTTTGATGTTTTTGATGTTTTTGATGTTTTTGATGTTTTTGATGTTTTTGATGTTTTTGATGTTTTTGATGTTTTTGATGTTTTTGATGTTTTTGATGTTTTTGATGTTTTTGATGTTTTGATGTTTTTGATGTTTTTGATGTTTTTGATGTTTTTGATGTTTTTGATGTTTTTGATGTTTTTGATGTTTTTGATGTTTTTGATGTTTTGATGTTTTGAAGTTTTTGATGTTTTTGATGTTTTTGAAGTTTTTGATGTTTTTGATGTTTTTGATGTTTTTGATGTTTTTGATGTTTTTGATGTTTTTGATGTTTTTGATGATTTGATGTTTTTGATGTTTTTGATGTTTTTGATGTTTTTGATGTTTTTGATGTTTTTGATGTTTTTGATGTTTTTGATGTTTTTGATGTTTTTGATGTTTTTGATGTTTTTGATGTTTTTGATGTTTTTGATGTTTTTGATGTTGTTGATGTTTTTGATGTTTTTGAAGTTTTTGATGCTTTTGATGTTTTTGATGTTATTGAAGTTTTTGATGTTTTTGATGTTTTTGATGTTTTTGATGTTTTTGATGTTTTTGATGTTTTGAAATTTTTGATGGTTTTGATGTTTTTGATGTTTTTGATGTTTTTGATGTTTTTGATGTTATTGATGTTTTTGATGTTTTTGATGTTTTTGATGTTTTTGATGTTTTTGACGTTTTTGATGTTTTTGATGTTTTGGTGTTTTTGATGTTTTTGATGTTTTTGATATTTTTGACGTTTTTGATGTTTTTGATGTTTTTATCTTTTTTATGTTTATTATGTTTTTGATATTTTTGATGTTTTTGATGTTATTGATGTTATTGATGTTTTTGATGTTTATGATGTTTTTGATGTTTTTGATGTTTTTGATGTTTTTGATGTGTTTGATGTTTTTGATGTTTTTAATGTTTTTAATGTTTTTAATGTTTTTGATGTTTTTGATGTTTTTGATGTTTTTGATGTTTTTGATGTTTTTGATGTTTTTGATGTTTTTGATGTTTTTGATGTTTTTGATGTTTTTGATGTTTTTGATGTTTTTGATGTTTTTGATGTTTTTGATGTTTTTGATGTTTTTGATGTTTTTGATGTTTTTGATGTTTTTGATGTTTTTGGTGTTTTTGATGTTTTTGATGTTTTTGATGTTTTTGATGTTTTTGATGTTTTTGATGTTTTTGATGTTTTTGATGTTTTGATGTTTTTGATGTTTTTGATGTTTTTGATGTTTTTGATGTTGTTGATGTTTTTGATGTTTTTGAAGTTTTTGATGTTTTTGATGTTTTTGATGTTTTTGATGTTTTTGATGTTTTTGATGTTTTTGATGTTTTTGATGTTTTTGATGTTTTTGATGTTTTTGATGTTTTTGATGTTTTTGATGTTTTTGATGTTTTTGATGTTTTTGATGTTTTTGATGTTTTTGATGTTTTTGATGTTATTGATGTTTTTGATGTTTTTGATGTCTTTGATGTTTTTGATGTTTTCCTGTTTTTAATGTTTTGCTGTTTTTAATGTTTTTAATGTTTTTGATGTTTTTGATGTTTTGTTGTTTTTGATGTTTTTGATGGTTTTTATGTCTTTGATGTTATGTTGTTTTTGTTGTTTTTGATGTGTTTGATGTTTTTGGTGTTTTTGATGTTTTGTATGTGTTTAATGTTTTCGATGTTTTGAATGTTTTTGATGTTTTTAATGTTTTTGTTGGAAAATATGTATGTATGCAAAAGTCACATAGCTTAACTCTCTGCTATGCAGGAGTATACATATGTAGATGAGTCGCTCATTTGCAGCTAAGCTACATTGTCTTTGTAGCTTTGTGGTGTGTGGCCTAGTATGTGTACATATGATCTACGCAGCGTCAGTCGATTTATGAAAGCGAGAGTGTGCAGTTGTTCTTACAATAAAGTAACATAAAAAGAAAACAACAAAGTGCCTATTTATTTCATGCTGGTCTGACAATAGTCAATAACTGTATTCCACAATAATATTAGTATATAACCATAGGTTATGGGCCCAGACACAAAGCATTGAAATAAGTAAGTCTTTGATTGTTAATAACAAGCTAAAATAAAAAGTGAATAAAATAATACATGTGTATATGTATATATGAGTACATACATATTTGCATTGAGTTGCTAATATATATACATACATGCATAATATAATTACATACATATGTACATATAGTCGTATGGCAATTTAATTTGTGCGCATTATAAACGTTTATCATAATTTCACAACTTCGTCGCATACACAGAAGCGTTTTTTTTTTCCCGCGAAAACCACGACGCCGTGAAAATCACGACGCCGCGGCGCGCCGTAGCTGGCGCCGGTAACATTTTTTTTTCCTCTTTCTCTCTTCTTATTCTAGCGTCACCATCAGCATTTCTAAGGAGACAAGTCCATGCAAAAACGAATACAAATTGTGTGTATTGATTAATAAGGAAAAATGGATAAGGGAAAGAGAAATATTAAGCCATTTGATGGGGAAAAATATTCTATTTGGAAGTATAGAGTGAGAGTGCTTCTAGAAGAAAATGATTTATTGAGTGTAATAGATGACGAACAAAATATAGTGACTGATGAAATTAAAAAGGCACAAAAACAATCAAAAAGTATAATTGTTGAATACCTGAGTGACTCGTTTTTGTTTCATGCAAATAATGCAAGCACACCTAAGGAAATTTTTGCTAAGTTAGACGAAATATATGAAAGAAAAAGTTTAGCTTCACAGCTCTCATTAAGAAAACAACTATTAATGTTAAAGTTAAAGGGGGATACTTCGCTACAAAATCATTTCTATTTGTTTGATAACTTAATAACAGAGCTCATTGCGTCAGGTGCAAAAATAGATGAAATGGACAAAATTTCACACTTGCTTCTAACTCTTCCAACATGCTACGATGGGGTCGTAACTACAATAGAGACACTTTCTGAAGCAAATTTGACTTTAGCATTTGTAAAAACTCGACTACTTGACCAAGAGACAAAATTAAAAAATACAAGCAAGGACACAAGCGCAAAAGTTCTTCAAGCGATAGGCAATAAAGAAGCTAAAGAAAATAAATATAAAAACCAAGCAGTAAAACAAAAACCATTAAAGAAAAAATTTAGATCGAAGCCGAAATGTTTTCATTGTGGAAAACTAGGACATTTTAAGAGAGATTGTTTCTTATTAAAACGACAGACAGGAAATCAGAATGTTGCTAGTAATAATAATGGACAAGAGAAGCAGGCTCAAATTGCAACAACTAATTCTGAACGAGGCTTTGCGTTCATGATTAGAAAGGAAAACATAAATAAAAATATGGGCCTGATTAAATTCATTCTGGACTCCGGTGCATCGGATCATCTCATCAATGACATGTCGTTGTTTTCTGAACATGAAAACTTGGAAAATCCTATTGCCATTGAAATTGCAAAGCGTGTGGAGTATATACATGCAATTGCCAAAGGAGTGGTTAACCTTACCAGTAGTGGAAGGAAGATAACGATGAAGAATGTGTTGTATTGTGAAGAAATTCCACATAATCTATTATCTGTGAAGAAGATGCAAGATGCTGGAATGACGATTGAGTTTAACCCTGATGGCATCAGAGTAACTAAAGATGGTAATCTAGCATTTGATGGAACATGTGAGTACAATGTACCAATAATAAGATTTACTATGAATAGTAAAGTATATACATCAAAAGTTAGAAATAGTGCTGAGTATCGCTTGTGGCATGAAAGATTGGGTCATGTAAGTGCAGGCAAATTCTTAGAGATAAAACAAAATGAACTATTTGAAGATATAAATATATTAAAAGACATAGAAGTAAATCAAGATCTATGTGAGGCTTGTATAAACGGCAAGCAATCTAGATTAAAATTTAATAAATTTAAAAACAAAGAAAATATTCAGACACCTTTGTTTGTAGTCCATTCCGATGTCTGCGGGCCAATCACACCCTCTACTATTGATAATAAAAACTATTACGTTGTTTTTATTGATGAATACATACACTACTGACATATATAGTAACATATAAATCAGATGTGTTCTCTGTATTTAAAGATTTTATCGCCAAGAGTGAGGCTCATTTCAATTTAAAATTAGTTAACCTTTATATTGATAATGGCAGGGAGTATCTTTCAAGTGAAATGCGTGATTTCTGTGTGGAAAAAGGCATAAGCTATCATTTAACGATTCCTCATACCCCACAATTGAATGGCGTGTCAGAGCGGATGATTAGAACAATCACAGAAAAGGCTCGATCAATGATTAATAGCTCTAAGCTTAATAAATGTTTTTGGGGTGAAGCTGTTTTAACAGCAACATACCTAATTAACAGGTCCCCAAGTAGAGCGCTAAAAGAAAAGAAGACACCGTATGAAATGTGGCATAATAAAAAGCCAATCTTAAAATATCTTAAGATATTTGGTTCAACAGTATATGCACTTAATAAAGTGCAGAAAAGAAAATTTGATGACAAGTCAATTAAAACAATACTTGTCGGTTACGAACCAAATGGGTACAAATTGTGGAATGAGAAATCAAGAAAATTTATGACAGCTAGGGATGTTGTGGTGGATGAAAGAAACATGTTAAAGTCTAAGTTGGTACATGAAGAAGACTCGAGGGTTCAACTTGAAAGCGTTGATGATTCTTTGAATAAAGAAAATGTAGAGTCGGATTTTCCAATGGTGGAAAATGATGAATCTGTTGATTCAAGAATAAATGTACAACATAGTGAAAATTCCACATGTCTAAAGAATGCCGATCCAGTTATAGAAACTGGTGATGAAATAAATGAAAACAAAAGTGAGCAAGAAATCAGACGCAGTGAAAGAAATAAAGGTAAACCTAAATTATCGTATAGATTTTTAGAAAAATGTCTAATGAATACTCAAGTCAGTTTAAATGATATTCCCAGTACATTTGATGAAATTGAATTTCGTGATGACAGATCCTTTTGGGAAAAGCCATACAAGATGAACTTGATTCGCATTCAGAAAATAAAACATGGAGTTTGGTGCAGAAGCCTAATAATAAAAACATAGTAGATTGCAAATGGGTTTTTAGTATTAAACAAGATGAGTTTGGAAACTTAATAAAGTATAAAGCAAGGCTAGTAGCACGAGGCTTTACACAAGAATATATGACTGATTACGATGAGACATTTGCACCAGTTGCACGAATTTCCAGTTTTCGTTTTTTGTTGGCTCTTTCAAACCAATACGATTTACAAGTCCATCATATGGATGTGAAAACAGTATTCTTGAATGGAACACTAAAAGATGAAATCTACATGAAGGTTCCAAAAGGGTTGCCATACTGCGATGAGAATGCAGTATGCAAGCTTAATAAAGCTATTTATGGCCTTAAACAAGCTGCAAGATGCTGGTTTGAAGTTTTCGAAAATGTGCTAAAAGATGTTGGATTTCAAAATCTAAAAGTTGATCGTTGTATCTATATTTTAGATAAAGGAAATTTCTCAGATAATATCTATATTTTATTATATGTGGACGATGTAATAATTGCCACTAGTAAGTCTGAAACTATGCTCAAATTTAAATCATACCTTCTACATAAATTTAAAATGACTGATTTGAAAGAAGTTCGATATTTTATCGGAATTAAAATTGATAGAAATAAAAGTCAGATATGTCTCAGTCAATCTGCATATATAAAGAATGTGTTGAGAAAGTTTAATATGGAAGACTGCAATGCAATTAGTACACCTCTCCCAAGCAAACTAAACTATGAGGCTCTACAATCTGTAGAATCATGTGAGGCACCATGTAGAAACTTGATTGGTTGTTTGATGTACATCATGTTATGTACTCGCCCAGACTTAAGTACATCAATAAGTATTTTAAGTGGATATTCGAATAACAACAATAAGGAATTATGGCTATGTCTTAAAAGAGTTTTAAGGTATTTAAAAGGAACTATTGATTTGAGATTGAAATTTGAGAAAAATGTACAGTTTAGTAATATTCTTATTGGATATGCTGATTCTGATTGGGCAGGAAATGAGACAGACAGAAGAAGTACTACTGGATATTTATTTAAAATATTTGAAAGTTGTTTAATTTCATGGAGTACAATGAAGCAAAAATCTGTTGCAGCTTCATCCACCGAAGCAGAGTACATGGCCTTATTTGAAGGTGTTAGAGAAGCCTTATGGCTCAAGTCTTTTTGGAAGAAATTAAACTAGAATTAAAAGGTCCTATAGATATCTATGAAGATAATCAAGGTTGTATTAGTATTGCAAATAACCCAACTTGCCACAAGAGAACTAAGCACATAGACATTAAATATCATTTTACAAGGGAACAAGTTGAAAATAAACTTATTTGTATTAAGTATATTTCTACAGATTTACAACTTGCCGATATATTAACTAAGCCGTTACCATCTGTAAGATTCATTACATTGAGAAGTGGACTTGGACTCTCAGAATGAAGTAAAACATTATATTCTTAGATTAAACTAAAGAAGAACCAAACTGGATTGGGGCTCATTATTTAAAAGAAAAGAAAAAAATGGATTCTAAATCACTAAGAGAGGAACCAGACTGAACTGGGGCTCGTGACATAAAGTATAATTTAATTAAATTTAGTTAAGTTTATTGATAACTTTGAATTTCTTACAAAGATGAATAATATTAATTTTTTAGTTGTTTGCAAAACTGAATTGATGTAAATAATTTGTTCAATTGATCTGGTTGGGTTTTACTGGGTTTCCCCAACTCCTCGCAGCGAATGCTGGATCAAAATTATTCCCCAGAAGAACATGCACAGCCTCGTAATTAATAAAAGTACTGCAATGTAACTTTTGAGGTGGCGTGTTGGAAAATATGTATGTATGCAAAAGTCACATAGCTTAACTCTCTGCTATGCAGGAGTATACATATATAGATGAGTCGCTCATTTGCAGCTAAGCTACATTGTCTTTGTAGCTTTGTGGTGTGTGGCCTAGTATGTGTACATATGATCTACGCAGCGTCAGTCGATTTATGAAAGCGAGAGTGTGCAGTTGTTCTTACAATAAAGTAACATAAAAAGAAAACAACAAAGTGCCTATTTATTTCATGCTGGTCTGACAATAGTTA
>JAECWR010000339.1:0-76533 GCA_018150935.1 Drosophila pruinosa | reverse complement strand
CACGATCAAATGAAAAAGAAAAAGTAGGAACGGCTAGCTGTACAGGTGCAACTGCCTCCGATTTCACCTTATAAAAGTAATTCGTTAATAACTTCTGTGTTTTTTGCCCGATTGTAACCAAATTTTCAGAGATCATTAAGATGACGATTACCATTGTGTGTGCCAAAACTGAACGTTCTAGCTTTAACATGATGCTTGGAAATTTTTTTTTTTTTTTAAGGGGGGGGAGGGGGGGGTAAAATAATTAAAAAAAACTTCAGCTCCCACCAAATTTTTTTATTTTTTTCCAAATTTTTTAGCTCTAGCTTTTTTTGTCTCTTAGATTTTTTTTTTATTTAAAAGGGTTAAAGGGGCAGAGAGGGTGATTTAGACGACATCTAAAATAAACTTCAGCTGCCTACCGAATTTTGACATGTTGTTTCCAATATTCGTAGCTCTAGCTTTTATAGTCTCTGAGATCTCGATGTTCATACAGACAGATGGACACACAGATAGGGCTATATCGACTCGGCTGTTGATGCTGATCAATAATGTGTATAGTTTATGGGGTCGCTGAGGCCTCCTTCTGCCTGTATCACACATTCGGTCAAACGCAAACGGTCATGATTTTTTAAAATCCATGGCCTAAAAACATAATATTAATATAGTTACCTTAATGATAAGACTATGAAATTGATACAACATTTGGAGAAGCATAAGAAACACGATCAAATGAAAAAAGAAAAAGTAGGAACGGCTAGCTGTACAGGTGCAACTGCCTCCGATTTCACCTTATAAAAGTAATTCGTTAATAACTTCTGTGTTTTTTGCCCGATTGTAACCAAATTTTTAGAGATCATTAAGATGATGATTACCACTTTTGTGTGCCAAAACTGAACGTTCTAGCTTTAACATGATGCTTGGAAATCGTTTTTTCGATTAACGGAGGCGGAAGGAGGCGTGGACAACATCTAAAATAAACTTCAGCTGCCTACCAAATTTTGACATGTTGTTTCCAAATTTCGTAGCTCTAGCTTTTATAGTCTCTGAGATCTCGATGTTCATACAGACAGATGGACACACAGACAGGGCTATATCGACTTGACATCTAAAATAAACTTCAGCTGCCTACCGAATTTTGACATGTTGTCTCCAAATTTCGTAGCTCTAGCTTTTATAGTCATGATTAAGATGATGATTACCATTGAGTGTGCCAGAACTGAACGTTCTAGCTTTAACATGATGCTTGGAAATCGTTTTTCGATTAACGGAGGCGGAAGGAGGCGTGGACAACATCTAAAATAAACTTCAGCTGCCTACCAAATTTTGACATGTTGTTTCCAAATTTTGTAGCTCTAGCTTTTATAGTCTCTGAGATCTCGATGTTCATACAGACAGATGGACACACGGACAGGGCTATATCGACTCGGCTGTTGATGCTGATCAAGAATGTGTATAGTTTATGGGATCGCAAGACGCCTCCTTCTGCCTGTATCGCACATTCGGACAAACGCAAACGGTCATGATTTTTTTAAAATCCATGGCCTAAAAACATAATATCAATCTAGTTACCCTAATGAAATTGATACAATATTTAGAGAAGCATAAGAAACACGATCAAATAAAAAAGAAAAAGTAGGAACGGCTAGCTGTACAGGTGCAACTGCCTCCGATTTCACCTTATGAAAGTAATTCGTTAATAACTTCTGTGTTATTTGCCCGATTGTAACCAAATTTTTAGAGATCATTAAGATGATGATTTCCATTGTGTGTGCCAAAACTGAACGTTCTAGCTTTAACATGATGCTTGGAAATCGTTTTTTTCGATTAACGGAGGCGGAAGGAGGCGTGGACAACATCTAAAATAAACTTCAGCTGCCTACCGAATTTTGACATGTTGTTTCCAAATTTCGTAGTTCTAGCTTTTATAGTCTATGAGATCTCGGTGTTCATACAGACAGATGGACACACAGATAGGGCTATATCGACTCGGCTGTTGATGCTGATCAATAATGTGTAGTTTATGGGGTCGCTTAGGCCTCCTTCTGCCTGTATCACACATTCGGTCAAACGCAAACGGTCATGATTTTATTAAAATCCATGGCCTAAAAACATAATATTAATATAGTTACCCTAATGATAAGACTATGAAATTGATACAACATTTGGAGAAGCATAAGAAACACGATCAAATGAAAAAGAAAAGTAGGAACGGCTAGCTGTACAGGTGCAACTGCCTCCGATTTCACCTTATAAAAGTAATTCGTTAATAACTTCTGTGTTTTTGCCCGATTGTAACCAAATTTTCAGAGATCATTAAGATGATGATTACCATTGTGTGTGCCAAAACTGAACGTTCTAGCTTTAACATGATGCTTGGAAATCGTTTTTTTCGATTAACGGAGGCGGAAGGAGGCGTGGACAACATCTAAAATAAACTTCAGCTGCCTACCAAATTTTGACATGTTGTCTCCAAATTTCGTAGCTCTAGCTTTTATAGTCTCTGAGATCTCGATGTTCATACAGACAGATGGACACACAGACAGGGCTATATCGACTCGACATCTAAAATAAACTTCAGCTGCCTACCGAATTTTGACATGTTGTTTCCAATATTCGTAGCTCTAGCTTTTATAGTCTCTGAGATCTCGATGTTCATACAGACAGATGGACACACAGATAGGGCTATATCGACTCGGCTGTTGATGCTGATCAATAATGTGTATAGTTTATGGGGTCGCTGAGGCCTCCTTCTGCCTGTATCACACATTCGGTCAAACGCAAACGGTCATGATTTTTTTAAAATCCATGGCCTAAAAACATAATATTAATATAGTTACCTTAATGATAAGACTATGAAATTGATACAACATTTGGAGAAGCATAAGAAACACGATCAAATGAAAAAGAAAAAGTAGGAACGGCTAGCTGTACAGGTGCAACTGCCTCCGATTTCACCTTATAAAAGTAATTCGTTAATAACTTCTGTGTTTTTTGCCCGATTGTAACCAAATTTTTAGAGATCATTAAGATGATGATTACCACTTTTGTGTGCCAAAACTGAACGTTCTAGCTTTAACATGATGCTTGGAAATCGTTTTTTTCGATTAACGGAGGCGGAAGGAGGCGTGGACAACATCTAAAATAAACTTCAGCTGCCTACCAAATTTTGACATGTTGTTTCCAAATTTTGTAGCTCTAGCTTTTATAGTCTCTGAGATCTCGATGTTCATACAGACAGATGGACACACGGACAGGGCTATATCGACTCGGCTGTTGATGCTGATCAAGAATGTGTATAGTTTATGGGATCGCAAGACGCCTCCTTCTGCCTGTATCGCACATTCGACAAACGCAAACGGTCATGATTTTTTAAAATCCATGGCCTAAAAACATAATATCAATCTAGTTACCCTAATGAAATTGATACAATATTTGGAGAAGCATAAGAAACACGATCAAATGAAAAAGAAAAAGTAGGAACGGCTAGCTGTACAGGTGCAACTGCCTCCGATTTCACCTTATAACGTTCTGTGTTTTTTGCCCGATTGTAACCAAATTTTCAGAGATCATTAAGATGATGATTACCATTGTGTGTGCCAAAACTGAACGTTCTAGCTTTAACATGTTGCTTGGAAATCGTTTTTTTCGATTAACGGAGGCGGAAGGAGGCGTGGACAACATCTAAAATAAACTTCAGCTGCCTACCAAATTTTGACATGTTGTTTCCAAATTTCGTTGCTCTAGCTTTTATAGTCTCTGAGATCTCGATGTTCATACAGACAGATGGGCACACGGACAGGGCTATATCGACTCGGCTGTTGATGCTGATCAAGAATGTATATAGTTTATGGGGTCGCATACGCCTCCTTCTGCCTGTATCGCACATTCGGTCAAATGCAAACGGTCATGATTTTTTTAAAATCCATGGCCTAAAAACATAATATCAATATAGTTACCCTAATGATAAGACTGTGAAATTGATACAATATTTAGAGAAGCATAAGAAACACGATCAAATAAAAAAGAAAAAGTAGGATCGGCTAGCTGTACAGGTGCAACTGCCTCCGATTTCACATTATAAAAGTAATCCGTTAATAACTTCTGTGTTTTTTGCCCGATTGTAACCAAATTTTTAGAGATCATTAAGATGATGATTACCATTATGTGTGCCAAAACTGAATGTTCTAGCTTTAACATGATGCTTGGAAATCGTTTTTTTCGATTAACGGAGGCGGAAGGAGGCGTGGACAACATCTAAAATAAACTTCAGCTGCCTACCAAATTTTGACATGTTGTTTCCAAATTTCGTAGCTCTAGCTTTTATAGTCTCTGAGATCTCGATGTTCATACAGACAGATGGGCACACGGACAGGGCTATATCGACTCGGCTGTTGATGCTGATCAAGAATGTATATAGTTTATGGGGTCGCATACGCCTCCTTCTGCCTGTATCGCACATTCGGTCAAATGCAAACGGTCATGATTTTTTTAAAATCCATGGCCTAAAAACATAATATCAATCTAGTTACCCTAATGAAATTGATACAATATTTAGAGAAGCATAAGAAACACGATCAAATAAAAAAGAAAAAGTAGGAACGGCTAGCTGTACAGGTGCAACTGCCTCCGATTTCACCTTATGAAAGTAATTCGTTAATAACTTCTGTGTTATTTGCCCGATTGTAACCAAATTTTTAGAGATCATTAAGATGATGATTTCCATTGTGTGTGCCAAAACTGAACGTTCTAGCTTTAACATGATGCTTGGAAATCGTTTTTTCGATTAACGGAGGCGGAAGGAGGCGTGGACAACATCTAAAATAAACTTCAGCTGCCTACCGAATTTTGACATGTTGTTTCCAAATTTCGTAGTTCTAGCTTTTATAGTCTATGAGATCTCGGTGTTCATACAGACAGATGGACACACAGATAGGGCTATATCGACTCGGCTGTTGATGCTGATCAATAATGTGTGTAGTTTATGGGGTCGCTTAGGCCTCCTTCTGCCTGTATCACACATTCGGTCAAACGCAAACGGTCATGATTTTATTAAAATCCATGGCCTAAAAACATAATATTAATATAGTTACCCTAATGATAAGACTATGAAATTGATACAACATTTGGAGAAGCATAAGAAACACGATCAAATGAAAAAGAAAAAGTAGGAACGGCTAGCTGTACAGGTGCAACTGCCTCCGATTTCACCTTATAAAAGTAATTCGTTAATAACTTCTGTGTTTTTTGCCCGATTGTAACCAAATTTTCAGAGATCATTAAGATGATGATTACCATTGTGTGTGCCAAAACTGAACGTTCTAGCTTTAACATGATGCTTGGAAATCGTTTTTTTCGATTAACGGAGGCGGAAGGAGGCGTGGACAACATCTAAAATAAACTTCAGCTGCCTACCAAATTTTGACATGTTGTCTCCAAATTTCGTAGCTCTAGCTTTTATAGTCTCTGAGATTTCGATGTTCATACAGACAGATGGACACACAGACAGGGCTATATCGACTCGACATCTAAAATAAACTTCAGCTGCCTACCGAATTTTGACATGTTGTTTCCAATATTCGTAGCTCTAGCTTTTATAGTCTCTGAGATCTCGATGTTCATACAGACAGATGGACACACAGATAGGGCTATATCGACTCGGCTGTTGATGCTGATCAATAATGTGTATAGTTTATGGGGTCGCTGAGGCCTCCTTCTGCCTGTATCACACATTCGGTCAAACGCAAACGGTCATGATTTTTTAAAATCCATGGCCTAAAAACATAATATTAATATAGTTACCTTAATGATAAGACTATGAAATTGATACAACATTTGGAGAAGCATAAGAAACACGATCAAATGAAAAAGAAAAAGTAGGAACGGCTAGCTGTACAGGTGCAACTGCCTCCGATTTCACCTTATAAAAGTAATTCGTTAATAACTTCTGTGTTTTTTGCCCGATTGTAACCAAATTTTTAGAGATCATTAAGATGATGATTACCACTTTTGTGTGCCAAAACTGAACGTTCTAGCTTTAACATGATGCTTGGAAATCGTTTTTTTCGATTAACGGAGGCGGAAGGAGGCGTGGACAACATCTAAAATAAACTTCAGCTGCCTACCAAATTTTGACATGTTGTTTCCAAATTTCGTAGCTCTAGCTTTTATAGTCTCTGAGATCTCGATGTTCATACAGACAGATGGACACACAGACAGGGCTATATCGACTTGACATCTAAAATAAACTTCAGCTGCCTACCGAATTTTGACATGTTGTCTCCAAATTTCGTAGCTCTAGCTTTTATAGTCATGATTAAGATGATGATTACCATTGAGTGTGCCAGAACTGAACGTTCTAGCTTTAACATGATGCTTGGAAATCGTTTTTTTCGATTAACGGAGGCGGAAGGAGGCGTGGACAACATCTAAAATAAACTTCAGCTGCCTACCAAATTTTGACATGTTGTTTCCAAATTTTGTAGCTCTAGCTTTTATAGTCTCTGAGATCTCGATGTTCATACAGACAGATGGACACACGGACAGGGCTATATCGACTCGGCTGTTGATGCTGATCAAGAATGTGTATAGTTTATGGGATCGCAAGACGCCTCCTTCTGCCTGTATCGCACATTCGGACAAACGCAAACGGTCATGATTTTTTTAAAATCCATGGCCTAAAAACATAATATCAATCTAGTTACCCTAATGAAATTGATACAATATTTAGAGAAGCATAAGAAACACGATCAAATAAAAAGAAAAAGTAGGAACGGCTAGCTGTACAGGTGCAACTGCCTCCGATTTCACCTTATGAAAGTAATTCGTTAATAACTTCTGTGTTATTTGCCCGATTGTAACCAAATTTTTAGAGATCATTAAGATGATGATTTCCATTGTGTGTGCCAAAACTGAACGTTCTAGCTTTAACATGATGCTTGGAAATCGTTTTTTCGATTAACGGAGGCGGAAGGAGGCGTGGACAACATCTAAAATAAACTTCAGCTGCCTACCGAATTTTGACATGTTGTTTCCAAATTTCGTAGTTCTAGCTTTTATAGTCTATGAGATCTCGGTGTTCATACAGACAGATGGACACACAGATAGGGCTATATCGACTCGGCTGTTGATGCTGATCAATAATGTGTGTAGTTTATGGGGTCGCTTAGGCCTCCTTCTGCCTGTATCACACATTCGGTCAAACGCAAACGGTCATGATTTTATTAAAATCCATGGCCTAAAAAACATAATATTAATATAGTTACCCTAATGATAAGACTATGAAATTGATACAACATTTGGAGAAGCATAAGAAACACGATCAAATGAAAAAGAAAAAGTAGGAACGGCTAGCTGTACAGGTGCAACTGCCTCCGATTTCACCTTATAAAAGTAATTCGTTAATAACTTCTGTGTTTTTTGCCCGATTGTAACCAAATTTTCAGAGATCATTAAGATGATGATTACCATTGTGTGTGCCAAAACTGAACGTTCTAGCTTTAACATGATGCTTGGAAATCGTTTTTTTCGATTAACGGAGGCGGAAGGAGGCGTGGACAACATCTAAAATAAACTTCAGCTGCCTACCAAATTTTGACATGTTGTCTCCAAATTTCGTAGCTCTAGCTTTTATAGTCTCTGAGATCTCGATGTTCATACAGACAGATGGACACACAGACAGGGCTATATCGACTCGACATCTAAAATAAACTTCAGCTGCCTACCGAATTTTGACATGTTGTTTCCAATATTCGTAGCTCTAGCTTTTATAGTCTCTGAGATCTCGATGTTCATACAGACAGATGGACACACAGATAGGGCTATATCGACTCGGCTGTTGATGCTGATCAATAATGTGTATAGTTTATGGGGTCGCTGAGGCCTCCTTCTGCCTGTATCACACATTCGGTCAAACGCAAACGGTCATGATTTTTTAAAATCCATGGCCTAAAAAACATAATATTAATATAGTTACCTTAATGATAAGACTATGAAATTGATACAACATTTGGAGAAGCATAAGAAACACGATCAAATGAAAAAGAAAAAGTAGGAACGGCTAGCTGTACAGGTGCAACTGCCTCCGATTTCACCTTATAAAAGTAATTCGTTAATAACTTCTGTGTTTTTTGCCCGATTGTAACCAAATTTTTAGAGATCATTAAGATGATGATTACCACTTTGTGTGCCAAAACTGAACGTTCTAGCTTTAACATGATGCTTGGAAATCGTTTTTTCGATTAACGGAGGCGGAAGGAGGCGTGGACAACATCTAAAATAAACTTCAGCTGCCTACCAAATTTTGACATGTTGTTTCCAAATTTCGTAGCTCTAGCTTTTATAGTCTCTGAGATCTCGATGTTCATACAGACAGATGGACACACAGACAGACTGATCAAGAATGTATATAGTTTATGGGGTCGCAGGCGCCTCCTTCTGCCTGTATCGCACATTCGGTCAAATGCAAACGGTCATGATTTTTTAAAAATCCATGACCTAAAAACATAATATCAATATAGTTACCCTAATGATAAGACTGTGAAATTGATACAATATTTAGAGAAGCATAAGAAACACGATCAAATAAAAAAGAAAAAGTAGGAACGGCTAGCTGTACAGGTGCAACTGCCTCCGATTTCACCTTATAAAAGTAATTCGTTAATAACTTCTGTGTTTTTTGCCCGATTGTAACCAAATTTTTAGAGATCATTAAGATGATGATTACCATTGTGTGTGCCAAAACTGAACGTTCTAGCTTTAACATGATGCTTGGAAATCGTTTTTTTCGATTAACGGAGGCGGAAGGAGGCGTGGACAACATCTAAAATAAACTTCAGCTGCCTACCAAATTTTGACATGTTGTCTCCAAATTTCGTAGCTCTAGCTTTTATAGTCTCTGAGATCTCGATGTTCATACAGACAGATGGACACACAGACAGGGCTATATCGACTTGACATCTAAAATAAACTTCAGCTGCCTACCGAATTTTGACATGTTGTCTCCAAATTTCGTAGCTCTAGCTTTTATAGTCATGATTAAGATGATGATTACCATTGAGTGTGCCAGAACTGAACGTTCTAGCTTTAACATGATGCTTGGAAATCGTTTTTTCGATTAACGGAGGCGGAAGGAGGCGTGGACAACATCTAAAATAAACTTCAGCTGCCTACCGAATTTTGACATGTTGTTTCCAAATTTTGTAGCTCTAGCTTTTATAGTCTCTGAGATCTCGATGTTCATACAGACAGATGGACACACGGACAGGGCTATATCGACTCGGCTGTTGATGCTGATCAAGAATGTGTATAGTTTATGGGATCGCAAGACGCCTCCTTCTGCCTGTATCGCACATTCGGACAAACGCAAACGGTCATGATTTTTTAAAATCCATGGCCTAAAAACATAATATCAATCTAGTTACCCTAATGAAATTGATACAATATTTGGAGAAGCATAAGAAACACGATCAAATGAAAAAGAAAAAGTAGGAACGGCTAGCTGTACAGGTGCAACTGCCTCCGATTTCACCTTATAAAAGTAATTCGTTAATAACTTCTGTGTTTTTTGCCCGATTGTAACCAAATTTTCAGAGATCATTAAGATGATGATTACCATTGTGTGTGCCAAAACTGAACGTTCTAGCTTTAACATGATGCTTGGAAATCGTTTTTTTCGATTAACGGAGGCGGAAGGAGGCGTGGACAACATCTAAAATAAACTTCAGCTGCCTACCGAATTTTGACATGTTGTTTCCAAATTTCGTAGTTCTAGCTTTTATAGTCTCTGAGATCTCGGTGTTCATACAGACAGATGGACACACAGATAGGGCTATATCGACTCGGCTGTTGATGCTGATCAATAATGTGTGTAGTTTATGGGGTCGCTGAGGCCTCCTTCTGCCTGTATCACACATTCGGTCAAACGCAAACGGTCATGATTTTTTAAAATCCATGGCCTAAAAACATAATATTAATATAGTTACCCTAATGATAAGACTATGAAATTGATACAACATTTGGAGAAACATAAGAAACACGATCAAATGAAAAAGAAAAAGTAGGAACGGCTAGCTGTACAGGTGCAACTGCCTCCGATTTCACCTTATAAAAGTAATTCGTTAATAACTTCTGTGTTTTTTCCCGATTGTAACCAAATTTTTAGAGATCATTAAGATGATGATTACCATTGTGTGTGCCAAAACTGAACGTTCTAGCTTTAACATGATGTTTGGAAATGATTTTTTTCGATTAACGGAGGCGGAAGGAGGCTTGGACAACATCTAAAATAAACTTCAGCTGCCTACCTAATTTTGACATGTTGTCTCCAAATTTCGTAGCTCTGGCTTTTATAGTCTCTGAGATCTCGATGTTCATACAGACAGATGGACACACGGACAGGGCTATATCGACTCGGCTGTTGATGCTGATCAAGAATGTGTATAGTTTATGGGATCGCAAGACGCCTCCTTCTGCCTGTATCGCACATTCGGACAAACGCAAACGGTCATGATTTTTTTAAAATCCATGGCCTAAAAACATAATATCAATCTAGTTACCCTAATGAAATTGATACAATATTTAGAGAAGCATAAGAAACACGATCAAAAAAAAAAGAAAAAGTAGGAACGGCTAGCTGTACAGGTGCAACTGCCTCCGATTTCACCTTATAAAAGTAATTCGTTAATAACTTCTGTGTTTTTTGCCCGATTGTAACCAAATTTTTAGAGATCATTAAGATGATGATTACCATTGTGTGTGCCAAAACTGAACGTTCTAGCTTTAACATGATGCTTGGAAATCGTTTTTTCGATTAACGGAGGCGGAAGGAGGCGTGGACAACATCTAAAATAAACTTCAGCTGCCTACCGAATTTTGACATGTTGTTTCCAAATTTCGTAGTTCTAGCTTTTATAGTCTCTGAGATCTCGGTGTTCATACAGACAGATGGACACACAGATAGGGCTATATCGACTCGGCTGTTGATGCTGATCAATAATGTGTGTAGTTTATGGGGTCGCTGAGGCCTCCTTCTGCCTGTATCACACATTCGGTCAAACGCAAACGGTCATGATTTTTTTAAAATCCATGGCCTAAAAACATAATATTAATATAGTTACCCTAATGATAAGACTATAATATTGATACAACATTTGGAGAAACATAAGAAACACGATCAAATGAAAAAGAAAAAGTAGGAACGGCTAGCTGTACAGGTGCAACTGCCTCCGATTTCACCTTATAAAAGTAATTCGTTAATAACTTCTGTGTTTTTTTCCCGATTGTAACCAAATTTTTAGAGATCATTAAGATGATGATTACCATTGTGTGTGCCAAAACTGAACGTTCTAGCTTTAACATGATGTTTGGAAATGATTTTTTTCGATTAACGGAGGCGGAAGGAGGCTTGGACAACATCTAAAATAAACTTCAGCTGCCTACCTAATTTTGACATGTTGTCTCCAAATTTCGTAGCTCTGGCTTTTATAGTCTCTGAGATCTCGATGTTCATACAGACAGATGGACACACGGACAGGGCTATATCGACTCGGCTGTTGATGCTGATCAAGAATGTGTATAGTTTATGGGATCGCAAGACGCCTCCTTCTGCCTGTATCGCACATTCGGACAAACGCAAACGGTCATGATTTTTTTAAAATCCATGGCCTAAAAACATAATATCAATCTAGTTACCCTAATGAAATTGATACAATATTTAGAGAAGCATAAGAAACACGATCAAAAAAAAAAAAAAAGTAGGAACGGCTAGCTGTACAGGTGCAACTGCCTCCGATTTCACCTTATAAAAGTAATTCGTTAATAACTTCTGTGTTTTTTGCCCGATTGTAACCAAATTTTTAGAGATCATTAAGATGATGATTACCATTGTGTGTGCCAAAACTGAACGTTCTAGCTTTAACATGATGCTTGGAAATCGTTTTTTTCGATTAACGGAGGCGGAAGGAGGCGTGGACAACATCTAAAATAAACTTCAGCTGCCTACCAAATTTTGACATGTTGTCTCCAAATTTCGTAGCTCTAGCTTTTATAGTCTCTGAGATCTCGATGTTCATACAGACAGATGGACCCACAGACAGGGCTATATCGACTCGACATCTAAAATAAACTTCAGCTGCCTACCGAATTTTGACATGTTGTTTCCAAATTTCGTAGCTCTAGCTTTTATAGTCTCTGAGATCTCGGTGTTCATACAGACAGATGGACACACAGATAGGGCTATATCGACTCGGCTGTTGATGCTGATCAATAATGTGTGTAGTTTATGGGGTCGCTGAGGCCTCCTTCTGCCTGTATCACACATTCGGTCAAACGCAAACGGTCATGATTTTTTTAAAATCCATGGCCTAAAAACATAATATTAATATAGTTACCCTAATGATAAGACTATGAAATTGATACAACATTTGGAGAAACATAAGAAACACGATCAAATGAAAAAGAAAAAGTAGGAACGGCTAGCTGTACAGGTGCAACTGCCTCCGATTTCACCTTATGAAAGTAATTCGTTAATAACTTCTGTGTTATTTGCCCGATTGTAACCAAATTTTTAGAGATCATTAAGATGATGATTTCCATTGTGTGTGCCAAAACTGAACGTTCTAGCTTTAACATGATGCTTGGAAATCGTTTTTTTCGATTAACGGAGGCGGAAGGAGGCGTGGACAACATCTAAAATAAACTTCAGCTGCCTACCAAATTTTGACATGTTGTTTCCAAATTTTGTAGCTCTAGCTTTTATAGTCTCTGAGATCTCGATGTTCATACAGACAGATGGACACACGGACAGGGCTATATCGACTCGGCTGTTGATGCTGATCAAGAATGTGTATAGTTTATGGGATCGCAAGACGCCTCCTTCTGCCTGTATCGCACATTCGGACAAACGCAAACGGTCATGATTTTTTAAAATCCATGGCCTAAAAACATAATATCAATCTAGTTACCCTAATGAAATTGATACAATATTTAGAGAAGCATAAGAAACACGATCAAATAAAAAAGAAAAAGTAGGAACGGCTAGCTGTACAGGTGCAACTGCCTCCGATTTCACCTTATGAAAGTAATTCGTTAATAACTTCTGTGTTATTTGCCCGATTGTAACCAAATTTTTAGAGATCATTAAGATGATGATTTCCATTGTGTGTGCCAAAACTGAACGTTCTAGCTTTAACATGATGCTTGGAAATCGTTTTTTTCGATTAACGGAGGCGGAAGGAGGCGTGGACAACATCTAAAATAAACTTCAGCTGCCTACCGAATTTTGACATGTTGTTTCCAAATTTCGTAGTTCTAGCTTTTATAGTCTATGAGATCTCGGTGTTCATACAGACAGATGGACACACAGATAGGGCTATATCGACTCGGCTGTTGATGCTGATCAATAATGTGTGTAGTTTATGGGGTCGCTGAGGCCTCCTTCTGCCTGTATCACACATTCGGTCAAACGCAAACGGTCATGATTTTATTAAAATCCATGGCCTAAAAACATAATATTAATATAGTTACCCTAATGATAAGACTATGAAATTGATACAACATTTGGAGAAGCATAAGAAACACGATCAAATGAAAAAGAAAAAGTAGGAACGGCTAGCTGTACAGGTGCAACTGCCTCCGATTTCACCTTATAAAAGTAATTCGTTAATAACTTCTGTGTTTTTTGCCCGATTGTAACCAAATTTTCAGAGATCATTAAGATGATGATTACCATTGTGTGTGCCAAAACTGAACGTTCTAGCTTTAACATGATGCTTGGAAATCGTTTTTTTCGATTAACGGAGGCGGAAGGAGGCGTGGACAACATCTAAAATAAACTTCAGCTGCCTACCGAATTTTGACATGTTGTTTCCAAATTTCGTAGTTCTAGCTTTTATAGTCTATGAGATCTCGGTGTTCATACAGACAGATGGACACACAGATAGGGCTATATCGACTCGGCTGTTGATGCTGATCAATAATGTGTGTAGTTTATGGGGTCGCTGAGGCCTCCTTCTGCCTGTATCACACATTCGGTCAAACGCAAACGGTCATGATTTTATTAAAATCCATGGCCTAAAAACATAATATTAATATAGTTACCCTAATGATAAGACTATGAAATTGATACAACATTTGGAGAAGCATAAGAAACACGATCAAATGAAAAAGAAAAAGTAGGAACGGCTAGCTGTACAGGTGCAACTGCCTCCGATTTCACCTTATAAAAGTAATTCGTTAATAACTTCTGTGTTTTTTGCCCGATTGTAACCAAATTTTCAGAGATCATTAAGATGATGATTACCATTGTGTGTGCCAAAACTGAACGTTCTAGCTTTAACATGATGCTTGGAAATCGTTTTTTTCGATTAACGGAGGCGGAAGGAGGCGTGGACAACATCTAAAATAAACTTCAGCTGCCTACCAAATTTTGACATGTTGTCTCCAAATTTCGTAGCTCTAGCTTTTATAGTCTCTGAGATCTCGATGTTCATACAGACAGATGGACACACGGACAGGGCTATATCGACTCGGCTGTTGATGCTGATCAAGAATGTGTATAGTTTATGGGATCGCAAGACGCCTCCTTCTGCCTGTATCGCACATTCGGACAAACGCAAACGGTCATGATTTTTTTAAAATACATGGCCTAAAAACATAATATCAATCTTGTTACCCTAATGAAATTGATACAATATTTAGAGAAGCATAAGAAACACGATCAAATAAAAAAGAAAAAGTAGGAACGGCTAGCTGTACAGGTGCAACTGCCTCCGATTTCACCTTATAAAAGTAATTCGTTAATAACTTCTGTGTTTTTTGCCCGATTGTAACCAAATTTTTAGAGATCATTAAGATGATGATTACCATTGTGTGTGCCAAAACTGAACGTTCTAGCTTTAACATGATGCTTGGAAATCGTTTTTTTCGATTAACGGAGGCGGAAGGAGGCGTGGACAACATCTAAAATAAACTTCAGCTGCCTACCAAATTTTGACATGTTGTCTCCAAATTTCGTAGCTCTAGCTTTTATAGTCTCTGAGATCTCGATGTTCATACAGACAGATGGACACACAGACAGGGCTATATCGACTTGACATCTAAAATAAACTTCAGCTGCCTACCGAATTTTGACATGTTGTCTCCAAATTTCGTAGCTCTAGCTTTTATAGTCATGATTAAGATGATGATTACCATTGAGTGTGCCAGAACTGAACGTTCTAGCTTTAACATGATGCTTGGAAATCGTTTTTTTCGATTAACGGAGGCGGAAGGAGGCGTGGACAACATCTAAAATAAACTTCAGCTGCCTACCAAATTTTGACATGTTGTTTCCAAATTTTGTAGCTCTAGCTTTTATAGTCTCTGAGATCTCGATGTTCATACAGACAGATGGACACACGGACAGGGCTATATCGACTCGGCTGTTGATGCTGATCAATAATGTGTGTAGTTTATGGGGTCGCTGAGGCCTCCTTCTGCCTGTATCACACATTCGGTCAAACGCAAACGGTCATGATTTTTTTAAAATCCATGGCCTAAAAACATAATATAAATATAGTTACCCTAATGATAAGACTATGAAATTGATACAACATTTGGAGAAGCATAAGAAACACGATCAAATGAAAAAGAAAAAGTAGGAACGGCTAGCTGTACAGGTGCAACTGCCTCCGATTTCACCTTATAAAAGTAATTCGTTAATAACTTCTGTGTTTTTTGCCCGATTGTAACCAAATTTTTAGAGATCATTAAGATGATGATTACCATTGTGTGTGCCAAAACTGAACGTTCTAGCTTTAACATGATGCTTGGAAATCGTTTTTTCGATTAACGGAGGCGGAAGGAGGCGTGGACAACATCTAAAATAAACTTCAGCTGCCTACCAAATTTTGACATGTTGTCTCCAAATTTCGTAGCTCTAGCTTTTATAGTCTCTGAGATCTCGATGTTCATACAGACAGATGGACACACAGACAGGGCTATATCGACTCGGCTGTTGATGCTGATCAAGAATGTGTATAGTTTATGGGATCGCAAGACGCCTCCTTCTGCCTGTATCGCACATTCGGACAAACGCAAACGGTCATGATTTTTTTAAAATCCATGGCCTAAAAACATAATATCAATCTAGTTACCCTAATGAAATTGATACAATATTTAGAGAAGCATAAGAAACACGATCAAATAAAAAAGAAAAAGTAGGAACGGCTAGCTGTACAGGTGCAACTGCCTCCGATTTCACCTTATAAAAGTAATTCGTTAATAACTTCTGTGTTTTTTGCCCGATTGTAACCAAATTTTTAGAGATCATTAAGATGATGATTACCACTTTTGTGTGCCAAAACTGAACGTTCTAGCTTTAACATGATGCTTGGAAATCGTTTTTTCGATTAACGGAGGCGGAAGGAGGCGTGGACAACATCTAAAATAAACTTCAGCTGCCTACCGAATTTTGACATGTTGTTTCCAAATTTCGTAGCTCTAGCTTTTATAGTCTCTGAGATCTCGGTGTTCATACAGACAGATGGACACACAGATAGGGCTATATCGACTCGGCTGTTGATGCTGATCAATAATGTGTGTAGTTTATGGGGTCGCTGAGGCCTCCTTCTGCCTGTATCACACATTCGGTCAAACGCAAACGGTCATGATTTTTTAAAATCCATGGCCTAAAAACATAATATTAATATAGTTACCCTAATGATAAGACTATGAAATTGATACAACATTTGGAGAAACATAAGAAACACGATCAAATGAAAAAGAAAAAGTAGGAACGGCTAGCTGTACAGGTGCAACTGCCTCCGATTTCACCTTATAAAAGTAATTCGTTAATAACTTCTGTGTTTTTTTCCGATTGTAACCAAATTTTTAGAGATCATTAAGATGATGATTACCATTGTGTGTGCCAAAACTGAACGTTCTAGCTTTAACATGATGTTTGGAAATGATTTTTTTCGATTAACGGAGGCGGAAGGAGGCTTGGACAACATCTAAAATAAACTTCAGCTGCCTACCTAATTTTGACATCTTGTCTCCAAATTTCGTAGCTCTGGCTTTTATAGTCTCTGAGATCTCGATGTTCATACAGACAGATGGATACACGGACAGGGCTATATCGACTCGGCTGTTGATGCTGATCAAGAGGCGCCTCCTTCTGCCTGTATCGCACATTCGGTCAAATGCAAACGGTCATGATTTTTTTAAAATCCATGACCTAAAAACATAATATCAATATAGTTACCCTAATGATAAGACTGTGAAATTGATACAATATTTAGAGAAGCATAAGAAACACGATCAAATAAAAAAGAAAAAGTAGGAACGGCTAGCTGTACAGGTGCAACTGCCTCCGATTTCACCTTATAAAAGTAATTCGTTAATAACTTCTGTGTTTTTTGCCCGATTGTAACCAAATTTTTAGAGATCATTAAGATGATGATTACCATTGTGTGTGCCAAAACTGAACGTTCTAGCTTTAACATGATGCTTGGAAATCGTTTTTTTCGATTAACGGAGGCGGAAGGAGGCGTGGACAACATCTAAAATAAACTTCAGCTGCCTACCAAATTTTGACATGTTGTCTCCAAATTTCGTAGCTCTAGCTTTTATAGTCTCTGAGATCTCGATGTTCATACAGACAGATGGACACACAGACAGGGCTATATCGACTTGACATCTAAAATAAACTTCAGCTGCCTACCGAATTTTGACATGTTGTCTCCAAATTTCGTAGCTCTAGCTTTTATAGTCATGATTAAGATGATGATTACCATTGAGTGTGCCAAAACTGAACGTTCTAGCTTTAACATGATGCTTGGAAATCGTTTTTTTCGATTAACGGAGGCGGAAGGAGGCGTGGACAACATCTAAAATAAACTTCAGCTGCCTACCAAATTTTGACATGTTGTTTCCAAATTTTGTAGCTCTAGCTTTTATAGTCTCTGAGATCTCGATGTTCATACAGACAGATGGACACACGGACAGGGCTATATCGACTCGGCTGTTGATGCTGATCAAGAATGTGTATAGTTTATGGGATCGCAAGACGCCTCCTTCTGCCTGTATCGCACATTCGGACAAACGCAAACGGTCATGATTTTTTTAAAATCCATGGCCTAAAAACAAAATATCAATCTAGTTACCCTAATGAAATTGATACAATATTTAGAGAAGCATAAGAAACACGATCAAATAAAAAAGAAAAAGTAGGAACGGCTAGCTGTACAGGTGCAACTGCCTCCGATTTCACCTTATAAAAGTAATTCGTTAATAACTTCTGTGTTTTTTGCCCGATTGTAACCAAATTTTTAGAGATCATTAAGATGATGATTACCATTGTGTGTGCCAAAACTGAACGTTCTAGCTTTAACATGATGCTTGGAAATCGTTTTTTTCAATTAACGGAGGCGGAAGGAGGCGTGGACAACATCTAAAATAAACTTCAGCTGCCTACCGAATTTTGACATGTTGTTTCCAAATTTCGTAGTTCTAGCTTTTATAGTCTCTGAGATCTCGGTGTTCATACAGACAGATGGACACACGGACAGGGCTATATCGACTCGGCTGTTGATGCTGATCAATAATGTGTGTAGTTTATGGGGTCGCTGAGGCCTCCTTCTGCCTGTATCACACATTCGGTCAAACGCAAACGGTCATGATTTTTTTAAAATCCATGGCCTAAAAACATAATATTAATATAGTTACCCTAATGATAAGACTATGAAATTGATACAACATTTGGAGAAGCATAAGAAACACGATCAAATGAAAAAGAAAAAGTAGGAACGGCTAGCTGTACAGGTGCAACTGCCTCCGATTTCACCTTATAAAAGTAATTCTTTAATAACTTCTGTGTTTTTTGCCCGATTGTAACCAAATTTTCAGAGATCATTAAGATGATGATTACCATTGTGTGTGCCAAAACTGAACGTTCTAGCTTTAACATGATGCTTGGAAATCGTTTTTTCGATTAACGGAGGCGGAAGGAGGCGTGGACAACCTCTAAAATAAACTTCAGCTGCCTACCGAATTTTGACATGTTGTTTCCAAATTTCGTAGCTCTAGCTTTTATAGTCTCTGAGATCTCGATGTTCATACAGACAGATGGACACACGGACAGGGCTATATCGACTCGGCTGTTGATGCTGATCAAGAATGTGTATAGTTTATGGGATCGCAAGACGCCTCCTTCTGCCTGTATCGCACATTCGGACAAACGCAAACGGTCATGATTTTTTAAAATCCATGGCCTAAAAACATAATATCAATCTAGTTACCCTAATGAAATTGATACAATATTTAGAGAAGCATAAGAAACACGATCAAATAAAAAAGAAAAAGTAGGAACGGCTAGCTGTACAGGTGCAACTGCCTCCGATTTCACCTTATAAAAGTAATTCGTTAATAACTTCTGTGTTTTTTGCCCGATTGTAACCAAATTTTCAGAGATCATTAAGATGATGATTACCATTGTGTGTGCCAAAACTGAACGTTCTAGCTTTAACATGATGCTTGGAAATCGTTTTTTTCAATTAACGGAGGCGGAAGGAGGCGTGGACAACATCTAAAATAAACTTCAGCTGCCTACCGAATTTTGACATGTTGTTTCCAAATTTCGTAGTTCTAGCTTTTATAGTCTCTGAGATCTCGGTGTTCATACAGACAGATGGACACACAGATAGGGCTATATCGACTCGGCTGTTGATGCTGATCAATAATGTGTGTAGTTTACGGGGTCGCTGAGGCCTCCTTCTGCCTGTATCACACATTCGGTCAAACGCAAACGGTCATGATTTTTTTAAAATCCATGGCCTAAAAACATAATATTAATATAGTTACCATAATGATAAGACTATAATATTGATACAACATTTGGAGAAGCATAAGAAACACGATCAAATGAAAAGAAAAAAGTAGGAACGGCTAGCTGTACAGGTGCAACTGCCTCCGATTTCACCTAATAAAAGTAATTCGTTAATAACTTCTGTGTTTTTTGCCCGATTGTAACCAAATTTTTAGAGATCATTAAGATGATGATTACCATTGTGTGTGCCAAAACTGAACGTTCTAGCTTTAACATGATGCTTGGAAATCGTTTTTTTCGATTAACGGAGGCGGAAGGAGGCGTGGACAACATCTAAAATAAACTTCAGCTGCCTACCAAATTTTGACATGTTGTCTCCAAATTTCGTAGCTCTAGCTTTTATAGTCTCTGAGATCTCGATGTTCATACAGACAGATGGACACACAGACAGGGCTATATCGACTCGACATCTAAAATAAACTTCAGCTGCCTACCGAATTTTGACATGTTGTTTCCAAATTTCGTAGCTCTAGCTTTTATAGTCTCTGAGATCTCGGTGTTCATACAGACAGATGGACACACAGATAGGGCTATATCGACTCGGCTGTTGATGCTGATCAATAATGTGTGTAGTTTATGGGGTCGCTGAGGCCTCCTTCTGCCTGTATCACACATTCGGTCAAACGCAAACGGTCATGATTTTTTTAAAATCCATGGCCTAAAAACATAATATTAATATAGTTACCCTAATGATAAGACTATGAAATTGATACAACATTTGGAGAAACATAAGAAACACGATCAAATGAAAAAGAAAAAGTAGGAACGGCTAGCTGTACAGGTGCAACTGCCTCCGATTTCACCTTATAAAAGTAATTCGTTAATAACTTCTGTGTTTTTTGCCCGATTGTAACCAAATTTTCAGAGATCATTAAGATGATGATTACCATTGTGTGTGCCAAAACTGAACGTTCTAGCTTTAACATGATGCTTGGAAATCGTTTTTTTCGATTAACGGAAGCGGAAGGAGGCGTGGACAACATCTAAAATAAACTTCAGCTGCCTACCAAATTTTGACATGTTGTCTCCAAATTTCGTAGCTCTAGCTTTTATAGTCTCTGAGATCTCGATGTTCATACAGACAGATGGACACACAGACAGGGCTATATCGACTCGACATCTAAAATAAATTTCAGCTGCCTACCGAATTTTGACATGTTGTTTCCAAATTTCGTAGCTCTAGCTTTTATAGTCTCTGAGATCTGTGTGTGTAGTTTATGGGGTCGCTGAGGCCTCCTTCTGCCTGTATCACACATTCGGTCAAACGCAAACGGTCATGATTTTTTAAAATCCATGGCCTAAAAAACATAATATTAATATAGTTACCCTAATGATAAGACTATGAAATTGATACAACATTTGGAGAAACATAAGAAACACGATCAAATGAAAAAGAAAAAGTAGGAACGGCTAGCTGTACAGGTGCAACTGCCTCCGATTTCACCTTATAAAAGTAATTCGTTAATAACTTCTGTGTTTTTTGCCCGATTGTAACCAAATTTTCAGAGATCATTAAGATGATGATTACCATTGTGTGTGCCAAAACTGAACGTTCTAGCTTTAACATGATGCTTGGAAATCGTTTTTTTCGATTAACGGAGGCGGAAGGAGGCGTGGACAACATCTAAAATAAACTTCAGCTGCCTACCAAATTTTGACATGTTGTTTCCAAATTTTGTAGCTCTAGCTTTTATAGTCTCTGAGATCTCGATGTTCATACAGACAGATGGACACACGGACAGGGCTATATCGACTTGGCTGTTGATGCTGATCAAGAATGTGTATAGTTTATGGGATCGCAAGACGCCTCCTTCCGCCTGTATCGCACATTCGGACAAACGCAAACGGTCATGATTTTTTTAAAATCCATGGCCTAAAAACATAATATCAATCTAGTTACCCTAATGAAATTGATACAATATTTAGAGAAGCATAAGAAACACGATCAAATAAAAAAGAAAAAGTAGGAACGGCTAGCTGTACAGGTGCAACTGCCTCCGATTTCACCTTATAAAAGTAATTCGTTAATAACTTCTGTGTTTTTTGCCCGATTGTAACCAAATTTTTAGAGATCATTAAGATGATGATTACCATTGTGTGTGCCAAAACTGAACGTTCTAGCTTTAACATGATGCTTGGAAATCGTTTTTTCGATTAACGGAGGCGGAAGGAGGCGTGGACAACATCTAAAATAAACTTCAGCTGCCTACCAAATTTTGACATGTTGTTTCCAAATTTCGTAGCTCTAGCTTTTATAGTCTCTGAGATCTCGATGTTCATACAGACAGATGGACACACAGACAGGGCTATATCGACTCGACATCTAAAATAAACTTCAGCTGCCTACCGAATTTTGACATGTTGTTTCCAAATTTCGTAGGTCTAGCTTTTTATAGTCTCTGAGATCTCGATGTTCATACAGACAGATGGACACACAGATAGGGCTATATCGACTCGGCTGTTGATGCTGATCAATAATGTGTATTGTTTATGGGGTCGCTGAGGCCTCCTTCTGCCTGTATCACACATTCGGTCAAACGCAAACGGTCATGATTTTTTTAAAATCCATGGCCTAAAAACATAATATTAATATAGTTACCCTAATGATAAGACTATGAAATTGATACAACATTTGGAGAAGCATAAGAAACACGATCAAATGAAAAAGAAAAAGTAGGAACGGCTAGCTGTACAGGTGCAACTGCCTCCGATTTCACCTTATAAAAGTAATTCGTTAATAACTTCTGTGTTTTTGCCCGATTGTAACCAAATTTTCAGAGATCATTAAGATGATGATTACCATTGTGTGTGCCAAAACTGAACGTTCTAGCTTTAACATGATGCTTGGAAATCGTTTTTTTCGATTAACGGAGGCGGAAGGAGGTGTGGACAACATCTAAAATAAACTTCAGCTGCCTACCAAATTTTGACATGTTGTTTCCAAATTTTGTAGCTCTAGCTTTTATAGTCTCTGAGATCTCGATGTTCATACAGACAGATGGACACACAGACAGGGCTATATCGACTTGACATCTAAAATAAACTTCAGCTGCCTACCGAATTTTGACATGTTGTCTCCAAATTTCGTAGCTCTAGCTTTTATAGTCATGATTAAGATGATGATTACCATTGTGTGTGCCAAAACTGAACGTTCTAGCTTTAACATGATGCTTGGAAATCGTTTTTTTCGATTAACGGAGGCGGAAGGAGGCGTGGACAACATCTAAAATAAACTTCAGCTGCCTACCAAATTTTGACATGTTGTTTCCAAATTTTGTAGCTCTAGCTTTTATAGTCTCTGAGATCTCGATGTTCATACAGACAGATGGACACACAGACAGGGCTATATCGACTCGGCTGTTGATGCTGATCAAGAATGTGTATAGTTTATGGGATCGCAAGACGCCTCCTTCTGCCTGTATCGCACATTCGGACAAACGCAAACGGTCATGATTTTTTAAAATCCATGGCCTAAAAACATAATATCAATCTAGTTACCATAATGAAATTGATACAATATTTAGAGAAGCATAAGAAACACGATAAAATAAAAAAGAAAAAGTAGGAACGGCTAGCTGTACAGGTGCAACTGCCTCCGATTTCACCTTATAAAAGTAATTCGTTAATAACTTCTGTGTTATTTGCCCGATTGTAACCAAATTTTTAGAGATCATTAAGATGATGATTTCCATTGTGTGTGCCAAACCTGAACGTTCTAGCTTTAACATGATGCTTGGAAATCTTTTTTTCGATTAACGGAGGCGGAAGGAGGCGTGGACAACATCTAAAATAAACTTCAGCTGCCTACCGAATTTTGACATGTTGTTTCCAAATTTCGTAGCTCTAGCTTTTATAGTCTCTGAGATCTCGATGTTCATACAGACAGATGGACACACAGATAGGGCTATATCGACTCGGCTGTTGATGCTGATCAATAATGTGTATTGTTTATGGGGTCGCTGAGGCCTCCTTCTGCCTGTATCACACATTCGGTCAAACGCAAACGGTCATGATTTTTTTAAAATCCATGGCCTAAAAACATAATATTAATATAGTTACCCTAATGATAAGACTATGAAATTGATACAACATTTGGAGAAGCATAAGAAACACGATCAAATGAAAAAGAAAAAGTAGGAACGGCTAGCTGTACAGGTGCAACTGCCTCCGATTTCACCTTATAAAAGTAATTCGTTAATAACTTCTGTGTTTTTTGCCCGATTGTAACCAAATTTTCAGAGATCATTAAGATGATGATTACCATAGTGTGTGCCAAAACTGAACGTTCTAGCTTTAACATGATGCTTGGAAATCGTTTTTTTCGATTAACGGAGGCGGAAGGAGGCGTGGACAACATCTAAAATAAACTTCAGCTGCCTACCAAATTTTGACATGTTGTTTCCAAATTTTGTAGCTCTAGCTTTTATAGTCTCTGAGATCTCGATGTTCATACAGACAGATGGACACACAGACAGGGCTATATCGACTTGACATCTAAAATAAACTTCAGCTGCCTACCGAATTTTGACATGTTGTCTCCAAATTTCGTAGCTCTAGCTTTTATAGTCATGATTAAGATGATGATTACCATTGTGTGTGCCAAAACTGAACGTTCTAGCTTTAACATGATGCTTGGAAATCGTTTTTTTCGATTAACGGAGGCGGAAGGAGGCGTGGACAACATCTAAAATAAACTTCAGCTGCCTACCAAATTTTGACATGTTGTTTCCAAATTTTGTAGCTCTAGCTTTATAGTCTCTGAGATCTCGATGTTCATACAGACAGATGGACACACGGACAGGGCTATATCGACTCGGCTGTTGATGCTGATCAAGAATGTGTATAGTTTATGGGATCGCAAGACGCCTCCTTCTGCCTGTATCGCACATTCGGACAAACGCAAACGGTCATGATTTTTTAAAATCCATGGCCTAAAAACATAATATCAATCTAGTTACCCTAATGAAATTGATACAATATTTAGAGAAGCATAAGAAACACGATCAAATAAAAAAGAAAAAGTAGGAACGGCTAGCTGTACAGGTGCAACTGCCTCCGATTTCACCTTATAAAAGTAATTCGTTAATAACTTCTGTGTTATTTGCCCGATTGTAACCAAATTTTTAGAGATCATTAAGATGATGATTTCCATTGTGTGTGCCAAAACTGAACGTTCTAGCTTTAACATGATGCTTGGAAATCGTTTTTTTCGATTAACGGAGGCGGAAGGAGGCGTGGACAACATCTAAAATAAACTTCAGCTGCCTACCGAATTTTGACATGTTGTTTCCAAATTTCGTAGTTCTAGCTTTTATAGTCTCTGAGATCTCGGTGTTCATACAGACAGATGGACACACAGATAGGGCTATATCGACTCGGCTGTTGATGCTGATCAATAATGTGTGTAGTTTATGGGGTCGCTGAGGCCTCCTTCTGCCTGTATCACACATTCGGTCAAACGCAAAAGGTCATGATTTTTTTAAAATCCATGGCCTAAAAACATAATATTAATATAGTTACCCTAATGATAAGACTATGAAATTGATACAACATTTGGAGAAGCATAAGAAACACGATCAAATGAAAAAGAAAAAGTAGGAACGGCTAGCTGTACAGGTGCAACTGCCTCCGATTTCACCTTATAAAAGTAATTCGTTAATAACTTCTGTGTTTTTTGCCCGATTGTAACCAAATTTTCAGAGATCATTAAGATGATGATTACCATTGTGTGTGCCAAAACTGAACGTTCTAGCTTTAACATGATGCTTGGAAATCGTTTTTTTCGATTAACGGAGGCGGAAGGAGGCGTGGACAACATCTAAAATAAACTTCAGCTGCCTACCAAATTTTGACATGTTGTTTCCAAATTTTGTAGCTCTAGCTTTTATAGTCTCTGAGATCTCGATGTTCATACAGACAGATGGACACACAGACAGGGCTATATCGACTTGACATCTAAAATAAACTTCAGCTGCCTACCGAATTTTGACATGTTGTCTCCAAATTTCGTAGCTCTAGCTTTTATAGTCATGATTAAGATGATGATTACCATTGTGTGTGCCAAAACTGAACGTTCTAGCTTTAACATGATGCTTGGAAATCGTTTTTTTCGATTAACGGAGGCGGAAGGAGGCGTGGACCACATCTAAAATAAACTTCAGCTGCCTACCAAATTTTGACATGTTGTTTCCAAATTTTGTAGCTCTAGCTTTTATAGTCTCTGAGATCTCGATGTTCATACAGACAGATGGACACACGGACAGGGCTATATCGACTCGGCTGTTGATGCTGATCAAGAATGTGTATAGTTTATGGGATCGCAAGACGCCTCCTTCTGCCTGTATCACACATTCGGACAAACGCAAACGGTCATGATTTTTTTAAAATCCATGGCCTAAAAACATAATATCAATCTAGTTACCCTAATGAAATTGATACAATATTTAGAGAAGCATAAGAAACACGATCAAATAAAAAAGAAAAAGTAGGAACGGCTAGCTGTACAGGTGCAACTGCCTCCGATTTCACCTTATAAAAGTAATTCGTTAATAACTTCTGTGTTATTTGCCCGATTGTAACCAAATTTTTAGAGATCATTAAGATGATGATTTCCATTGTGTGTGCCAAAACTGAACGTTCTAGCTTTAACATGATGCTTGGAAATCGTTTTTTTCGATTAACGGAGGCGGAAGGAGGCGTGGACAACATCTAAAATAAACTTCAGCTGCCTACCGAATTTTGACATGTTGTTTCCAAATTTCGTAGTTCTAGCTTTTATAGTCTCTGAGATCTCGGTGTTCATACAGACAGATGGACACACAGATAGGGCTATATCGACTCGGCTGTTGATGCTGATCAATAATGTGTGTAGTTTATGGGGTCGCTGAGGCCTCCTTCTGCCTGTATCACACATTCGGTCAAACGCAAACGGTCATGATTTTTTAAAATCCATGGCCTAAAAAACATAATATTAATATAGTTACCCTAATGATAAGACTATGAAATTGATACAACATTTAGAGAAGCATAATAAATACGATCAAATGAAAAAGAAAAAGTAGGAACGGCTAGCTGTACAGGTGCAACTGCCTCCGATTTCACCTTATAAAAGTAATTCGTTAATAACTTCTTTGTTTTTTAGCCGATTGTAACCAAATTTTCAGAGGTCATTAAGATGATGATTACCATTGTGTGTGCCAAAACTGAACGGAAGGAGGCGTGGACAACATCTAAAATAAACTTCAGCTGCCTACCAAATTTTGACATGTTGTTTCCAAATTTTGTAGCTCTAGCTTTTATAGTCTCTGAGATCTCGATGTTCATACAGACAGATGGACACACGGACAGGGCTATATCGACTCGGCTGTTGATGCTGATCAAAAATGTGTATAGTTTATGGGATCGCAAGACGCCTCCTTCTGCCTGTATCGCACATTCGGACAAACGCAAACGGTCATGATTTTTTTAAAATCCATGGCCCAAAAACATAATATCAATCTAGTTACCCTAATGAAATTGATACAATATTTAGAGAAGCATAAGAAACACGATCAAATAAAAAAGAAAAAGTAGGAACGGCTAGCTGTACAGGTGCAACTGCCTCCGATTTCACCTTATAAAAGTAATTCGTTAATAACTTCTGTGTTTTTTGCCCGATTGTAACCAAATTTTTAGAGATCATTAAGATGATGATTACCATTGTGTGTGCCAAAACTGAACGTTCTAGCTTTAACATGATGCTTGGAAATCGTTTTTTTCGATTAACGGAGGCGGAAGGAGGCGTGGACAACATCTAAAATAAACTTCAGCTGCCTACCAAATTTTGACATGTTGTCTCCAAATTTCGTAGCTCTAGCTTTTATAGTCTCTGAGATCTCGATGTTCATACAGACAGATGGACACACGGACAGGGCTATATCGACTCGGCTGTTGATGCTGATCAAGAATGTGTATAGTTTATGGGATCGCAAGACGGCTCCTTCTGCCTGTATCGCACATTCGGACAAACGCAAACGGTCATTTTTTTTTTTAAAATCCATGGCCTAAAAACATAATATCAATCTAGTTACCCTAATGAAATTGATACAATATTTAGAGAAGCATAAGAAACACGATCAAATAAAAAGAAAAAGTAGGAACGGCTAGCTGTACAGGTGCAACTGCCTCCGATTTCACCTTATAAAAGTAATTCGTTAATAACTTCTGTGTTTTTTGCCCGATTGTAACCAAATTTTTAGAGATCATTAAGATGATGATTACCATTGTGTGTGCCAAAACTGAACGTTCTAGCTTTAACATGATGCTTGGAAATCGTTTTTTTCGATTAACGGAGGCGGAAGGAGGCGTGGACAACATCTAAAATAAACTTCAGCTGCCTACCAAATTTTGACATGTTGTCTCCAAATTTCGTAGCTCTAGCTTTTATAGTCTCTGAGATCTCGATGTTCATACAGACAGATGGACACACGGACAGGGCTATATAATATCAATATAGTTACCCTAATGATTAGACTATGAAATTGATACAACATTTGGAGAAGCATAAGAAACACGATCAAATGAAAAAGAAAAAGTAGGAACGGCTAGCTGTACAGGTGCAACTGCCTCCGATTTCACCTTATAAAAGTAATTCGTTAATAACTTCTGTGTTTTTTGCCCGATTGTAACCAAATTTTTAGAGATCATTAAGATGATGATTACCATTGTGTGTGCCAAAACTGAACGTTCTAGCTTTAACATGATGCTTGGAAATCGTTTTTTTCGATTAACGGAGGCGGAAGGAGGCGTGGACAACATCTAAAATAAACTTCAGCTGCCTACCAAATTTTGACATGTTGTCTCCAAATTTCGTAGCTCTAGCTTTTATAGTCTCTGAGATCTCGATGTTCATACAGACAGATGGACACACGGACAGGGCTATATCGACTCGGCTGTTGATGCTGATCAAGAATGTGTATAGTTTATGGGATCGCAAGACGCCTCCTTCTGCCTGTATCGCACATTCGGACAAACGCAAACGGTCATGTTTTTTTTAAATCCATGGCCTAAAAACATAATATCAATCTAGTTACCCTAATGAAATTGATACAATATTTAGAGAAGCATAAGAAACACGATCAAATAAAAAAGAAAACGTAGGAACGGCTAGCTGTACAGGTGCAACTGCCTCCGATTTCACCTTATAAAAGTAATTCGTTAATAACTTCTGTGTTTTTTGCCCGATTGTAACCAAATTTTTAGAGATCATTAAGATGATGATTACCATTGTGTGTGCCAAAACTGAACGTTCTAGCTTTAACATGATGCTTGGAAATCGTTTTTTTCGATTAACGGAGGCGGAAGGAGGCGTGGACAACATCTAAAATAAACTTCAGCTGCCTACCAAATTTTGACATGTTGTCTCCAAATTTCGTAGCTCTAGCTTTTATAGTCTCTGAGATCTCGATGTTCATACAGACAGATGGACACACGGACAGGGCTATATAAAATATCAATATAGTTACCCTAATGATTAGACTATGAAATTGATACAACATTTGGAGAAGCATAAGAAACACGATCAAATGAAAAAGAAAAAGTAGGAACGGCTAGCTGTACAGGTGCAACTGCCTCCGATTTCACCTTATAAAAGTAATTCGTTAATAACTTCTGTGTTTTTTGCCCGATTGTAACCAAATTTTCAGAGATCATTAAGATGATGATTACCATTGTGTGTGCCAAAACTGAACGTTCTAGCTTTGACATGATGCTTGCAAATCGTTTTTTTCGATTAACGGAGGCGGAAGGAGGCGTGGACAACATCTAAAATAAACTTCAGCTGCCTACCAAATTTTGACATGTTGTTTCCAAATTGCGTAGCTCTAGCTTTTATAGTCTCTGAGATCTCGATGTTCATACAGACAGATGGACACACGGACAGGGCTATATCGACTCGGCTGTTGATGCTGATCAAGAATGTGTATAGTTTATGGGATCGCAAGACGCCTCCTTCTGCCTGTATCGCACATTCGGACAAACGCAAACGGTCATGATTTTTTTAAAATCCATGGCCTAAAAACATAATATCAATCTAGTTACCCTAATGAAATTGATACAATATTTAGAGAAGCATAAGAAACACGATCAAATAAAAAAGAAAAAGTAGGAACGGCTAGCTGTACAGGTGCAACTGCCTCCGATTTCACCTTATAAAAGTAATTCGTTAATAACTTCTGTGTTTTTTGCCCGATTGTAACCAAATTTTCAGAGATCATTAAGATGATGATTACCATTGTGTGTGCCAAAACTGAACGTTCTAGCTTTAACATGATGCTTGGAAATCGTTTTTTTCGATTAACGGAGGCGGAAGGAGGCGTGGACAACATCTAAAATAAACTTCAGCTGCCTACCAAATTTTGACATGTTGTCTCCAAATTTCGTAGCTCTAGCTTTTATAGTCTCTGAGATCTCGATGTTCATACAGACAGATGGACACACGGACAGGGCTATATAATATCAATATAGTTACCCTAATGATTAGACTATGAAATTGATACAACATTTGGAGAAGCATAAGAAACACGATCAAATGAAAAAGAAAAAGTAGGAACGGCTAGCTGTACAGGTGCAACTGCCTCCGATTTCACCTTATAAAAGTAATTCGTTAATAACTTCTGTGTTTTTTGCCCGATTGTAACCAAATTTTCAGAGATCATTAAGATGATGATTACCATTGTGTGTGCCAAAACTGAACGTTCTAGCTTTGACATGATGCTTGGAAATCGTTTTTTTCGATTAACGGAGGCGGAAGGAGGCGTGGACAACATCTAAAATAAACTTCAGCTGCCTACCAAATTTTGACATGTTGTTTCCAAATTTCGTAGCTCTAGCTTTTATAGTCTCTGAGATCTCGATGTTCATACAGACAGATGGACACATGGACAGGGCTATATCGACTCGGCTGTTGCTGATCAAGAATGTGTATAGTTTATTGGATCGCAAGACGCCTCCTTCTGCCTGTATCGCACATTCGGACAAACGCAAACGGTCATGATTTTTTTAAAATCCATGGCCTAAAAACATAATATCAATCTAGTTACCCTAATGAAATTGATACAATATTTAGAGAAGCATAAGAAACACGATCAAATAAAAAAGAAAAGTAGGAACGGCTAGCTGTACAGGTGCAGCTGCCTCCGATTTCACCTTATAAAAGTAATTCGTTAATAACTTCTGTGTTTTTTGCCCGATTGTAACCAAATTTTTAGAGATCATTAAGATGATGATTACCATTGTGTGTGCCAAAACTGAACGTTCTAGCTTTGACATGATGCTTGGAAATCGTTTTTTTCGATTAACGGAGGCGGAAGGAGGCGTGGACAACATCTAAAATAAACTTCAGCTGCCTACCAAATTTTGACATGTTGTCTCCAAATTTCGTAGCTCTAGCTTTTATAGTCTCTGAGATCTCGATGTTCATACAGACAGATGGACACACGGACAGGGCTATATAATATCAATATAGTTACCCTAATGATTAGACTATGAAATTGATACAACATTTGGAGAAGCATAAGAAACACGATCAAATGAAAAAGAAAAAGTAGGAACGGCTAGCTGTACAGGTGCAACTGCCTCCGATTTCACCTTATAAAAAGTAATTCGTTAATAACTTCTGTGTTTTTTGCCCGATTGTAACCAAATTTTCAGAGATCATTAAGATGATGATTACCATTGTGTGTGCCAAAACTGAACGTTCTAGCTTTGACATGATGCTTGGAAATCGTTTTTTCGATTAACGGAGGCGGAAGGAGGCGTGGACAACATCTAAAAATAAACTTCAGCTGCCTACCAAATTTTGACATGTTGTTTCCAAATTTCGTAGCTCTAGCTTTTATAGTCTCTGAGATCTCGATGTTCATACAGACAGATGGACACATGGACAGGGCTATATCGACTCGGCTGTTGCTGATCAAGAATGTGTATAGTTTATTGGATCGCAAGACGCCTCCTTCTGCCTGTATCGCACATTCGGACAAACGCAAACGGTCATGATTTTTTTAAAATCCATGGCCTAAAAACATAATATCAATCTAGTTACCCTAATGAAATTGATACAATATTTAGAGAAGCATAAGAAACACGATCAAATAAAAAAGAAAAGTAGGAACGGCTAGCTGTACAGGTGCAGCTGCCTCCGATTTCACCTTATAAAAGTAATTCGTTAATAACTTCTGTGTTTTTTGCCCGATTGTAACCAAATTTTTAGAGATCATTAAGATGATGATTACCATTGTGTGTGCCAAAACTGAACGTTCTAGCTTTGACATGATGCTTGGAAATCGTTTTTTTCGATTAACGGAGGCGGAAGGAGGCGTGGACAACATCTAAAATAAACTTCAGCTGCCTACCAAATTTTGACATGTTGTTTCCAAATTTCGTAGCTCTAGCTTTTATAGTCTCTGAGATCTCGATGTTCATACAGACAGATGGACACACGGACAGGGCTATATCGACTCGGCTGTTGATGCTGATCAAGAATGTGTATAGTTTATGGGATCGCAAGACGGCTCCTTCTGCCTGTATCGCACATTCGGTCAAACGCAAACGGTCATGTTTTTTTTAAAATCCATGGCCTAAAAACATAATATCAATCTAGTTACCCTAATGAAATTGATACAATATTTAGAGAAGCATAAGAAACACGATCAAATAAAAAAGAAAAAGTAGGAACGGCTAGCTGTACAGGTGCAACTGCCTCCGATTTCACCTTATAAAAGTAATTCGTTAATAACTTCTGTGTTTTTTGCCCGATTGTAACCAAATTTTTAGAGATCATTAAGATGATGATTACCATTGTGTGTGCCAAAACTGAACGTTCTAGCTTTAACATGATGCTTGGAAATCGTTTTTTTCGATTAACGGAGGCGGAAGGAGGCGTGGACAACATCTAAAATAAACTTCAGCTGCCTACCAAATTTTGACATGTTGTTTCCAAATTTCGTAGCTCTAGCTTTTATAGTCTCTGAGATCTCGATGTTCATACAGACAGATGGACACATGGACAGGGCTATATCGACTCGGCTGTTGATGCTGATCAAGAATGTGTATAGTTTATTGGTCGCAAGACGCCTCCTTCTGCCTGTATCGCACATTCGGACAAACGCAAACGGTCATGTTTTTTTAAAATCCATGGCCTAAAAACATAATATCAATCTAGTTACCCTAATGAAATTGATACAATATTTAGAGAAGCATAAGAAACACGATCAAATAAAAAGAAAAAGTAGGAACGGCTAGCTGTACAGGTGCAACTGCCTCCGATTTCACCTTATAAAAGTAATTCGTTAATAACTTCTGTGTTTTTTGCCCGATTGTAACCAAATTTTCAAAGATCATTAAGATGATGATTACCATTGTGTGTGCCAAAAACTGAACGTTCTAGTTTTGACATGATGCTTGGAAATCGTTTTTTCGATTAACGGAGGCGGAAGGAGGCGTGGACAACATCTAAAATAAACTTCAGCTGCCTACCAAATTTTGACATGTTGTTTCCAAATTTCGTAGCTCTAGCTTTTATAGTCTCTGAGATCTCGATGTTCATACAGACAGATGGACACATGGACAGGGCTATATAATATCAATATAGTTACCCCTAATGATTAGACTATGAAATTGATACAACATTTGGAGAAGCATAAGAAACACGATCAAATGAAAAAGAAAAAGTAGGAACGGCTAGGAACGGCTAGCTGTACAGGTGCAACTGCCTCCGATTTCACCTTATAAAAGTAATTCGTTAATAACTTCTGTGTTTTTTGCCCGATTGTAACCAAATTTTCAAAGATCATTAAGATGATGATTACCATTGTGTGTGCCAAAACTGAACGTTCTAGCTTTGACATGATGCTTGGAAATCGTTTTTTTCGATTAACGGAGGCGGAAGGAGGCGTGGACAACATCTAAAATAAACTTCAGCTGCCTACCAAATTTTGACATGTTGTTTCCAAATTTCGTAGCTCTAGCTTTTATAGTCTCTGAGATCTCGATGTTCATACAGACAGATGGACACATGGACAGGGCTATATCGACTCGGCTGTTGATGCTGATCAAGAATGTGTATAGTTTATTGGATCGCAAGACGCCTCCTTCTGCCTGTATCGCACATTCGGACAAACGCAAACGGTCATGATTTTTTTAAAATCCATGGCCTAAAAACATAATATCAATCTAGTTACCCTAATGAAATTGATACAATATTTAGAGAAGCATAAGAAACACGATCAAATAAAAAAGAAAAGTAGGAACGGCTAGCTGTACAGGTGCAGCTGCCTCCGATTTCACCTTATAAAAGTAATTCGTTAATAACTTCTGTGTTTTTTGCCCGATTGTAACCAAATTTTTAGAGATCATTAAGATGATGATTACCATTGTGTGTGCCAAAACTGAACGTTCTAGCTTTAACATGATGCTTGGAAATCGTTTTTTTCGATTAACGGAGGCGGAAGGAGGCGTGGACAACATCTAAAATAAACTTCAGCTGCCTACCAAATTTTGACATGTTGTTTCCAAATTTCGTAGCTCTAGCTTTTATAGTCTCTGAGATCTCGATGTTCATACAGACAGATGGACACACGGACAGGGCTATATCGACTCGGCTGTTGATGCTGATCAAGAATGTGTATAGTTTATGGGATCGCAAGACGGCTCCTTCTGCCTGTATCGCACATTCGGTCAAACGCAAACGGTCATGATTTTTTTAAAATCCATGGCCTAAAAACATAATATCAATCTAGTTACCCTAATGAAATTGATACAATATTTAGAGAAGCATAAGAAACACGATCAAATAAAAAAGAAAAAGTAGGAACGGCTAGCTGTACAGGTGCAACTGCCTCCGATTTCACCTTATAAAAGTAATTCGTTAATAACTTCTGTGTTTTTTGCCCGATTGTAACCAAATTTTTAGAGATCATTAAGATGATGATTACCATTGTGTGTGCCAAAACTGAACGTTCTAGCTTTAACATGATGCTTGGAAATCGTTTTTTTCGATTAACGGAGGCGGAAGGAGGCGTGGACAACATCTAAAATAAACTTCAGCTGCCTACCAAATTTTGACATGTTGTTTCCAAATTTCGTAGCTCTAGCTTTTATAGTCTCTGAGATCTCGATGTTCATACAGACAGATGGACACATGGACAGGGCTATATCGACTCGGCTGTTGATGCTGATCAAGAATGTGTATAGTTTATTGGATCGCAAGACGCCTCCTTCTGCCTGTATCGCACATTCGGTCAAACGCAAACGGTCATGTTTTTTTTAAAATCCATGGCCTAAAAACATAATATCAATCTAGTTACCCTAATGAAATTGATACAATATTTAGAGAAGCATAAGAAACACGATCAAATAAAAAAGAAAAAGTAGGAACGGCTAGCTGTACAGGTGCAACTGCCTCCGATTTCACCTTATAAAAGTAATTCGTTAATAACTTCTGTGTTTTTTGCCCGATTGTAACCAAATTTTCAAAGATCATTAAGATGATGATTACCATTGTGTGTGCCAAAACTGAACGTTCTAGTTTTGACATGATGCTTGGAAATCGTTTTTTTCGATTAACGGAGGCGGAAGGAGGCGTGGACAACATCTAAAATAAACTTCAGCTGCCTACCAAATTTTGACATGTTGTTTCCAAATTTCGTAGCTCTAGCTTTTATAGTCTCTGAGATCTCGATGTTCATACAGACAGATGGACACACGGACAGGGCTATATAAAAAAAAATATCAATATAGTTACCCTAATGATTAGACTATGAAATTGATACAACATTTGGAGAAGCATAAGAAACACGATCAAATGAAAAAGAAAAGTAGGAACGGCTAGCTGTACAGGTGCAACTGCCTCCGATTTCACCTTATAAAAGTAATTCGTTAATAACTTCTGTGTTTTTTGCCCGATTGTAACCAAATTTTCAAAGATCATTAAGATGATGATTACCATTGTGTGTGCCAAAACTGAACGTTCTAGCTTTAACATGATGCTTGGAAATCGTTTTTTTCGATTAACGGAGGCGGAAGGAGGCGTGGACAACATCTAAAATAAACTTCAGCTGCCTACCAAATTTTGACATGTTGTTTCCAAATTTCGTAGCTCTAGCTTTTATAGTCTCTGAGATCTCGATGTTCATACAGACAGATGGACACACGGACAGGGCTATATCGACTCGGCTGTTGATGCTGATCAAGAATGTGTATAGTTTATGGGATCGCAAGACGCCTCCTTCTGCCTGTATCGCACATTCGGACAAACGCAAACGGTCATGTTTTTTTAAAATCCATGGCCTAAAAACATAATATCAATCTAGTTACCCTAATGAAATTGATACAATATTTAGAGAAGCATAAGAAACACGATCAAATAAAAAAGAAAAAGTAGGAACGGCTAGCTGTACAGGTGCAACTGCCTCCGATTTCACCTTATAAAAGTAATTCGTTAATAACTTCTGTGTTTTTTGCCCGATTGTAACCAAATTTTTAGAGATCATTAAGATGATGATTACCATTGTGTGTGCCAAAACTGAACGTTCTAGCTTTAACATGATGCTTGGAAATCGTTTTTTCGATTAACGGAGGCGGAAGGAGGCGTGGACAACATCTAAAATAAACTTCAGCTGCCTACCAAATTTTGACATGTTGTCTCCAAATTTCGTAGCTCTAGCTTTTATAGTCTCTGAGATCTCGATGTTCATACAGACAGATGGACACACGGACAGGGCTATATCGACTCGGCTGTTGATGCTGATCAAGAATGTATATAGTTTATGGGGTCGCAGACGCCTCCTTCTGCCTGTATCGCACATTCGGTCAAACGCAAACGGTCATGATTTTTTTAAAATCCATGACCTAAAAAACATAATATCAATATAGTTACCCTAATGATAAGACTATGAAATTGATACAATATTTAGAGAAGCATAAGAAACACGATCAAATAAAAAAGAAAAAGTAGGAACGGCTAGCTGTACAGGTGCAACTGCCTCCGATTTCACCTTATAAAAGTAATTCGTTAATAACTTCTGTGTTTTTTGCCCGATTGTAACCAAATTTTTAGAGATCATTAAGATGATGATTACCATTGTGTGTGCCAAAACTGAACGTTCTAGCTTTAACATGATGCTTGGAAATCGTTTTTTTCGATTAACGGAGGCGGAAGGAGGCGTGGACAACATCTAAAATAAACTTCAGCTGCCTACCAAATTTTGACATGTTGTCTCCAAATTGCGTAGCTCTAGCTTTTATAGTCTCTGAGATCTCGATGTTCATACAGACAGATGGACACACGGACAGGGCTATATCGACTCGGCTGTTGATGCTGATCAAGAATGTGTATAGTTTATGGGATCGCAAGACGCCTCCTTCTGCCTGTATCGCACATTCGGACAAACGCAAACGGTCATGTTTTTTTTTAAATCCATGGCCTAAAAACATAATATCAATCTAGTTACCCTAATGAAATTGATACAATATTTAGAGAAGCATAAGAAACACGATCAAATAAAAAAGAAAAAGTAGGAACGGCTAGCTGTACAGGTGCAACTGCCTCCGATTTCACCTTATAAAAGTAATTCGTTAATAACTTCTGTGTTTTTTGCCCGATTGTAACCAAATTTTTAGAGATCATTAAGATGATGATTACCATTGTGTGTGCCAAAACTGAACGTTCTAGCTTTAACATGATGCTTGGAAATCGTTTTTTTCGATTAACGGAGGCGGAAGGAGGCGTGGACAATATCTAAAATAAACTTCAGCTGCCTACCAAATTTTGACATGTTGTCTCCAAATTTCGTAGCTCTAGCTTTTATAGTCTCTGAGATCTCGATGTTCATACAGACAGATGGACACACGGACAGGGCTATATCGACTCGGCTGTTGATGCTGATCAAGAATGTGTATAGTTTATGGGATCGCAAGACGCCTCCTTCTGCCTGTATCGCACATTCGGACAAACGCAAACGGTCATGTTTTTTTTTAAATCCATGGCCTAAAAACATAATATCAATCTAGTTACCCTAATGAAATTGATACAATATTTAGAGAAGCATAAGAAACACGATCAAATAAAAAAGAAAACGTAGGAACGGCTAGCTGTACAGGTGCAACTGCCTCCGATTTCACCTTATAAAAGTAATTCGTTAATAACTTCTGTGTTTTTTGCCCGATTGTAACCAAATTTTTAGAGATCATTAAGATGATAATTACCATTGTGTGTGCCAAAACTGAACGTTCTAGCTTTAACATGATGCTTGGAAATCGTTTTTTTCGATTAACGGAGGCGGAAGGAGGCGTGGACAACATCTAAAATAAACTTCAGCTGCCTACCAAATTTTGACATGTTGTCTCCAAATTGCGTAGCTCTAGCTTTTATAGTCTCTGAGATCTCGATGTTCATACAGACAGATGGACACACGGACAGGGCTATATCGACTCGGCTGTTGATGCTGATCAAGAATGTGTATAGTTTATGGGATCGCAAGACGCCTCCTTCTGCCTGTATCGCACATTCGGACAAACGCAAACGGTCATGATTTTTTTAAAATCCATGGCCTAAAAACATAATATCAATCTAGTTACCCTAATGAAATTGATGCAATATTTAGAGAAGCATAAGAAACACGATCAAATAAAAAAGAAAACGTAGGAACGGCTAGCTGTACAGGTGCAACTGCCTCCGATTTCACCTTATAAAAGTAATTCGTTAATAACTTCTGTGTTTTTTGCCCGATTGTAACCAAATTTTTAGAGATCATTAAGATGATGATTACCATTGTGTGTGCCAAAACTGAACGTTCTAGCTTTAACATGATGCTTGGAAATCGTTTTTTTCGATTAACGGAGGCGGAAGGAGGCGTGGACAACATCTAAAATAAACTTCAGCTGCCTACCAAATTTTGACATGTTGTCTCCAAATTTCGTAGCTTTAGCTTTTATAGTCTCTGAGATCTCGATGTTCATACAGACAGATGGACACACGGACAGGGCTATATCGACTCGGCTGTTGATGCTGATCAAGAATGTGTATAGTTTATGGGATCGCAAGACGGCTCCTTCTGCCTGTATCGCACATTCGGACAAACGCAAACGGTCATGTTTTTTTTTAAATCCATGGCCTAAAAACATAATATCAATCTAGTTACCCTAATGAAATTGATACAATATTTAGAGAAGCATAAGAAACACGATCAAATAAAAAAGAAAAAGTAGGAACGGCTAGCTGTACAGGTGCAACTGCCTCCGATTTCACCTTATAAAAGTAATTCGTTAATAACTTCTGTGTTTTTTGCCCGATTGTAACCAAATTTTTAGAGATCATTAAGATGATGATTACCATTATGTGTGCCAAAACTGAACGTTCTAGCTTTAACATGATGCTTGGAAATCGTTTTTTTCGATTAACGGAGGCGGAAGGAGGCGTGGACAACATCTAAAATAAACTTCAGCTGCCTACCAAATTTTGACATGTTGTCTCCAAATTTCGTAGCTCTAGCTTTTATAGTCTCTGAGATCTCGATGTTCATACAGACAGATGGACACACGGACAGGGCTATATCGACTCGGCTGTTGATGCTGATCAAGAATGTGTATAGTTTATGGGGTCGCAGACGCCTCCTTCTGCCTGTATCGCACATTCGGTCAAACGCAAACGGTCATGATTTTTTTAAAATCCATGGCCTAAAAACATAATATCAATCTAGTTACCCTAATGAAATTGATACAATATTTAGAGAAGCATAAGAAACACGATCAAATAAAAAGAAAAAGTAGGAACGGCTAGCTGTACAGGTGCAACTGCCTCCGATTTCACCTTATAAAAGTAATTCGTTAATAACTTCTGTGTTTTTTGCCCGATTGTAACCAAATTTTCAGAGATCATTAAGATGATGATTACCATTGTGTGTGCCAAAACTGAACGTTCTAGCTTTAACATGATGCTTGGAAATCGTTTTTTTCGATTAACGGAGGCGGAAGGAGGCGTGTACAACATCTAAAATAAACTTCAGCTGCCTACCAAATTTTGACATGTTGTTTCCAAATTTTGTAGATCTAGCTTTTATAGTCTCTGAGATCTCGATGTTCATACAGACAGATGGACACACGGACAGGGCTATATCGACTCGGCTGTTGATGCTGATCAAGAATGTGTATAGTTTATGGGATCGCAAGACGCCTCCTTCTGCCTGTATCGCACATTCGGACAAACGCAAACGGTCATGATTTTTTTAAAATCCATGGCCTAAAAACATAATATCAATCTAGTTACCCTAATGATAAGATTGAAATTGATACAATATTTAGAGAAGCATAAGAAACACGATCAAATAAAAAGAAAAAGTAGGAACGGCTAGCTGTACAGGTGCAACTGCCTCCGATTTCACCTTATAAAAGTAATTCGTTAATAACTTCTGTGTTTTTTGCCCGATTGTAACCAAATTTTTAGAGATCATTAAGATGATGATTACCATTGTGTGTGCCAAAACTGAACGTTCTAGCTTTAACATGATGCTTGGAAATCGTTTTTTCGATTAACGGAGGCGGAAGGAGGCGTGGACAACATCTAAAATAAACTTCAGCTGCCTACCAAATTTTGACATGTTGTTTCCAAATTTCGTAGCTTTAGCTTTTATAGTCTCTGAGATCTCGATGTTCATACAGACAGATGGACACACGGACAGGGCTATATCGACTCGGCTGTTGATGCTGATCAAGAATGTGTATAGTTTATGGGGTCGCAGACGCCTCCTTCTGCCTGTATCACACATTCGGTCAAACGCAAACGGTCATGATTTTTTTAAAATCCATGGCCTAAAAACATAATATCAATCTAGTTACCCTAATGAAATTGATACAATATTTAGAGAAGCATAAGAAACACGATCAAATAAAAAAGAAAAAGTAGGAACGGCTAGCTGTACAGGTGCAACTGCCTCCGATTTCACCTTATAAAAGTAATTCGTTAATAACTTCTGTGTTTTTTGCCCGATTGTAACCAAATTTTTAGAGATCATTAAGATGATGATTACCATTGTGTGTGCCAAAACTGAACGTTCTAGCTTTAACATGATGCTTGGAAATGATTTTTTTCGATTAACGGAGGCGGAAGGAGGCTTGGACAACATCTAAAATAAACTTCAGCTGCCTACCTAATTTTGACATGTTGTCTCCAAATTTCGTAGCTCTAGCTTTTATAGTCTCTGAGATCTCGATGTTCATACAGACAGATGGACACACGGACAGGGCTATATCGACTCGGCTGTTGATGCTGATCAAGAATGTGTATAGTTTATGGGATCGCAAGACGCCTCCTTCTGCCTGTATCGCACATTCGGACAAACGCAAACGGTCATGATTTTTTTAAAATCCATGGCCTAAAAACATAATATCAATATAGTTACCCTAATGATAAGACTATGAAATTGATACAATATTTAGAGAAGCATAAGAAACACGATCAAATAAAAAAGAAAAAGTAGGAACGGCTAGCTGTACAGGTGCAACTGCCTCCGATTTCACCTTATAAAAGTAATTCGTTAATAACTTCTGTGTTTTTTGCCCGATTGTAACCAAATTTTTAGAGATCATTAAGATGATGATTACCATTGTGTGTGCCAAAACTGAACGTTCTAGCTTTAACATGATGCTTGGAAATGATTTTTTTCGATTAACGGAGGCGGAAGGAGGCTTGGACAACATCTAAAATAAACTTCAGCTGCCTACCTAATTTTGACATGTTGTCTCCAAATTTCGTAGCTCTAGCTTTTATAGTCTCTGAGATCTCGATGTTCATACAGACAGATGGACACACGGACAGGGCTATATCGACTCGGCTGTTGATGCTGATCAAGAATGTGTATAGTTTATGGGATCGCAAGACGCCTCCTTCTGCCTGTATCGCACATTCGGACAAACGCAAACGGTCATGATTTTTTTAAAATCCATGGCCTAAAAACATAATATCAATCTAGTTACCCTAATGAAATTGATACAATATTTAGAGAAGCATAAGAAACACGATCAAATAAAAAAGAAAAAGTAGGAACGGCTAGCTGTACAGGTGCAACTGCCTCCGATTTCACCTTATAAAAGTAATTCGTTAATAACTTCTGTGTTTTTTGCCCGATTGTAACCAAATTTTTAGAGATCATTAAGATGATGATTACCATTGTGTGTGCCAAAACTGAACGTTCTAGCTTTAACATGATGCTTGGAAATCGTTTTTTTCGATTAACGGAGGCGGAAGGAGGCGTGGACAACATCTAAAATAAACTTCAGCTGCCTACCAAATTTTGACATGTTGTCTCCAAATTTCGTAGCTCTAGCTTTTATAGTCTCTGAGATCTCGATGTTCATACAGACAGATGGACACACAGACAGGGCTATATCGACTCGACATCTAAAATAAACTTCAGCTGCCTACCGAATTTTGACATGTTGTTTCCAAATTTCGTAGCTCTAGCTTTTATAGTCTCTGAGATCTCGATGTTCATACAGACAGATGGACACACAGATAGGGCTATATCGACTCGTCTGTTGATGCTGATCAATAATGTGTATAGTTTATGGGGTCGCTGAGGCCTCCTTCTGCCTGTATCACACATTCGGTCAAACGCAAACGGTCATGATTTTTTTAAAATCCATGGCCTAAAAACATAATATTAATATAGTTACCCTAATGATTAGACTATGAAATTGATACAACATTTGGAGAAGCATAAGAAACACGATCAAATGAAAAAGAAAAAGTAGGAACGGCTAGCTGTACAGGTGCAACTGCCTCCGATTTCACCTTATAAAAGTAATTCGTTAATAACTTCTGTGTTTTTTGCCCGATTGTAACCAAATTTTCAGAGATCATTAAGATGATGATTACCATTGTGTGTGCCAAAACTGAACGTTCTAGCTTTAACATGATGCTTGGAAATCGTTTTTTTCGATTAACGGAGGCGGAAGGAGGCGTGGACAACATCTAAAATAAACTTCAGCTGCCTACCAAATTTTGACATGTTGTTTCCAAATTTCGTAGCTCTAGCTTTTATAGTCTCTGAGATCTCGATGTTCATACAGACAGATGGACACACGGACAGGGCTATATCGACTCGGCTGTTGATGCTGATCAAGAATGTGTATAGTTTATGGGATCGCAAGACGCCTCCTTCTGCCTGTATCGCACATTCGGACAAACGCAAACGGTCATGATTTTTTTAAAATCCATGGCCTAAAAACATAATATCAATCTAGTTACCCTAATGAAATTGATACAATATTTAGAGAAGCATAAGAAACACGATCAAATAAAAAAAAAAAGTAGGAACGGCTAGCTGTACAGGTGCAACTGCCTCCGATTTCACCTTATAAAAGTAATTCGTTAATAACTTCTGTGTTTTTTGCCCGATTGTAACCAAATTTTTAGAGATCATTAAGATGATGATTACCATTGTGTGTGCCAAAACTGAACGTTCTAGCTTTAACATGATGCTTGGAAATCGTTTTTTCGATTAACGGAGGCGGAAGGAGGCGTGGACAACATCTAAAATAAACTTCAGCTGCCTACCAAATTTTGACATGTTGTTTCCAAATTTCGTAGCTCTAGCTTTTATAGTCTCTGAGATCTCGATGTTCATACAGACAGATGGACACACGGACAGGGCTATATCGACTCGGCTGTTGATGCTGATCAAGAATGTGTATAGTTTATGGGATCGCAAGACGCCTCCTTCTGCCTGTATCGCACATTCGGTCAAACGCAAACGGTCATGATTTTTTTAAAATCCATGGCCTAAAAACATAATATCAATCTAGTTACCCTAATGAAATTGATACAATATTTAGAGAAGCATAAGAAACACGATCAAATAAAAAAGAAAAAGTAGGAACGGCTAGCTGTACAGGTGCAACTGCCTCCGATTTCACCTTATAAAAGTAATTCGTTAATAACTTCTGTGTTTTTTGCCCGATTGTAACCAAATTTTTAGAGATCATTAAGATGATGATTACCATTGTGTGTGCCAAAACTGAACGTTCTAGCTTTAACATGATGCTTGGAAATGATTTTTTTCGATTAACGGAGGCGGAAGGAGGCGTGGACAACATCTAAAATAAACTTCAGCTGCCTACCTAATTTTGACATGTTGTCTCCAAATTTCGTAGCTCTAGCTTTTATAGTCTCTGAGATCTCGATGTTCATACAGACAGATGGACACACGGACAGGGCTATATCGACTCGGCTGTTGATGCTGATCAAGAATGTGTATAGTTTATGGGATCGCAGACGCTCCTTCTGCCTGTATCGCACATTCGGACAAACGCAAACGGTCATGATTTTTTTTAAATCCATGGCCTAAAAACATAATATCAATCTAGTTACCCTAATGAAATTGATACAATATTTAGAGAAGCATAAGAAACACGATCAAAATAAAAAGAAAACGTAGGAACGGCTAGCTGTACAGGTGCAACTGCCTCCGATTTCACCTTATAAAAGTAATTCGTTAATAACTTCTGTGTTTTTTGCCCGATTGTAACCAAATTTTTAGAGATCATTAAGATGATGATTACCATTGTGTGTGCCAAAACTGAACGTTCTAGCTTTAACATGATGCTTGGAAATCGTTTTTTTCGATTAACGGAGGCGGAAGGAGGCGTGGACAACATCTAAAATAAACTTCAGCTGCCTACCAAATTTTGACATGTTGTCTCCAAATTTCGTAGCTCTAGCTTTTATAGTCTCTGAGATCTCGATGTTCATACAGACAGATGGACACACAGACAGGGCTATATCGACTCGGCTGTTGATGCTGATCAAGAATGTGTATAGTTTATGGGATCGCAAGACGGCTCCTTCTGCCTGTATCGCACATTCGGTCAAACGCAAACGGTCATGATTTTTTAAAATCCATGGCCTAAAAACATAATATCAATCTAGTTACCCTAATGAAATTGATACAATATTTAGAGAAGCATAAGAAACACGATCAAATAAAAAAGAAAAAGTAGGAACGGCTAGCTGTACAGGTGCAACTGCCTCCGATTTCACCTTATAAAAGTAATTCGTTAATAACTTCTGTGTTTTTTGCCCGATTGTAACCAAATTTTTAGAGATCATTAAGATGATGATTACCATTGTGTGTGCCAAAACTGAACGTTCTAGCTTTAACATGATGCTTGGAAATCGTTTTTTTCGATTAACGGAGGCGGAAGGAGGCGTGGACAACATCTAAAATAAACTTCTGCTGCCTACCAAATTTTGACATGTTGTCTCCAAATTTCGTAGCTCTAGCTTTTATAGTCTCTGAGATCTCGATGTTCATACAGACAGATGGACACACAGACAGGGCTATATCGACTCGACATCTAAAATAAACTTCAGCTGCCTACCGAATTTTGACATGTTGTTTCCAAATTTCGTAGCTCTAGCTTTTATAGTCTCTGAGATCTCGATGTTCATACAGACAGATGGACACACAGATAGGGCTATATCGACTCGTCTGTTGATGCTGATCAATAATGTGTATAGTTTATGGGGTCGCTGAGGCCTCCTTCTGCCTGTATCACACATTCGGTCAAACGCAAACGGTCATGATTTTTTTTAAATCCATGGCCTAAAAACATAATATTAATATAGTTACCCTAATGATTAGACTATGAAATTGATACAACATTTGGAGAAGCATAAGAAACACGATCAAATGAAAAAGAAAAAGTAGGAACGGCTAGCTGTACAGGTGCAGCTGCCTCCGATTTCACCTTATAAAAGTAATTCGTTAATAACTTCTGTGTTTTTTGCCCGATTGTAACCAAATTTTCAGAGATCATTAAGATGATGATTACCGTTGTGTGTGCCAAAACTGAACGTTGTAGCTTAAACATGATGATTGGAAATCGTTTTTTTCGATTAACGGAGGCGGAAGGAGGCGTGGACAACATCTAAAATAAACTTCAGCTGCCTACCAAATTTTGACATGTTGTTTCCAAATTTCGTAGCTCTAGCTTTTATAGTCTCTGAGATCTCGATGTTCATACAGACAGATGGACACACGGACAGGGCTATATCGACTCGGCTGTTGATGCTGATCAAGAATGTGTATAGTTTATGGGATCGCAAGACGCCTCCTTCTGCCTGTATCGCACATTCGGTCAAACCCAAACGGTCATGATTTTTTTAAAATCCATGACCTAAAAACATAATATCAATATAGTTACCCTAATGATAAGACTATGAAATTGATACAATATTTAGAGAAGCATAAGAAACACGATCAAATAAAAAAGAAAAAGTAGGAACGGCTAGCTGTACAGGTGCAACTGCCTCCGATTTCACCTTATAAAAGTAATTCGTTAATAACTTCTGTGTTTTTTGCCCGATTGTAACCAAATTTTTAGAGATCATTAAGATGATGATTACCATTGTGTGTGCCAAAACTGAACGTTCTAGCTTTAACATGATGCTTGGAAATCGTTTTTTTCGATTAACGGAGGCGGAAGGAGGCGTGGACAACATCTAAAATAAACTTCAGCTGCCTACCAAATTTTGACATGTTGTCTCCAAATTTCGTAGCTCTAGCTTTTATAGTCTCTGAGATCTCGATGTTCATACAGACAGATGGACACACAGACAGGGCTATATCGACTCGACATCTAAAATAAACTTCAGCTGCCTACCGAATTTTGACATGTAGTTTCCAAATTTCGTAAGCTCTAGCTTTTATAGTCTCTGAGATCTCGATGTTCATACAGACAGATGGACACACAAGAATGTGTATAGTTTATGGGGTCGCTGAGGCCTCCTTCTGCCTGTATCACACATTCGGTCAAACGCAAACGGTCATGATTTTTTTAAAATCCATGGCCTAAAAACATAATATCAATATAGTTACCCTAATGATAAGACTGTGAAATTGATACAATATTTAGAGAAGCATAAGAAACACGATCAAATAAAAAAGAAAAAGTAGGAACGGCTAGCTGTACAGGTGCAACTGCCTCCGATTTCACCTTATAAAAGTAATTCGTTAATAACTTCTGTGTTTTTTGCCCGATTGTAACCAAATTTTTAGAGATCATTAAGATGATGATTACCATTGTGTGTGCCAAAACTGAACGTTCTAGCTTTAACATGATGCTTGGAAAAGATTTTTTTCGATTAACGGAGGCGGAAGGAGGCTTGGACAACATCTAAAATAAACTTCAGCTGCCTACCTAATTTTGACATGTTGTCTCCAAATTTCGTAGCTCTAGCTTTTATAGTCTCTGAGATCTCGATGTTCATACAGACAGATGGACACACGGACAGGGCTATATCGACTCGGCTGTTGATGCTGATCAAGAATGTATATAGTTTATGGGGTCGCAGACGCCTCCTTCTGCCTGTATCGCACATTCGAACAAACGCAAACGGTCATGATTTTCTTTAAATCCATGGCCTAAAAACATAATATCAATATAGTTACCCTAATGATAAGACTATGAAATTGATACAATATTTAGAGAAGCATAAGAAACACGATCAAATAAAAAAGAAAAAGTAGGAACGGCTAGCTGTACAGGTGCAACTGCCTCCGATTTCACCTTATAAAAGTAATTCGTTAATAACTTCTGTGTTTTTTGCCCGATTGTAACCAAATTTTTAGAGATCATTAAGATGATGATTACCATTGTGTGTGCCAAAACTGAACGTTCTAGCTTTAACATGATGCTTGGAAAAGATTTTTTTCGATTAACGGAGGCGGAAGGAGGCTTGGACAACATCTAAAATAAACTTCAGCTGCCTACCTAATTTTGACATGTTGTCTCCAAATTTCGTAGCTCTAGCTTTTATAGTCTCTGAGATCTCGATGTTCATACAGACAGATGGACACACGGACAGGGCTATATCGACTCGGCTGTTGATGCTGATCAAGAATGTGTATAGTTTATGGGATCGCAAGACGCCTCCTTCTGCCTGTATCACACATTCGGACAAATGCAAACGGTCATGATTTTTTAAAATCCATGGCCTAAAAACATAATATCAATCTAGTTACCCTAATGAAATTGATACAATATTTAGAGAAGCATAAGAAACACGATCAAATAAAAAAAGAAAAAGTAGGAACGGCTAGCTGTACAGGTGCAACTGCCTCCGATTTCACCTTATAAAAGTAATTCGTTAATAACTTCTGTGTTTTTTGCCCGATTATAACCAAATTTTTAGAGATCATTAAGATGATGATTACCATTGTGTGTGCCAAAAGTGAACGTTCTAGCTTTAACATGATGCTTGGAAAAGTTTTTTTTCGATTAACGGAGGCGGAAGGAGGCTTGGACAACATCTAAAATAAACTTCAGCTGCCTACCTAATTTTGACATGTTGTCTCCAAATTTCGTAGCTCTAGCTTTTATAGTCTCTGAGATCTCGATGTTCATACAGACAGATGGACACACGGACAGGGCTACATCGACTCGGCTGTTGATGCTGATCAAGAATGTATATAGTTTATGGGTCGCAGACGCCTCCTTCTGCCTGTATCGCACATTCGGTCAAATGCAAACGGTCATGATTTTTTTAAAATCCATGACCTAAAAACATAATATCAATATAGTTACCCTAATGATAAGACTATGAAATTGATACAATATTTAGAGAAGCATAAGAAACACGATCAAATAAAAAAGAAAAGTAGGAACGGCTAGCTGTACAGGTGCAGCTGCCTCCGATTTCACCTTATAAAAGTAAGTTTTTAATTTTTTTTATTTTTTTCCAAAATTGAACGTTCTAGCTTTAACATGATGCTTGGAAATCGTTTTTTTCGATTAACGGAGGCGGAAGGAGGCGTGGACAACATCTAAAATAAACTTCAGCTGCCTACCAAATTTTGACATGTTGTCTCCAAATTTCGTAGCTCTAGCTTTTATAGTCTCTGAGATCTCGATGTTCATACAGACAGATGGACACACAGACAGGGCTATATCGACTCGACATCTAAAATAAACTTCAGCTGCCTACCGAATTTGACATGTAGTTTCCAAATTTCGTAGCTCTAGCTTTATAGTCTCTGAGATCTCGATGTTCATACAGACAGATGGACACACAATAATGTGTATAGTTTATGGGGTCGCTGAGGCCTCCTTCTGCCTGTATCACACATTCGGTCAAACGCAAACGGTCATGATTTTTTAAAATCCATGGCCTAAAAACATAATATCAATATAGTTACCCTAATGATAAGACTGTGAAATTGATACAATATTTAGAGAAGCATAAGAAACACGATCAAATAAAAAAGAAAAAGTAGGAACGGCTAGCTGTACAGGTGCAACTGCCTCCGATTTCACCTTATAAAAGTAATTCGTTAATAATTTCTGTGTTTTTTGCCCGATTGTAACCAAATTTTTAGAGATCATTAAGATGATGATTACCATTGTGTGTGCCAAAACTGAACGTTCTAGCTTTAACATGATGTTTGGAAATCGTTTTTTTCGATTAACGGAGGCGGAAGGAGGCGTGGACAACATCTAAAATAAACTTCAGCTGCCTACCTAATTTTGACATGTTGTCTCCAAATTTCGTAGCTCTAGCTTTTATAGTCTCTGAGATCTCGATGTTCATACAGACAGATGGACACACGGACAGGGCTATATCGACTCGGCTGTTGATGCTGATCAAGAATGTATATAGTTTATGGGTCGCAGACGCCTCCTTCTGCCTGTATCGCACATTCGGTCAAACGCAAACGGTCATGATTTTTTTAAAATCCATGACCTAAAAACATAATATCAATATAGTTACCCTAATGATAAGACTATGAAATTGATACAACATTTAGAGAAGCATAAGAAACACGATCAAATAAAAAAGAAAAAGTAGGAACGGCTAGCTGTACAGGTGCAACTGCCTCCGATTTCACCTTATAAAAGTAATTCGTTAATAACTTCTGTGTTTTTTGCCCGATTGTAACCAAATTTTTAGAGATCATTAAGATGATGATTACCATTGTGTGTGCCAAAACTGAACGTTCTAGCTTTAACATGATGCTTGGAAATCGTTTTTTTCAATTAACGGAGGCGGAAGGAGGCGTGGACAACATATAAAATAAACTTCAGCTGCCTACCAAATTTTGACATGTTGTCTCCAAATTTCGTAGCTCTAGCTTTTATAGTCTCTGAGATCTCGATGTTCATACAGACAGATGGACACACGGACAGGGCTATATCGACTCGGCTGTTGATGCTGATCAAGAATGTGTATAGTTTATGGGATCGCAAGACGCCTCCTTCTGCCTGTATCGCACATTCGGACAAACGCAAACGGTCATGATTTTTTAAAATCCATGGCCTAAAAACATAATATCAATCTAGTTACCCTAATGAAATTGATACAATATTTAGAGAAGCATAAGAAACACGATCAAATAAAAAAGAAAAAGTAGGAACGGCTAGCTGTACAGGTGCAACTGCCTCCGACTTCACCTTATAAAAGTAATTCGTTAATAACTTCTGTGTTTTTTGCCCGATTATAACCAAATTTTTAGAGATCATTAAGATGATGATTACCATTGTGTGTGCCAAAAGTGAACGTTCTAGCTTTAACATGATGCTTGGAAAAGTTTTTTTTCGATTAACGGAGGCGGAAGGAGGCTTGGACAACATCTAAAATAAACTTCAGCTGCCTACCTAATTTTGACATGTTGTCTCCAAATTTCGTAGCTCTAGCTTTTATAGTCTCTGAGATCTCGATGTTCATACAGACAGATGGACACACGGACAGGGCTATATCGACTCGGCTGTTGATGCTGATCAAGAATGTATATAGTTTATGGGGTCGCAGACGCCTCCTTATGCCTGTATCGCACATTCGGTCAAATGCAAACGGTCATGATTTTTTTAAAATCCATGACCTAAAAACATAATATCAGTATAGTTACCCTAATGATAAGACTATGAAATTGATACAATATCTAGAGAAGCATAAGAAACACGATCAAATAAAAAAGAAAAAGTAGGAACGGCTAGCTGTACAGGTGCAGCTGCCTCCGATTTCACCTTATAAAAGTAATTCGTTAATAACTTCTGTGTTTTTTGCCCGATTGTAACCAAATTTTTAGAGATCATTAAGATGATGATTACCATTGTGTGTGCCAAAACTGAACGTTCTAGCTTTAACATGATGCTTGGAAATCGTTTTTTTCGATTAACGGAGGCGGAAGGAGGCGTGGACAACATCTAAAATAAACTTCAGCTGCCTACCAAATTTTGACATGTTGTCTCCAAATTTCGTAGCTCTAGCTTTTATAGTCTCTGAGATCTCGATGTTCATACAGACAGATGGACACACGGACAGGGCTATATCGACTCGGCTGTTGATGCTGATCAAGAATGTGTATAGTTTATGGGGTCGCTGAGGCCTCCTTCTGCCTGTATCACACATTCGGTCAAACGCAAACGGTCATGATTTTTTTAAAATCCATGGCCTAAAAACATAATATCAATATAGTTACCCTAATGAAATTGATACAATATTTAGAGAAGCATAAGAAACACGATCAAATAAAAAAAGAAAAAGTAGGAACGGCTAGCTGTACAGGTGCAACTGCCTCCGATTTCACCTTATAAAAGTAATTCGTTAATAACTTCTGTGTTTTTTGCCCGATTGTAACCAAATTTTTAGAGATCATTAAGATGATGATTACCATTGTGTGTGCCAAAACTGAACGTTCTAGCTTTAACATGATGCTTGGAAATCGTTTTTTTCGATTAACGGAGGCGGAAGGAGGCGTGGACAACATCTAAAATAAACTTCAGCTGCCTACCAAATTTTGACATGTTGTTTCCAAATTTCGTAGGTCTAGCTTTTATAGTCTCTGAGATCTCGATGTTCATACAGACAGATGGACACACGGACAGGGCTATATCGACTCGGCTGTTGATGCTGATCAAGAATGTGTATAGTTTATGGGATCGCAAGACGCCTCCTTCTGCCTGTATCGCACATTCGGACAAATGCAAACGGTCATGATTTTTTAAAATCCATGGCCTAAAAACATAATATCAATCTAGTTACCCTAATGAAATTGATACAATATTTAGAGAAGCATAAGAAACACGATCAAAAAAAAAAAGAAAAAGTAGGAACGGCTAGCTGTACAGGTGCAACTGCCTCCGATTTCACCTTATAAAAGTAATTCGTTAATAACTTCTGTGTTTTTTGCCCGATTGTAACCAAATTTTTAGAGATCATTAAGATGATGATTACCATTGTGTGTGCCAAAACTGAACGTTCTAGCTTTAACATGATGTTTGGAAATGATTTTTTTCGATTAACGGAGGCGGAAGGAGGTTTGGACAACATCTAAAATAAACTTCAGCTGCCTACCTAATTTTGACATGTTGTCTCCAAATTTCGTAGCTCTGGCTTTTATAGTCTCTGAGATCTCGATGTTCATACAGACAGATGGACACACGGACAGGGCTATATCGACTCGGCTGTTGATGCTGATCAAGAATGTATACAGTTTATGGGGTCGCAGACGCCTCCTTCTGCCTGTATCGCACATTCGGTCAAATGCAAACGGTCATGATTTTTTAAAATCCATGACCTAAAAACATAATATCAATATAGTTACCCTAATGATAAGACTATGAAATTGATACAATATTTAGAGAAGCATAAGAAACACGATCAAATAAAAAAAAAAAGTAGGAACGGCTAGCTGTACAGGTGCAGCTGCCTCCGATTTCACCTTATAAAAGTAATTCGTTAATAACTTCTGTGTTTTTTGCCCGATTGTAACCAAATTTTTAGAGATCATTAAGATGATGATTACAATTGTGTGTGCCAAAACTGAACATTCTAGCTTTAACATGATGCTTGGAAATCGTTTTTTTCGATTAACGGAGGCGGAAGGAGGCGTGGACAACATCTAAAATAAACTTCAGCTGCCTACCAAATTTTGACATGTTGTCTCCAAATTTCGTAGCTCTAGCTTTTATAGTCTCTGAGATCTCGATGTTCATACAGACAGATGGACACACAGACAGGGCTATATCGACTCGACATCTAAAATAAACTTCAGCTGCCTACCGAATTTTGACATGTAGTTTCCAAATTTCGTAGCTCTAGCTTTTATAGTCTCTGAGATCTCGATGTTCATACAGACAGATGGACACACAATAATGTGTGTATCAAGTTTATGGGGTCGCTGAGGCCTCCTTCTGCCTGTATCACACATTCGGTCAAACGCAAACGGTCATGATTTTTTTAAAATCCATGGCCTAAAAACATAATATCAATATAGTTACCCTAATGATAAGACTGTGAAATTGATACAATATTTAGAGAAGCATAAGAAACACGATCAAATAAAAAAGAAAAAGTAGGAACGGCTAGCTGTACAGGTGCAACTGCCTCCGATTTCACCTTATAAAAGTAATTCGTTAATAACTTCTGTGTTTTTGCCCGATTGTAACCAAATTTTTAGAGATCATTAAGATGATGATTACCATTGTGTGTGCCAAAACTGAACGTTCTAGCTTTAACATGATGCTTGGAAAAGATTTTTTCGATTAACGGAGGCGGAAGGAGGCTTGGACAACATCTAAAATAAACTTCAGCTGCCTACCAAATTTTGACATGTTGTCTCCAAATTTCGTAGCTCTAGCTTTTATAGTCTCTGAGATCTCGATGTTCATACAGACAGATGGACACACAGACAGGGCTATATCGACTCGACATCTAAAATAAACTTCAGCTGCCTACCGAATTTTGACATGTAGTTTCCAAATTTCGTAGCTCTAGCTTTTATAGTCTCTGAGATCTCGATGTTCATACAGACAGATGGACACACAGATAGGGCTATATCGACTCGGCTGTTGATGCTGATCAATAATGTGTATAGTTTATGGGGTCGCTGAGGCCTCCTTCTGCCTGTATCACACATTCGGTCAAACGCAAACGGTCATGATTTTTTAAAATCCATGGCCTAAAAACATAATATCAATATAGTTACGCTAATGAAATTGATACAATATTTAGAGAAGCATAAGAAACACGATCAAATAAAAAAGAAAAAGTAGGAACGGCTAGCTGTACAGGTGCAACTGCCTCCGATTTCACCTTATAAAAGTAATTCGTTAATAACTTCTGTGTTTTTTGCCCGATTGTAACCAAATTTTTAGAGATCATTAAGATGGTGATTACCATTGTGTGTGCCAAAACTGAACGTTCTAGCTTTAACATGATGCTTGGAAAAGATTTTTTTCGATTAACGGAGGCGGAAGGAGGCTTGGACAACATCTAAAATAAACTTCAGCTGCCTACCAAATTTTGACATGTTGTCTCCAAATTTCGTAGCTCTAGCTTTTATAGTCTCTGAGATCTCGATGTTCATACAGACAGATGGACACACAGACAGGGCTATATCGACTCGACATCTAAAATAAACTTCAGCTGCCTACCGAATTTTGACATGTAGTTTCCAAATTTCGTAGCTCTAGCTTTTATAGTCTCTGAGATCTCGATGTTCATACAGACAGATGGACACACAGATAGGGCTATATCGACTCGGCTGTTGATGCTGATCAAGAATGTGTATAGTTTATGGGATCGCAAGACGGCTCCTTCTGCCTGTATCGCACATTCGGACAAACGCAAACGGTCATGATTTTTTTTAAAATCCATGGCCTAAAAACATAATATCAATATAGTTACGCTAATGAAAATTGATACAATATTTAGAGAAGCATAAGAAACACGATCAAATAAAAAAGAAAAAGTAGGAACGGCTAGCTGTACAGGTGCAACTGCCTCCGACTTCACCTTATAAAAGTAATTCGTTAATAACTTCTGTGTTTTTTGCCCGATTATAACCAAATTTTTAGAGATCATTAAGATGATGATTACCATTGTGTGTGCCAAAAGTGAACGTTCTAGCTTTAACATGATGCTTGGAAAAGATTTTTTCGATTAACGGAGGCGGAAGGAGGCTTGGACAACATCTAAAATAAACTTCAGCTGCCTACCTAATTTTGACATGTTGTCTCCAAATTTCGTAGCTCTAGCTTTTATAGTCTCTGAGATCTCGATGTTCATACAGACAGATGGACACACGGACAGGGCTATATCGACTCGGCTGTTGATGCTGATCAAGAATGTATATAGTTTATGGGGTCGCGACGCCTCCTTCTGCCTGTATCGCACATTCGGTCAAATGCAAACGGTCATGATTTTTTTAAAATCCATGACCTAAAAACATAATATCAATATAGTTACCCTAATGATAAGACTATGAAATTGATACAATATTTAGAGAAGCATAAGAAACACGATCAAATAAAAAAGAAAAAGTAGGAACGGCTAGCTGTACAGGTGCAACTGCCTCCGATTTCACCTTATAAAAGTAATTCGTTAATAACTTCTGTGTTTTTTGCCCGATTGTAACCAAATTTTTAGAGATCATTAAGATGATGATTACCATTGTGTGTGCCAAAACTGAACGTTCTAGCTTTAACATGACGCTTGGAAATCGTTTTTTCGATTAACGGAGGCGGAAGGAGGCGTGGACAACATCTAAAATAAACTTCAGCTGCCTACCAAATTTTGACATGTTGTTTCCAAATTTCGTAGCTCTAGCTTTTATAGTCTCTGAGATCTCGATGTTCATACAGACAGATGGACACACGGACAGGGCTATATCGACTCGGCTGTTGATGCTGATCAAGAATGTGTATAGTTTATGGGATCGCAAGACGCCTCCTTCTGCCTGTATCGCACATTCGGTCAAACGCAAACGGTCATGATTTTTTTAAAATCCATGGCCTAAAAACATAATATCAATCTAGTTACCCTAATGAAATTGATACAATATTTAGAGAAGCATAAGAAACACGATCAAATAAAAAAGAAAAAGTAGGAACGGCTAGCTGTACAGGTGCAACTGCCTCCGACTTCACCTTATAAAAGTAATTCGTTAATAACTTCTGTGTTTTTTGCCCGATTATAACCAAATTTTTAGAGATCATTAAGATGATGATTACCATTGTGTGTGCCAAAAGTGAACGTTCTAGCTTTAACATGATGCTTGGAAAGTTTTTTTTCGATTAACGGAGGCGGAAGGAGGCTTGGACAACATCTAAAATAAACTTCAGCTGCCTACCTAATTTTGACATGTTGTCTCCAAATTTCGTAGCTCTAGCTTTTATAGTCTCTGAGATCTCGATGTTCATACAGACAGATGGACACACGGACAGGGCTATATCGACTCGGCTGTTGATGCTGATCAAGAATGTATATAGTTTATGGGGTCGCAGACGCCTCCCTTATGCCTGTATCGCACATTCGGTCAAATGCAAACGGTCATGATTTTTTTAAAATCCATGACCTAAAAACATAATATCAATATAGTTACCCTAATGATAAGACTATGAAATTGATACAATATCTAGAGAAGCATAAGAAACACGATCAAATAAAAAAGAAAAAGTAGGAACGGCTAGCTGTACAGGTGCAGCTGCCTCCGATTTCACCTTATAAAAGTAATTCGTTAATAACTTCTGTGTTTTTTGCCCGATTGTAACCAAATTTTTAGAGATCATTAAGATGATGATTACCATTGTGTGTGCCAAAACTGAACGTTCTAGCTTTAGCATGATGCTTGGAAATCGTTTTTCGATTAACGGAGGCGGAAGGAGGCGTGGACAACATCTAAAATAAACTTCAGCTGCCTACCAAATTTTGACATGTTGTCTCCAAATTTCGTAGCTCTAGCTTTTATAGTCTCTGAGATCTCGATGTTCATACAGACAGATGGACACACAGACAGGGCTATATCGACTCGACATCTAAAATAAACTTCAGCTGCCTACCGAATTTTGACATGTTGTCTCCAAATTTCGTAGCTCTAGCTTTTATAGTCTCTGAGATCTCGATGTTCATACAGACAGATGGACACACGGACAGGGCTATATCGACTCGGCTGTTGATGCTGATCAAGAATGTGTATAGTTTATGGGGTCGCTGAGGCCTCCTTCTGCCTGTATCACACATTCGGTCAAACGCAAACGGTCATGATTTTTTTAAAATCCATGGCCTAAAAACATAATATCAATATAGTTACCCTAATGAAAAATTGATACAATATTTAGAGAAGCATAAGAAACACGATCAAATAAAAAAGAAAAAGTAGGAACGGCTAGCTGTACAGGTGCAACTGCCTCCGATTTCACCTTATAAAAGTAATTCGTTAATAACTTCTGTGTTTTTTGCCCGATTGTAACCAAATTTTTAGAGATCATTAAGATGATGATTACCATTGTGTGTGCCAAAACTGAACATTCTAGCTTTAACATGATGCTTGGAAATCGTTTTTTCGATTAACGGAGGCGGAAGGAGGCGTGGACAACATCTAAAATAAACTTCAGCTGCCTACCAAATTTTGACATGTTGTCTCCAAATTTCGTAGCTCTAGCTTTTATAGTCTCTGAGATCTCGATGTTCATACAGACAGATGGACACACAGACAGGGCTATATCGACTCGACATCTAAAATAAACTTCAGCTGCCTACCGAATTTTGACATGTAGTTTCCAAATTTCGTAGCTCTAGCTTTTATAGTCTCTGAGATCTCGATGTTCATACAGACAGATGGACACACAATAATGTGTATAGTTTATGGGGTCGCTGAGGCCTCCTTCTGCCTGTATCACACATTCGGTCAAACGCAAACGGTCATGATTTTTTAAAATCCATGGCCTAAAAACATAATATCAATATAGTTACCCTAATGATAAGACTGTGAAATTGATACAATATTTAGAGAAGCATAAGAAACACGATCAAATAAAAAAGAAAAAGTAGGAACGGCTAGCTGTACAGGTGCAACTGCCTCCGATTTCACCTTATAAAAGTAATTCGTTAATAACTTCTGTGTTTTTTGCCCGATTGTAACCAAATTTTTAGAGATCATTAAGATGATGATTACCATTGTGTGTGCCAAAACTGAACGTTCTAGCTTTAACATGATGCTTGGAAAAGATTTTTTCGATTAACGGAGGCGGAAGGAGGCGTGGACAACATCTAAAATAAACTTCAGCTGCCTACCAAATTTTGACATGTTGTCTCCAAATTTCGTAGCTCTAGCTTTTATAGTCTCTGAGATCTCGATGTTCATACAGACAGATGGACACACAGACAGGGCTATATCGACTCGACATCTAAAATAAACTTCAGCTGCCTACCGAATTTTGACATGTAGTTTCCAAATTTCGTAGCTCTAGCTTTTATAGTCTCTGAGATCTCGATGTTCATACAGACAGATGGACACACAGATAGGGCTATATCGACTCGGCTGTTGATGCTGATCAATAATGTGTATAGTTTATGGGGTCGCTGAGGCCTCCTTCTGCCTGTATCACACATTCGGTCAAACGCAAACGGTCATGATTTTTTAAAATCCATGGCCTAAAAACATAATATCAATATAGTTACGCTAATGAAATTGATACAATATTTAGAGAAGCATAAGAAACACGATCAAATAAAAAAGAAAAAGTAGGAACGGCTAGCTGTACAGGTGCAACTGCCTCCGATTTCACCTTATAAAAGTAATTCGTTAATAACTTCTGTGTTTTTTGCCCGATTGTAACCAAATTTTTAGAGATCATTAAGATGGTGATTACCATTGTGTGTGCCAAAACTGAACGTTCTAGCTTTAACATGATGCTTGGAAAAGATTTTTTCGATTAACGGAGGCGGAAGGAGGCTTGGACAACATCTAAAATAAACTTCAGCTGCCTACCTATTTTTGACATGTTGTCTCCAAATTTCGTAGCTCTAGCTTTTATAGTCTCTGAGATCTCGATGTTCATACAGACAGATGGACACACGGACAGGGCTATATCGACTCGGCTGTTGATGCTGATCAAGAATGTATACAGTTTATGGGGTCGCAGACGCCTCCTTATGCCTGTATCGCACATTCGGTCAAATGCAAACGGTCATGATTTTTTAAAATCCATGGCCTAAAAACATAATATCAATATTGTTACCCTAATGAAATTAATACAATATTTAGAGAAGCATAAAAAACACGATCAAATAAAAAAGAAAAAGTAGGAACGGCTAGCTGTACAGGTGCAGCTGCCTCCGATTTCACCTTATAAAAGTAATTCGTTAATAACTTCTGTGTTTTTTGCCCGATTGTAACCAAATTTTTAGAGATCATTAAGATGATGATTACCATTGTGTGTGCCAAAACTGAACGTTCTAGCTTTAACATGATGCTTGGAAAAGATTTTTTTCGATTAACGGAGGCGGAAGGAGGCTTGGACAACATCTAAAATAAACTTCAGCTGCCTACCTAATTTTGACATGTTGTCTCCAAATTTCGTAGCTCTAGCTTTTATAGTCTCTGAGATCTCGATGTTCATACAGACAGATGGACACACGGACAGGGCTATATCGACTCGGCTGTTGATGCTGATCAAGAATGTATACAGTTTATGGGGTCGCAGACGCCTCCTTCTGCCTGTATCGCACATTCGGTCAAATGCAAACGGTCATGATTTTTTAAAATCCATGACCTAAAAACATAATATCAATATAGTTACCCTAATAGTCTGATAAGACTATGAAATTGATACAATATTTAGAGAAGCATAAGAAACACGATCAAATAAAAAGAAAAAGTAGGAACGGCTAGCTGTACAGGTGCAGCTGCCTCCGATTTCACCTTATAAAAGTAATTCGTTAATAACTTCTGTGTTTTTTGCCCGATTGTAACCAAATTTTTAGAGATCATTAAGATGATGATTACCATTGTGTGTGCCAAAACTGAACGTTCTAGCTTTAACATGATGCTTGGAAATCGTTTTTTCGATTAACGGAGGCGGAAGGAGGCGTGGACAACATCTAAAATAAACTTCAGCTGCCTACCAAATTTTGACATGTTGTCTCCAAATTTCGTAGCTCTAGCTTTTATAGTCTCTGAGATCTCGATGTTCATACAGACAGATGGACACACAGACAGGGCTATATCGACTCGACATCTAAAATAAACTTCAGCTGCCTACCGAATTTTGACATGTAGTTTCCAAATTTCGTAGCTCTAGCTTTTATAGTCTCTGAGATCTCGATGTTCATACAGACAGATGGACACACAATAATGTGTATAGTTTATGGGGTCGCTGAGGCCTCCTTCTGCCTGTATCACACATTCGGTCAAACGCAAACGGTCATGATTTTTTTAAAATCCATGGCCTAAAAACATAATATCAATATAGTTACCCTAATGATAAGACTGTGAAATTGATACAATATTTAGAGAAGCATAAGAAACACGATCAAATAAAAAAGAAAAAGTAGGAACGGCTAGCTGTACAGGTGCAACTGCCTCCGATTTCACCTTATAAAAGTAATTCGTTAATAACTTCTGTGTTTTTTGCCCGATTGTAACCAAATTTTTAGAGATCATTAAGATGATGATTACCATTGTGTGTGCCAAAACTGAACGTTCTAGCTTTAACATGATGCTTGGAAAAGATTTTTTTCGATTAACGGAGGCGGAAGGAGGCTTGGACAACATCTAAAATAAACTTCAGCTGCCTACCAAATTTTGACATGTTGTCTCCAAATTTCGTAGCTCTAGCTTTTTATAGTCTCTGAGATCTCGATGTTCATACAGACAGATGGACACACAGACAGGGCTATATCGACTCGACATCTAAAATAAACTTCAGCTGCCTACCGAATTTTGACATGTAGTTTCCAAATTTCGTAGCTCTAGCTTTTATAGTCTCTGAGATCTCGATGTTCATACAGACAGATGGACACACAGATAGGGCTATATCGACTCGGCTGTTGATGCTGATCAATAATGTGTATAGTTTATGGGGTCGCTGAGGCCTCCTTCTGCCTGTATCACACATTCGGTCAAACGCAAACGGTCATGATTTTTTTAAAATCCATGGCCTAAAAACATAATATCAATATAGTTACGCTAATGAAATTGATACAATATTTAGAGAAGCATAAGAAACACGATCAAATAAAAAAGAAAAAGTAGGAACGGCTAGCTGTACAGGTGCAACTGCCTCCGATTTCACCTTATAAAAGTAATTCGTTAATAACTTCTGTGTTTTTTGCCCGATTGTAACCAAATTTTTAGAGATCATTAAGATGGTGATTACCATTGTGTGTGCCAAAACTGAACGTTCTAGCTTTAACATGATGCTTGGAAAAGATTTTTTCGATTAACGGAGGCGGAAGGAGGCTTGGACAACATCTAAAATAAACTTCAGCTGCCTACCTAATTTTGACATGTTGTCTCCAAATTTCGTAGCTCTAGCTTTTATAGTCTCTGAGATCTCGATGTTCATACAGACAGATGGACACACGGACAGGGCTATATCGACTCGGCTGTTGATGCTGATCAAGAATGTATACAGTTTATGGGGTCGCAGACGCCTCCTTCTGCCTGTATCGCACATTCGGTCAAATGCAAACGGTCATGATTTTTTTAAAATCCATGACCTAAAAACATAATATCAATATAGTTACCCTAATAGTCTGATAAGACTATGAAATTGATACAATATTTAGAGAAGCATAAGAAACACGATCAAATAAAAAAGAAAAAGTAGGAACGGCTAGCTGTACAGGTGCAGCTGCCTCCGATTTCACCTTATAAAAGTAATTCGTTAATAACTTCTGTGTTTTTTGCCCGATTGTAACAAAATTTTTAGAGATCATTAAGATGATGATTACCATTGTGTGTGCCAAAACTGAACGTTCTAGCTTTAACATGATGCTTGGAAATCGTTTTTTTCGATTAACGGAGGCGGAAGGAGGCGTGGACAACATCTAAAATAAACTTCAGCTGCCTACCAAATTTTGACATGTTGTCTCCAAATTTCGTAGCTCTAGCTTTTATAGTCTCTGAGATCTCGATGTTCATACAGACAGATGGACACACAGACAGGGCTATATCGACTCGACATCTAAAATAAACTTCAGCTGCCTACCGAATTTTGACATGTAGTTTCCAAATTTCGTAGCTCTAGCTTTTATAGTCTCTGAGATCTCGATGTTCATACAGACAGATGGACACACAGATAGGGCTATATCGACTCGGCTGTTGATGCTGATCAATAATGTGTATAGTTTATGGGGTCGCTGAGGCCTCCTTCTGCCTGTATCACACATTCGGTCAAACGCAAACGGTCATGATTTTTTTAAAATCCATGGCCTAATAACATAATATCAATATAGTTACGCTAATGAAAAATTGATACAATATTTAGAGAAGCATAAGAAACACGATCAAATAAAAAAAAAAAAGTAGGAACGGCTAGCTGTACAGGTGCAACTGCCTCCGATTTCACCTTATAAAAGTAATTTGTTAATAACTTCTGTGTTTTTTGCCCGATTGTAACCAAATTTTTAGAGATCATTAAGATGGTGATTACCATTGTGTGTGCCAAAACTGAACGTTCTAGCTTTAACATGATGCTTGGAAAAGATTTTTTCGATTAACGGAGGCGGAAGGAGGCTTGGACAACATCTAAAATAAACTTCAGCTGCCTACCTAATTTTGACATGTTGTCTCCAAATTTCGTAGCTCTAGCTTTTATAGTCTCTGAGATCTCGATGTTCATACAGACAGATGGACACACGGACAGGGCTATATCGACTCGGCTGTTGATGCTGATCAAGAATGTATACAGTTTATGGGGTCGCAGACGCCTCCTTCTGCCTGTATCGCACATTCGGTCAAATGCAAACGGTCATGATTTTTTAAAATCCATGACCTAAAAACATAATATCAATATAGTTACCCTAATGATAAGACTATGAAATTGATACAATATTTAGAGAAGCATAAAAAACACGATCAAATAAAAAAGAAAAAGTAGGAACGGCTAGCTGTACAGGTGCACCTGCCTCCGATTTCACCTTATAAAAGTAATTCGTTAATAACTTCTGTATTTTTTGCCCGATTGTAACCAAATTTTTAGAGATCATTAAGATGATGATTACCATTGTGTGTGCCAAAACTGAACGTTCTAGCTTTAACATGATGCTTGGAAATCGTTTTTTTCGATTAACGGAGGCGGAAGGAGGCGTGGACAACATCTAAAATAAACTTCAGTTGCCTACCAAATTTTGACATGTTGGCTCCAAATTTCGTAGCTCTAGCTTTTATAGTCTCTGAGATCTCGATGTTCATACAGACAGATGGACACACAGACAGGGCTATATCGACTCGACATCTAAAATAAACTTTAGCTGCCTACCGAATTTTGACATGTAGTTTCCAAATTTCGTAGCTCTAGCTTTTATAGTCTCTGAGATCTCGATGTTCATACAGACAGATAGACACACAGATAGGGCTATATCGACTCGGCTGTTGATGCTGATCAATAATGTGTATAGTTTATGGGGTCGCTGAGGCCTCCTTCTGCCTGTATCACACATTCGGTCAAACGCAAACGGTCATGATTTTTTTAAAATCCATGGCCTAAAAACATAATATCAATATTGTTACCCTAATGATAAGATTGATACAATATTTAGAGAAGCATAAGAAACACGATCAAATAAAAAAGAAAAAGTAGGAACGGCTAGCTGTACAGGTGCAACTGCCTCCGATTTCACCTTATAAAAGTAATTCGTTAATAACTTCTGTGTTTTTTGCCCGATTGTAACCAAATTTTCAGAGATCATTAAGATGATGATTACCATTGTGTGTGCCAAAACTGAACGTTCTAGCTTTAACATGATGATTGGAAATCGTTTTTTTCGATTAACGGAGGCGGAAGGAGGCGTGGAGAACATCTAAAATAAACTTCAGCTGCCTACCAAATTTTGACATGTTGTCTCCAAATTTCGTAGCTCTAGCTTTTATAGTCTCTGAGATCTCGATGTTCATACAGACAGATGGACACACAGACAGGGCTATATCGACTCGACATCTAAAATAAACTTCAGCTGCCTACCGAATTTTGACATGTTGTTTCCAAATTTCGTAGCTCTAGCTTTTATAGTCTCTGAGATCTCGATGTTCATACAGACAGATGGACACACAGATAGGGCTATATCGACTCGGCTGTTGATGCTGATCAATAATGTGTATAGTTTATGGGGTCGCTGAGGCCTCCTTCTGCCTGTATCACACATTCGGTCAAACGCAAAAGGTCATGATTTTTTTAAAATCCATGGCCTAAAAACATAATATCAATATAGTTACCCTAATGATAAGACTATGAAATTGATACAACATTTGGAGAAGCATAAGAAACACGATCAAATGAAAAAGAAAAAAGTAGGAACGGCTAGCTGTACAGGTGGAACTGCCTCCGATTTCACCCTTATAAATTCCCCTTATGAAAGTAATTCGTTAATAACTTCTCTAGCATTTATAGTCTCTGAGATCTCGATGTTCATACAGACAGATGGACACACGGACAGGGCTATATCGACTCGGCTGTTGATGCTGATCAAGAATGTATATAGTTCATGGGGTCGCAGACGCCTCCTTCTGCCTGTATCGCACATTCGGTCAAATGCAAACGGTCATGATTTTTTTAAAATCCATGACCTAAAAACATAATATCAATATAGTTACCCTAATGATAAGACTATGAAATTGATACAACATTTGGAGAAGCATAAGAAACACGATCAAATGAAAAAGAAAAAGTAGGAACAGCTAGCTGTACAGGTGCAACTGCCTCCGATTTCACCTTATAAAAGTAATTCGTTAATAACTTCTGTATTTTTTGCCCGATTGTAACCAAATTTTTAGAGATTATTAAGATGATGATTACCATTGCGTGTGCCAAAACTGAAAGTTCTAGCTTTAACATGATGCTTGGAAATGATTTTTTTCGATTAACGGAGGCGGAAGGAGGCTTGGACAACATCTAAAATAAATTTCAGCTGCCTACCAAATTTTGACATGTTGTCTCCAAATTTCGTAGCTCTAGCTTTTATAGTCTCTGAGATCTCGATGTTCATACAGACAGATGGACACACAGACAGGGCTATATCGACTCGACATCTAAAATAAACTTCAGCTGCCTACCGAATTTTGACATGTTGTTTCCAAATTTCGTAGCTCTAGCTTTTATAGTCTCTGAGATCTCGATGTTCATACAGACAGATGGACACACAGATAGCGCTATATCGACTCGGCTGTTGATGCTGATCAATAATGTGTATAGTTTATGGGGTCGCAGACGCCTCCTTCTGCCTGTATCACACATTCGGACAAACGCAAACGGTCATGATTTTTTTAAAATCCATGGCCTAAAAACATAATATCAATATAGTTACCCTAATGATAAGGCTATGAAATTGATACAACAATTGGAGAAGCATAAGAAACACGATCAAATGAAAAAGAAAAAGTAGGAACGGCTAGCTGTACAGGTGCAACTGCCTCCGATTTCACTTTATAAAAGTAATTCGTTAATAACTTCTGTGTTTTTTGCCCGATTGTAACCAAATTTTCAGAGATCATTAAGATGATGATTACCATTGTGTGTGCCAAAACTGAACGTTCTAGCTTTAACATGATGATTGGAAATCGTTTTTTTCGATTAACGGAGGCGGAAGGAGGCGTGGACAACATCTAAAATAAACTTCAGCTGCCTACCAAATTTTGACATGTTGTCTCCAAATTTCGTAGCTCTAGCTTTTATAGTCTCTGAGATCTCGATGTTCATACAGACAGATGGACACACAGACAGGGCTATATCGACTCGGCTGTTGATGCTGTTCAAGAATGTGTATAGTTTATGGGGTCGCAGACGCCTCCTTCTGCCTGTATCGCACATTCGGTCAAACGCAAACGGTCATGATTTTTTTAAAATCCATGGCCTAAAAACATAATATCAATATAGTTACCCTAATGATAAGACTACGAAATTGATACAACATTTGGAGAAGCATAAGAAACACGATCAAATGAAAAAGAAAAAGTAGGAACGGCTAGCTGTACAGGTGGAACTGCCTCCGATTTCACCTTATGAAAGTAATTCGTTAATAACTTCTAAAAAAAAAAAAAACTAGCATTTATAGTCTCTGAGATCTCGATGTTCATACAGACAGATGGACACACGGACAGGGCTATATCGACTCGGCTGTTGATGCTGATCAAGAATGTATATAGTTCATGGGGTCGCAGACGCCTCCTTCTGCCTGTATCGCACATTCGGTCAAATGCAAACGGTCATGATTTTTTAAAATCCATGACCTAAAAACATAATATCAATATAGTTACCCTAATGATAAGACTATGAAATTGATACAATATTTAGAGAAGCATAAGAAACACGATCAAATAAAAAAGAAAAAGTAGGAACGGCTAGCTGTACAGGTGCAACTGCCTCCGATTTCACCTTATAAAAGTAATTCGTTAATAAGTTCTGTGTTTTTTGCCCGATTGTAACCAAATTTTCAGAGATCATTAAGATGATGATTACCATTGTGTGTGCCAAAACTGAACGTTCTAGCTTTAACATGATGATTGGAAATCGTTTTTTTCGATTAACGGAGGCGGAAGGAGGCGTGGACAACATCTAAAATAAACTTCAGCTGCTTACCAAATTTTGACATGTTGTCTCCAAATTTCGTAGCTCTAGCTTTTATAGTCTCTGAGATCTCGATGTTCATATAGACAGATGGACACACGGACAGGGCTATATCGACTCGGCTGTTGTTGGTTATCAATAATGTGTATAGTTTATGGGGTCGCTGAGGCCTCCTTCTGCCTGTATCACACATTCGGTCAAACGCAAACGGTCATGATTTTTTTAAAACCCATGGCCTAAAAACATAATATCAATATAGTTACCCTAATGATAAGACTATGAAATTGATACAATATTTAGAGAAGCATAAGAAACACGATCAAATAAAAAAGAAAAAGTAGGAACGGTTAGCTGTACAGGTGCAACTGCCTCCGATTTCACCTTATAAAAGTAATTCGTTAATAAGTTCTGTGTTTTTGCCCGATTGTAACCAAATTTTTAGAGATCATTAAGATGATGATTACCATTGTGTGTGCCAAAACTGAACGTTCTAGCTTTAACATGATGATTGGAAATCGTTTTTTTCGATTAACGGAGGCGGAAGGAGGCGTGGACAACATCTAAAATAAACTTCAGCTGCCTACCAAATTTTGACATGTTGTCTCCAAATTTCGTAGCTCTAGCTTTTATAGTCTCTGAGATCTCGATGTTCATACAGACAGATGGACACACAGACAGGGCTATATCGACTCGACATCTAAAATAAACTTCAGCTGCCTACCGAATTTTGACATGTTGTTTCCAAATTTCGTAGCTCTAGCTTTATAGTCTCTGAGATCTCGATGTTCATACAGACAGATGGACACACAGATAGGGCTATATCGACTCGGCTGTTGATGCTGATCAATAATGTGTATAGTTTATGGGGTCGCTGAGGCCTCCTTCTGCCTGTATCACACATTCGGTCAAACGCAAAAGGTCATGATTTTTTAAAATCCATGGCCTAAAAACATAATATCAATATAGTTACCCTAATGATAAGACTATGAAATTGATACAACATTTGGAGAAGCATAAGAAACACGATCAAATGAAAAAGAAAAAGAGGAACGGCTAGCTGTACAGGTGGAACTGCCTCCGATTTCACCTTATGAAAGTAATTCGTTAATAACTTACTCTAGCATTTATAGTCTCTGAGATCTCGATGTTCATACAGACAGATGGACACACGGACAGGGCTATATCGACTCGGCTGTTGATGCTGATCAAGAATGTATATAGTTCATGGGGTCGCAGACGCCTCCTTCTGCCTGTATCGCACATTCGGTCAAATGCAAACGGTCATGATTTTTTTAAAATCCATGACCTAAAAACATAATATCAATATAGTTACCCTAATGACAAGACTATGAAATTGATACAACATTTGGAGAAGCATAAGAAACACGATCAAATGAAAAAGAAAAAGTAGGAACAGCTAGCTGTACAGGTGCAACTGCCTCCGATTTCACCTTATAAAAGTAATTCGTTAATAAGTTCTGTGTTTTTTGCCCGATTGTAACCAAATTTTTAGAGATTATTAAGATGATGATTACCATTGCGTGTGCCAAAACTGAAAGTTCTAGCTTTAACATGATGCTTGGAAATGTTTTTTTCGATTAACGGAGGCGGAAGGAGGCTTGGACAACATCTAAAATAAATTTCAGCTGCCTACCAAATTTTGACATGTTGTCTCCAAATTTCGTAGCTCTAGCTTTTATAGTCTCTGAGATCTCGATGTTCATACAGACAGATGGACACACAGACAGGGCTATATCGACTCGACATCTAAAATAAACTTCAGCTGCCTACCGAATTTTGACATGTTGTTTCCAAATTTCGTAGCTCTAGCTTTTATAGTCTCTGAGATCTCGATGTTCATACAGACAGATGGACACACAGATAGCGCTATATCGACTCGGCTGTTGATGCTGATCAATAATGTGTATAGTTTATGGGGTCGCTGAGGCCTCCTTCTGCCTGTATCACACATTCGGACAAACGCAAACGGTCATGATTTTTTAAAATCCATGGCCTAAAAACATAATATCAATATAGTTACCCTAATGATAAGGCTATGAAATTGATACAACAATTGGAGAAGCATAAGAAACACGATCAAATGAAAAAGAAAAAGTAGGAACGGCTAGCTGTACAGGTGCAACTGCCTCCGATTTCACTTTATAAAAGTAATTCGTTAATAACTTCTGTGTTTTTTGCCCGATTGTAACCAAATTTTCAGAGATCATTAAGATGATGATTACCATTGTGTGTGCCAAAACTGAACGTTCTTGCTTTAACATGATGATTGGAAATCGTTTTTTTCGATTAACGGAGGCGGAAGGAGGCGTGGACAACATCTAAAATAAACTTCAGCTGCCAACCAAATTTTGACATGTTGTCTCCAAATTTCGTAGCTCTAGCTTTTATAGTCTCTGAGATCTCGATGTTCATACAGACAGATGGACACACAGACAGGGCTATATCGACTCGGCTGTTGATGCTGATCAAGAATGTGTATAGTTTATGGGGTCGCAGACGCCTCCTTCTGCCTGTATCGCACATTCGGTCAAACGCAAACGGTCATGATTTTTTTAAAATCCATGGCCTAAAAACATAATATCAATATAGTTACCCTAATGATAAGACTACGAAATTGATACAACATTTGGAGAAGCATAAGAAACACGATCAAATGAAAAAGAAAAAGTAGGAACGGCTAGCTGTACAGGTGGAACTGCCTCCGATTTCACCTTATGAAAGTAATTCGTTAATAACTTCTCTAGCATTTATAGTCTCTGAGATCTCGATGTTCATACAGACAGATGGATACACGGACAGGGCTATATCGACTCGGCTGTTGATGCTGATCAAGAATGTATATAGTTCATGGGGTCGCAGACGCCTCCTTCTGCCTGTATCGCACATTCGGTCAAATGCAAACGGTCATGATTTTTTTAAAAATCCATGACCTAAAAACATAATATCAATATAGTTACCCTAATGATAAGACTATGAAATTGATACAATATTTAGAGAAGCATAAGAAACACGATCAAATAAAAAAAAAAGTAGGAACGGCTAGCTGTACAGGTGCAACTGCCTCCGATTTCACCTTATAAAAGTAATTCGTTAATAAGTTCTGTGTTTTTTGCCCGATTGTAACCAAATTTTCAGAGATCATTAAGATGATGATTACCATTGTGTGTGCCAAAACTGAACGTTCTAGCTTTAACATGATGATTGGAAATCGTTTTTTTCGATTAACGGAGGCGGAAGGAGGCGTGGACAACATCTAAAATAAACTTCAGCTGCTTACCAAATTTTGACATGTTGTCTCCAAATTTCGTAGCTCTAGCTTTTATAGTCTCTGAGATCTCGATGTTCATATAGACAGATGGACACACGGACAGGGCTATATCGACTCGGCTGTTGTTGGTTATCAATAATGTGTATAGTTTATGGGGTCGCTGAGGCCTCCTTCTGCCTGTATCACACATTCGGTCAAACGCAAACAGTCATGATTTTTTTAAAATCCATGGCCTAAAAACATAATATCAATATAGTTACCCTAATGATAAGACTACGAAATTGATACAACATTTGGAGAAGCATAAGAAACACGATCAAATGAAAAAGAAAAAGTAGGAACGGCTAGCTGTACAGGTGGAACTGCCTCCGATTTCACCTTATGAAAGTAATTCGTTAATAACTTCTCTAGCATTTATAGTCTCTGAGATCTCGATGTTCATACAGACAGATGGACACACGGACAGGGCTATATCGACTCGGCTGTTGATGCTGATCAAGAATGTATATAGTTCATGGGGTCGCAGACGCCTCCTTCTGCCTGTATCGCACATTCGGTCAAATGCAAACGGTCATGATTTTTTTAAAATCCATGACCTAAAAACATAATATCAATATAGTTACCCTAATGATAAGACTATGAAATTGATACAATATTTAGAGAAGCATAAGAAACACGATCAAATAAAAAGAAAAAGTAGGAACGGCTAGCTGTACAGGTGCAACTGCCTCCGATTTCACCTTATAAAAGTAATTCGTTAATAAGTTCTGTGTTTTTTGCCCGATTGTAACCAAATTTTCAGAGATCATTAAGATGATGATTACCATTGTGTGTGCCAAAACTGAACGTTCTAGCTTTAACATGATGCTTGGAAATCGTTTTTTTTCGATTAACGGAGGCGGAAGGAGGCGTGGACAACATCTAAAATAAACTTCAGCTGCTTACCAAATTTTGACATGTTGTCTCCAAATTTCGTAGCTCTAGCTTTTATAGTCTCTGAGATCTCGATGTTCATATAGACAGATGGACACACGGACAGGGCTATATCGACTCGGCTGTTGTTGGTTATCAATAATGTGTATAGTTTATGGGGTCGCTGAGGCCTCCTTCTGCCTGTATCACACATTCGGTCAAACGCAAACAGTCATGATTTTTTTAAAAATCCATGGCCTAAAAACATAATATCAATATAGTTACCCTAATGATAAGACTACGTGAAATTGATACAACATTTGGAGAAGCATAAGAAACACGATCAAATGAAAAAAGAAAAAGTAGGAACGGCTAGCTGTACAGGTGGAACTGCCTCCGATTTCACCTTAATAAACTAGCTGAAATTAATTCGTTAATAACTTCTCTAGCATTTATAGTCTCTGAGATCTCGATGTTCATACAGACAGATGGACACACGGACAGGGCTATATCGACTCGGCTGTTGATGCTGATCAAGAATGTATATAGTTCATGGGGTCGCAGACGCCTCCTTCTGCCTGTATCGCACATTCGGTCAAATGCAAACGGTCATGATTTTTTTAAAATCCATGACCTAAAAACATAATATCAATATAGTTACCCTAATGATAAGACTATGAAATTGATACAATATTTAGAGAAGCATAAGAAACACGATCAAATAAAAAAGAAAAAGTAGGAACGGCTAGCTGTACAGGTGCAACTGCCTCCGATTTCACCTTATAAAAGTAATTCGTTAATAACTTCTGTGTTTTTTGCCCGATTGTAACCAAATTTTCAGAGATCATTAAGATGATGATTACCATTGCGTGTGCCAAAACTGAACGTTCTAGCTTTAACATGATGCTTGGAAATCGTTTTTTTTTCGATTAACGGAAGCGGAAGGAGGCGTGGACAACATCTAAAATAAATTTCAGCTGCCTACCAAATTTTGACATGTTGTCTCCAAATTTCGTAGCTCTAGCTTTTTATAGTCTCTGAGATCTCGATGTTCATACAGACAGATGGACACACAGACAGGGCTATATCGACTCGACATCTAAAAATAAACTTCAGCTGCCTACCGAATTTTGACATGTTGTTTCCAAATTTCGTAGCTCTAGCTTTTATAGTCTCTGAGATCTCGATGTTCATACAGACAGATGGACACACAGATAGGGCTATATCGACTCGGCTGTTGATGCTGATCAATAATGTGTATAGTTTATGGGGTCGCTGAGGCCTCCTTCTGCCTGTATCACACATTCGGTCAAACGCAAACGGTCATGATTTTTTTAAAATCCATGGCCTAAAAACATAATATCAATATAGTTACCCTAATGATAAGACTATGAAATTGATACAACATTTGGAGAAGCATAAGAAACACGATCAAATGAAAAAGAAAAAGTAGGAACGGCTAGCTGTACAGGTGGAACTGCCTCCGATTTCACCTTATGAAAGTAATTCGTTAATAACTTCTCTAGCATTTATAGTCTCTGAGATCTCGATGTTCATACAGACAGATGGACACACAGATAGCGCTATATCGACTCGGCTGTTGATGCTGATCAAGAATGTATATAGTTTATGGGGTCGCAGACGCCTCCTTCTGCCTGTATCACACATTCGGTCAAACGCAAACGGTCATGATTTTTTTAAAATCCATGGCCTAAAAACATAATATCAATATTGTTACCCTAATGATAAGACTATGAAATTGATACAACATTTGGAGAAGCATAAGAAACACGATCAAATGAAAAAGAAAAAGTAGGAACGGCTAGCTGTACAGGTGCAACTGCCTCCGATTTCACCTTATGAAAGTAATTCGTTAATAACTTCTCTAGCATTTATAGTCTCTGAGATCTCGATGTTCATACAGACAGATGGACACACGGACAGGGCTATATCGACTCGGCTGTTGATGCTGATCAAGAATGTATATAGTTCATGGGGTCGCAGACGCCTCCTTCTGCCTGTATCGCACATTCGGTCAAATGCAAACGGTCATGATTTTTTAAAATCCTTGACCTAAAAAACATAATATCAATATAGTTACCCTAATGATAAGACTATGAAATTGATACAATATTTAGAGAAGCATAAGAAACACGATCAAATAAAAAAGAAAAGTAGGAACGGCTAGCTGTACAGGTGCAACTGCCTCCGATTTCACCTTATAAAAGTAATTCGTTAATAACTTCTGTGTTTTTTGCCCGATTGTAACCAAATTTTCAGAGATCATTAAGATGATGATTACCATTGCGTGTGCCAAAACTGAACGTTCTAGCTTTAACATGATGCTTGGAAATCGTTTTTTTCGATTAACGGAAGCGGAAGGAGGCGTGGACAACATCTAAAATAAATTTAAGCTGCCTACCAAATTTTGACATGTTGTCTCCAAATTTCGTAGCTCTAGCTTTTATAGTCTCTGAGATCTCGATGTTCATACAGACAGATGGACACACAGACAGGGCTATATCGACTCGACATCTAAAATAAACTTCAGCTGCCTACCGAATTTTGACATGTTGTTTCCAAATTTCGTAGCTCTAGCTTTATAGTCTCTGAGATCTCGATGTTCATACAGACAGATGGACACACGGACAGGGCTATATCGACTCGGCTGTTGATGCTGATCAATAATGTGTATAGTTTATGGGGTCGCAGACGCCTCCTTCTGCCTGTATCGACATTCGGTCAAATGCAAACGGTCATGATTTTTTAAAATCCATGACCTAAAAACCATAATATCAATATAGTTACCCTAATGATAAGACTATGAAATTGATACAACATTTGGAAAAGCATAAGAAACACGATCAAATGAAAAGAAAAAAGTAGGAACGGCTAGCTGTACAGGTGGAACTGCCTCCGATTTCACCTTATGAAAGTAATTCGTTAATAACTTCTTCTAGCATTTATAGTCTCTGAGATCTCGATGTTCATACAGACAGATGGACACACGGACAGGGCTATATCGACTCGGCTGTTGATGCTGATCAAGAATGTATATAGTTTATGGGGTCGCAGACGCCTCCTTCTGCCTGTATCGCACATTCGGTCAAATGCAAACGGTCATGATTTTTTTAAAATCCATGACCTAAAAACATAATATCAATATAGTTACCCTAATGATAAGACTATGAAATTGATACAACATTTGGAGAAGCATAAGAAACACGATCAAATGAAAAAGAAAAAGTAGGAACGGCTAGCTGTACAGGTGCAACTGCCTCCGATTTCACCTTATAAAAGTAATTCATTAATAACTTCTGTGTTTTTTGCCCGATTGTAACCAAATTTTCAGAGATCATTAAGATGATGATTACAATTGTGTGTGCCAAAACTGAACGTTCTAGCTTTAACATGATGCTTGGAAATCGTTTTTTCGATTAACGGAGGCGGAAGGAGGCGTGGACAACATCTATAATAAACTTCAGCTGCCTACCAAATTTTGACATGTTGTTTCCAAATTTCGTAGCTCTAGCTTTTATAGTCTCTGGGATCTCGATGTTCATACAGACAGATGGACACACGGACAGGGCTATATCGACTCGACATCTAAAATAAACTTTAGCTGCCTACCGAATTTTGACATGTTGTTTCCAAATTTCGTAGCTCTAGCTTTTATAGTCTCTGAGATCTCGATGTTCATACAGACAGATGGACACACGGACAGGGCTATATCGACTCGGCTGTTGATGCTGATCAAGAATGTGTATAGTTTATGGGATCGCAAGACGCCTCCTTCTACCTGTATCGCACATTCGGACAAACGCAAACGGTCATGATTTTTTTAAAATCCATGGCCTAAAAACATAATATCAATCTAGTTACCCTAATGAAAATTGATACAATATTTAGAGAAGCATAAGAAACACGATCAAATAAAAAAGAAAAAGTAGGAACGGCTAGCTGTACAGGTGCAACTGCCTCCGATTTCACCTTATAAAAGTAATTCGTTAATAACTTCTGTGTTTTTTGCCCGATTGTAACCAAATTTTCAGAGATCAATAAGATGATGATTACCATTGTGTGTGCCAAAACTGAACGTTCTAGCTTTAACATGATGCTTGGAAATCGTTTTTTTCGATTAACGGAGGCGGAAGGAGGCGTGGACAACATCTAAAATAAACTTCAGCTGCCTAACAAATTTTGACATGTTGTTTCCAAATTTCGTAGCTCTAGCTTTTATAGTCTCTGGGATCTCGATGTTCATACAGACAGATGGACACACGGACAGGGCTATATCGACTAGGCTGTTGATGCTGATCAAGAATGTGTATAGTTTATGGGATCGCAAGACGCCTCCCTTCTACCTGTATCGCACATTCGGACAAACGCAAACGGTCATGATTTTTTAAAATCCATGGCCTAAAAACATAATATCAATCTAGTTACCCTAAATGAAATTGATACAATATTTAGAGAAGCATAAGAAACACGATCAAATAAAAAAGAAAAAGTAGGAACGGCTAGCTGTACAGGTGCAACTGCATCCGATTTCACCTTATAAAAGTAATTCGTTAATAACTTCTGCGTTTTTTGCCCGATTGTCACCAAATTTTCAGAGATCATTAAGATGATGATTACCATTGTGTGTGCCAAAACTGAACGTTCTTAAGCTTTAACATGATGCTTGGAAATGATTTTTTCGATTAACGGAGGCGGAAGGAGGCTTGGACAACATCTAAAATATTACTCCACTTTTTGACATGTTGTCTCCAAATTTCGTAGCTCTAGCTTTTATAGTCTCTGAGATCTCGATGTTCATACAGACAGATGGACACACAGACATGGCTATATCGACTCGGCATCTAAAATAAACTTCAGCTGCCTACCGAATTTTGACATGTTGTTTCCAAATTTCGTAGCTCTAGCTTTTATAGTCTCTGAGATCTCGATGTTCATACAGACAGATGGACACACAGACAGGGCTATATCGACTCGGCTGTTGATGCTGATCAAGAATGTGTATAGTTTATGGGGTCGCAGACGCCTCCTTCTGCCTGTATCGCACATTCGGACAAACGCAAAAGGTCATGATTTTTTTAAAATCCATGGCCTAAAAACATAATATCAATATAGTTACCTTAATGATAAGACTATGAAATTGATACAACATTTAGAGAAGCATAAGAAACACGATCAAATGAAAAAGAAAAAGTAGGATCGGTTAGCTGTACAGGCGCAACTGCCTTCGATTTCACCTTACAAAAGTAATTCATTAATAACTTCTGTGTTTTTTGCCCGATTGTAACCAAATTTTCAAAGATCATTAAGATGATGATTACCATTGTGTGTGCCAAAAACTGAACGTTCTAGCTTTAACATGATGCTTGGAAATCGTTTTTTTCGATTAACGGAGGCGGAAGGAGGCGTGGACAACATCTAAAATAAACTTCAGCTGCCTACCAAACATGACATGTTGTTTCCAAATTTCGTAGCTCTAGCTTTTTATAGTCTCTGGGATCTCGATGTTCATACAGACAGATGGACACACGGACAGGGCTATATCGACTCGAAAAAAATATATATGGGGGACCCCTCTCCCGGGTAACATTCCCAATCGGTCAAACGCAAACGGTCATGATTTTTTTGAAATCCATGGCCTAAAAACATAATATCAATATAGTTACCCTAATGATAAGACTATGAAATTGATACAACAATTGGAGAGAAGAACACGATCAAATGAAAAAGAAAAAGTAGGATCGGTTAGCTGTACAGGCGCAACTGCCTTCGATTTCACCTTACAAAAGTAATTCCTTAATAACTTCTGTGTTTTTTGCCCGATTGTAACCAAATTTTCAAAGATATAAGATGATGATTACCATTGTGTGTGCCA
>JAECWR010000034.1:7177500-7450000 GCA_018150935.1 Drosophila pruinosa | reverse complement strand
TTTATTATTATTATCCTTTCTGTTTTGTTGCATCATTTTTGTTGGCATATCCCTTTCCCTCTGGCTCTCTTGTCAACTATTTTACATATGGCATAATGATTGCAAGTGATTTTGCAACATTAACGTGAGGCATGTACATTAAAAATGCATAAAGCGCGTTTGGCTCATGCAACATGCAAAATTCAGGGCCGCCAAAAATTGACGAAGTTCCAGCTGCAAATGCATAAATAATGCTGCATACAAATCCATTTGGCAAACAAAAAACCAACTTGTTCGCTGCCGATCTAGCGATGGAGTGAATGACTACGAGACACCCTTTAAATATGTGCGATGTACTCTAGTTTTTAGAACTTATAGATAATAGAATTTGTAGATTTAAAATGTTTATAGATACTACAAAGAATAGACGTGAGAAAAGCCCATGCATTACTTTTTTTTTTAAATAAATAATTAAATAAATGATACATTTATAGATTTTACATTTATCAAAGTTTAGTATCAAATCGATTGGAATTTTAAAAAGATAAATAATAGCAAAATTGATAAAAACTTGAAATCGTATTCGTCACTCAGATTGCAACGTTCAGGGTATAAATTGCACACCCAAAACATGTCTATCACATCACAGACTCACAACCTCAACAAACATACATATGTACATATTAAATCAAGAGAATATGCGGGGACATCAGCCGTAAGCCGCTGCTGTTTGAGGCATCAAAGCCAAAGCCATTTTAATCAGTTATACTCGGAGCTTAAGCGATTTGGCATTGCGTTCCTCGCGCATTTTGCGGTGCATTTCAAATGTCCAAGCAACTGTCAACGTGATCACAATGTGGCAAACTGACACAGCTGACGGTCGCCCACAGAGCTGAAAATTTGCCGAGCTGAGCTGTCAACGCTTTTGCGCTTTTGCGCTTTGCTCGACGCGCTGCATGCAAATCCCCTTTTGACACTTGACCAGTTGCAATTGGTCACCGCCTTGGCTCCCTTCCTAGGCCACCTTGCCGCTTCCAGCTCCAGCTCCAGCTGTAAGTGCAGCTCATCTCATTTGCTTTATGGCATCGTGGCGTGTCATAATTTGTAATCCTTGAACGCTCGCCGCCTGTTTAATTTTCACACCTTTTGTACCTTTCGCTTGTCCAAAGTCAAATGCCCGACACACGACCAGACCGGGGCTTAAATGGCTTTAGTTGGCTAGCAGATGGATAACTGGACATTGGGACAACTGGACAAGCACTGCACCACTGAATCACTTGACCCCTCAGCGTAAGGGGAAAACGCTTTGCGCTCTTTACCAAATTGTAATTATTTGAGTTGAGCTGGATTTGTGTTGGGCAACAAAATAATCTACAGATGGAATGGATTTATCTAGAGGAAGCTCTTTAATCTGATGGATTCAGAATTGAAAAACTAAGAATGTTTTGAATATATAATATTCAAAAATTAATCAAAATGTTACCCAAAAATAGTATATACAGAGTAAAACTCCAATTAATTAAACTAATTCGATAAAGAGTATGGGTTTCGGTTTCTCAAACGAAGATTGTTGAATAAGGAAAACAAAACCTAAATTCTTGAAACTCTTGTTAAGAAATTTTTATTTATTAAAACTTTACTGGGTATTTGACCTTGCATATTATTTCAACAAATAAAGGGCTTTCCATAATGATAAGTACGTTTTGAAGTAATCTGTTTCGTTTGCTTGGGCTATGGAATGAGAGTCGCTCACCCTTCCCAGTTCTCTTTAGAGTTCCATTATCCATTTATAATTTCAAATGCCAAGTGTTGCAGTCTCCCTGTCTCTCTCTCTCTCTCTCTCTCTCCAGCTTAGTCTCCGTCTCAGTCTCTTTCCATTGGCAACTGCCAACTGGCAACTGGCAACTAGTTGTCCGTTTTCGAGCCTGGCGCTCGCCATCAACTTGGCGTGTTTATGGGCCAAGCGGCACAATTAACATGTCGCGGCTTTTAGCGTCTGCCGCGGCTGCTGCTGTTGCTGTTGCTGTTGTTGCGGCAACTTGGTCGTCGTCTCCCACTTGAACAGCGACGTCAGAGACAGCGTCATCAACTTGCACAAAATGACATATGAGGCGCATAATTGAAACTTCAAAGGAGACGGGGCGCAGCCGGGGCATAAATTAGGCGGCTGATCGCTGGTGCCAAGGTGAGCTGAGAGCAGTTGCAAAGATGATGATGACTACAGCCAAACAGAGACTGCAAAAGAAAGAGAGAGAGACATAGAGTTGCAGAGAATGATGAAGACCAAGTTGCAGGCTGGAAGATATCGCGCTGTGTTGTGTCTCGGCATCCATTCCATTAGCGTCGTGTGGCAGGGCCCCCGACTGCCGGACTGCTCGCCTACCCATATTACCCATCACACACTTTAACGCCCCCTTGTCACGCTGCGCCCCTCCATTAACAGAACACTGACGAGAAAACTACAACTAGTTCCCACTCCTCAAACATGGGAATCAATAAAATTCCGCGTGTGCGGCAGATCAGTCTGCGGATCGTTTGAGCATCTTTAAGTTTAGTCAACCTTATCTCGCTCCCACTCACTCTCTTCCTCTCCCTTTCGCACGGCGGCCAAGTTCAAGATGAGTAGAAAATGAGAAATGTTGCCTCATTGTCGGCATTTGTGTTTTGCGACGATTTCCATATTTTACGCCATAAATTACACACTTGAACCCCAAGGGCAGGGGTATCCTATCCACTTAAGAAATATTTTCACTTGTAAGTGGAAATGGAAACCAAATGTGAAATGAAAATTGAAATGTAACTGCAAGTAAAAAGCGCAGCTGCTTGATAAGGAAATGAGCATTTTGTCTGCAAGTTCCGTTTAATCAGCGGAAACCCAACCAAGTCTCTTTGTCTCTCTGCATGCGGGGTCTGCGTGCGGATCTGTGGGAAACTCGGCTGGAAAATCAAAGCCGAAATGATGGCCAGCCAGCTCAAAAGCGATGCGCTTCAGGCACGCAACAAATCCGACGTTTACCCGTTTCTGATTTCGATTACCCAGTGCCACACCACATAAAGACACCTTCAGCAAAAGCAGCAACAGAATTCCACTGGTACTGATACATGACATGACATAAACGTTGTCTGGATGCGGGGCAAAAGCATCGCCAGACACGCCAATGGCAACGAAGAAGTCAATAGCCAGACAAATGAAAAGCTCAGCGTTTGAAAGGAAGACAGCCAGAAACTGGCAGCTTCAACTGCAAAAGGTTCAGGCAACAGAAACTTTAACTCTAAAGAGTTGCAGATCTATGCTCTTTCTTCGAGGGAAGTAACGAATGAATAATAGTTACAAATTAGAGGATGAGAGTTATAGGAGGGTGAGGAATTCAGAAGTGGATGATACTTTAAAAATGCGTTGTATTTCGTATTGTGTGATTGACTAATGCGATTTATTCATCAAATTGAAAATAATACTAATATTAATGGTACAGAATATATAATAAATAATATTCATAATGATATTCATAACTCTTATCAATGCGAAAGCAAATTCTAATGCAAATCAAACTTATAGACCAGATGATGGTTTGGAGTTTACTTAAAATATTGAAAAATAAATGTGCATTGTATTTCTAATGATAATAATACTAGTGCAGATTCTAATAATATATCTGATGAAAACTTTTCGAAAAGGTACACACAAACATTTACATAGTTCGCATGTGCTCTTAAAGAGCATAAAACGACTCATTCCGCACGAATGGCTGAGCAAGGGACCAAAAGAAGCGGAAGGTAAGTCACAAAGAGTCCAAAGGATTTTAGGGCGCAAAAGGAAATCCAAGCGAAGCGTTAACATTTTACAACGAAAGCGACGCCATTTCAATGTGTGTATGGGCGGATTTCGGATTGGGATGGGCTGGGCTTAAGGAAAGAAGAAGAAGAAGAAGGAGACGGATTCAAACGTCTGAGCCAAGGGCCTCAAGCCAAAGGACGCTTTGCCATTGTGTCCAGGCATGCATGCATGTGTGTGTGCTTGTGTTTGTGTGTATGTGTATGTGTGTGGAGACTCGTAAAATCATTTGAGCTATGCGCATGGCTGAAACTACAAATTTCATAAATTTTGCATTTTGTTTTTATGTTATAGGCCAGAAAATGGAGTGGCCAAAACTGACTTAACCGTATGAATTAAACGAGCCAAATGAGCGCATGGTCGAATGAATGAGTGCTGCAACGAAAATGCACTCCTTTCACTTTCTTATCGCTAATGTGTCGCGCAATTTGTCATAAATTCGCCAAGTTATAGGCGAAACCCTCGTAAAGCCTATGAAATATGGCGAGCAAAGAAAATGTTTGTTGTTTTTGCTTAGATAGCGACTAAGTGCGGCTGCATCCTTGCCACCGCATCGTAAGCCAAAATGCAAATGTAAGGCAACACCTAGCAAACCAATCTACGCCGCCACACCACACCACACCACACCCCTCGCCCCCTTCAGCTCATGGCCGCTGGCTGCCACGCCCACCACGCAAAACATTTGCATTAATCATGTTTGCATTGCATTATGCAGCACAGCATACAGAAACATGCCTTTCGCTCCCCTCGCCAACGAGTTGAGTGCTACCCCACACGACCCCTTCCCACCCGCCTCCTATGAGACACAAACACTGGCAGATGCGGTGCTCAAAATATGGGCATGGCTTTAGCTCCAAACATAAACACACAAGCTATGAGTGTAGTCGAAAGACTCATGCATAAATATTTTTAGCATAAACAAAAGTGTTGAAAATGCAATTTGCCATGCCTGCTGCCAAAAGAGGAGGGGCGACTAGGACACAGGGGGTACGGCCTGTCGCTTAGTGCGAGGTCAAACCAACAATGGGACACAGAAACCCAAAGCAAAGGCTACCAGCACAATAACCAGCAACTATGCAGAAACTAACCATTATTTGGCTACTCTACTGCTTAAGCCATGCTCTGTTAAACAAACTCTACTCTTAATATCTATAAAGTGAATCACAATTCATCTTAAGGATGGCTAACAAATTTAATTTAGAAACACTCTGGAAAGCTCTTCACTTTGAATCACTGTAAGTAAAAACTAATTTATATGTTAAATGTGACGATCTTTAATACAATATTAAAATGCAGTAGACAATATATAAAATATTGAAAAATTCAATTTGAATATTCTTATATCTGTTTAAATGAGTAAATGTATCTAATGGTTATAGTATCTTGACAACATAAAATTGACCATAATATTTTACTCTATTCTATTTCATTCGTTGATAAAGCTAAGCTTCTTCAAAAGTATCTATAACATCTGTAACCCAAACACATTTGTATAATCCCATAACTCTATCTCGGCACATTATGATGCCCACAACAGAGTAATACAATGGTCTATTTATAGAGTATATAAACAGAGAAAAGCAAAATAGAACTGCATATGAAGAGTAAATTATATTTTTTGACCCGGCTACAGTCAAAAGGGGGCGGCCTATGCTGCGTATGCGTGTTGTATCGCGTACGCTGAGGGCACATTATGTATACGCATAAGTACACAAACAGTTTGAGCGAGACTGCAAATAGTGGTGATAGAACTGAGTGAGAGAGAGGGAGAGAGAGAGAGAACAACTCATACATAGGACACATTTATATGGCAAACTGTTTTTAATGCTTTTAATGCGCCAAAGTGTTGTTTCATTTTCATTATTTGCACAAGCTGCCACACATTTAAATGCCAGTCCCCAGTAACCAACCAGTACCTAGTAGCAGGACCTCGTCCTGGCAGCCCCAACTCCCAAACCATTCGGTATGCAGTTGTTGAGCTATAATCATAATTTCATAAAGCACATTTTCACAAAAGCTTTCAGCACCCTAAACTGCATTGTAATTACAGCGTCGGGCAGTGTAGTATCTGTGATAGAGCAGAGCAGAGCAGAGGGGAGCGAGGCTGAAGGACTCAACGAGCGCGAATTTTGTTGTCGCCAGTCAAGGCGAAAGGATAACGACAACCAACATGTTGGCTGGTTGGTTGGTTGCTCGGTTTTGCCTGCTCGATAGGTCGGGCTTCTGCTCGGTTATTCCACCATAGGGGGAGGGAGGTAGTGAAGGGATGTGGGGACTGGGGGGTTGTGGAGGCTTACTACTGTGCACAAACTGCTGCTGTTGTAGTTGTTTTTGTTGGGGCTTTCGTTCATATGCGCCGAGTGTTGCGTGTTGATTTCAACGCATAAATATTGCAAAAGGTTCAAACAAAATGGCGTCGACGCGCAATAAATACCGTTGCTACTCTGCGTACTATACGTATGTATGTGTGTGTGTGTGTGTATGTGTGTCTATAAAGTATCTGCAGTATATTTTGTATGACACGCTGTAATAAAAGTGAATTTATGCAATATTTCTGCGCCTTTGTGCAAATATCATTTGTAATTTGACAGCAACAACAAAGTGTAAAACAACAACAAGTAGCTGACAAAGTGTCCTGCCGTTTGTTATGCTAATGAGGGGCAACAAAGGAGTAATTGTTCAAGTGCCAAACTTTGACGGAATTCCGCCAAAAGCTTCTAACCAGAAACAGACTCGTCCCTCATTGTCGATTGCCAATTAAATAATAATTATCATTTTGAGTGAATTTAAATGTTTTCATATCTGCGACATCAATTCAAAGTAAAATGAGAACAAATAATGCGTAAAGTGTGAGTGTGGAAAGATTTAAAGTTGAAAGAAGTAAGAAAGCTACAGTCGAGTCTGCTGCTCCAAGAGATACCTGATATCCATGTTGACGCCAAGAATATACAATATACTTTGTGGGGTCGGAGATCCTTCTGCTTGTAACATGCTGTTTCTTCCCTTCTCCTCCTTTTGCCCTATGTTGGAAACGGGCATAAAAAGGAGTACACTTCGACATTACATTTACATTTTCAAAATGATTATTTTCTTACAACTGGGAGATTAGTCCATTTGTTTTAAGTTCCGTCACTGTTTATATAAATATATTATTAATTCCAAATCCTTTTTTCCAGTGCCTATTCACCTTGTCATAAAGTACATTAGAGTTTGATCGCAGTCAACTCGCTTCAAAGTAAATCTCAATTCTCAACAAATCAAAGTTTAATGAATATTTATCTCATACAAACAATCAGGAATTGAATAAGTTTTCTGTTTAAACTGATTGATTTATCAACTCGCATTCATCTCAATGCTTTTTAGTCATAAGTACCAATGTGTAATTACAATTGCAAAAGGTCTGAGCTTTAAACTACCCAAAAACAGCTGTCACAGCTGCTTATAAAAACTGCTTCCAGATTCTACAGGTAAAAGCCCAAACAGCTCATCAAATGGGGTGCCAAGACTAAGTTTCTCCGCAAAAATATGTGTAAAGAGAAAATACAGTAACAACAAAACAAAGTGGTGTTGGTCTTGCAAAGGAACGTGAAGCTGAACAACAACGGAACCACAGCGTACCAAACACAGTCTATCAGTCGGCCAGTCAGTCGGTCTTGTTACCATCAGTCAGTTGACCATCAGTTGGGACAACAATGAGCTGGCCACAAGGTATCATTCCCGCATAGCCCTCTGCTAGTTTTATCCACAGCAAATGAAACAAAACCGCTGACAAGTGGTACAAAAAGCCTCGAGATGCTTGAGAGACGTCTCAGGAGTGTGGAACAAGTGGCCCGAGGCCTACAAATGTCATTCCAGGCTGCACATTTAATGCGGGCTGCGTTGGGCTTGACTGAGCTTCGCTGAGACTGAGGCCGAGACTGAGGCTGAGACTAAGACTGTGGTCGCAGGGAAGGAGGGAGGTGTTTTGAGTTGGAGCTGGCTCAAGTGCCAATGCTTTTCCGTCTTGGCTAACGGAAATCCATTAGGTTTGCCGTTGCAGTTTGCATTTGTGCGAGGTTTCCGTTTGACATGGCTGAAAACCAAAACCCAGCGGGGGGAATGGTGTAACGGGTAACTGCCCCCATCCAAAAACCCCTCACAAAAACCGCAAGTTGTTGCAAGTCCGAGACACAATACACCTCGAGTTTCGAATATCAGTCCCTTTTGTAATCGTTGATGAGTTGGTTGGCAATCAAGCAAACGTTTTGCATATGTTCCAGCTCTACGTTCAGTTTATGCGATTCGATTAGCATAAATCAAATCTATGACACGGATTTCTATAAAAAAAATAATATAAAACTAACATTTGTACTACAAATAGAGGAACTGCTTTAGAAACACCTTTCGCCAAAAAAAGAGAAGAAAAAATTAACGAAAACAAAACATGAAACCGAAACCAGACCCAGACCGAGAGCCAGAGCCAAAGTCAAAGCCAAAGCCAGAGGTAGAGCCCAGGTGATTCCGCCTGATGAAAACATTAACATTATACATGAAAATTTTATGGCTACTTCAATTGTTGTTGTTGTTATATTTACTTTTATTGCCTTTGATGGAGAATGCGCATGCGAGTGTACAATAAAATTGTTAAATATTCGCCGAGACTCGTAAAAAACAAAATCAAAACAACAGCAACAACAACAACAAGAACAACGGCAGCAATAATAACAAAACAAACAAAACAAATCTTTAATGACGACGGTTTTGTGCGGTTTTAATTGCTCGGCCATTTGACAAGCTGACAAAGTCAACTTGATGAATTCGCGACGCCCGCATCGGTCAACAACACCTGAGTGGTGCCCAAAAGCAAAAGGTGTAAGCCAAGCCAAGAGTCAAGAGCAGAGTACGGGGCTAAGAGGGGGAGGCAATCGAGGGTTAAGAGCGGTAGAGAAGAGTCACCTGTTCGCAGGCAGGAAATGCAGTCGCTGCGTTCGTCAATGTCAGTGTCAAGTACGCCTTATGGAAATATCTCAATCTCAATCTTAAAAGCAGTCGAAAAAAGACGAGAAAAATAACTACAGCGTCATGTGGTTCGACTTGTCAGTCACGGAGCAATGCCGGCAACGGATCATGATGCAGCACTAACTTGGCTCACATTATTGGCTCGATCGCAGACGCCGCCGCCACCGCCTCAAAGCAATTTAAGATCTGAATCGACCTGAATATCGATGCGGTTATTGAGTTTTGAATCAGATCGTGGCAATTCTGACTGGCAGCATTTCTTCTTTTTTCGTGGCCAAGTAAATCGCTGGACTAAGTACTGTGGGTTGAGCGACAAACGAACTGCGAACGTTTCAGAACATGTGGCACAATTACTGCAACTGACAGCGACGATGTGTTATGAGAAATGCCAAAAAGGAAAACGTGAAAATTGAAAATGGAAAATCCGTCCTCTCTCTAGCTCTACATCTCTCTCGTTTTCTTTGTCCCTTTCGCTCTCGGTAAGTGTGTACTGCATTTATCGTGGACCTTGTTGCACTATATTTAGACACTGGTGGCAGCTAATGGATGTGGATGCAACAGGCCCAACTCTCAGCCAGCCCGGGGCACAGGCCACACTTTCAAATTCATATTTATTGTCTAGGCTGCAGCTGAGTGCATTTTTATATATGGCAGTCCATTTGCTTGCCGCCAACGCTAACCAAAATAAACAATAATTGAGCATGGGGCATGCAACGCGGGGCCCCCAAAAAGGAAATGCAACACGCGTAAGTAAAAGTTGGCGGCAACCTCGAAGAGGTAATCGAGCGGGCAGGCGGGCAGGCGGGGCAGACCTGTAAAATGCTTGGCATTTTAAAAGGTTCCACATTTTTCCCCTCCCTCTCCTCTATCCCCGTCTTTTTTTGGGGGTCAGGGCATCAACAGCAGCCGACGGTCTGGCTAATTGCATTGATTAGCTGACGGCGCGTTTTGGTGCGCATCAAAAAGCCGCATCTGGGCTGGAAGAAGGAGGCAGGAGGCAGGCAGCTGTCAGTCAAGTGGCGACATGTTTACTTGGTAGTCAATCCATAGCCACAATTTACAACTACAACCACACACACACACGCACACATACCGACAGAAACCCTTTCAAAGTATACGCGTTTGAGACGTGCCGCAAAATACACATGAACAAAGGCAACAACAATGCGAGTCAGTCGAAGTCGAAATGAGATATTTGTTTGCATTCATATTTCAATATTATTTTTATATTCCTTTTCATTTTTCTCTCTCTTTTCCCAGTTATTAGAAGACGCTTGAGTTCGATTATTGATGAAGATCAAAGGTCTTCAAAGGTGAGGCGACAGCAAAGCCAAAGCCAAAGGCAACGGCAAATTGACATAATGTGGCGTTTAACAAATTCCATCCCCGCCCCGATCCGTCCGTCAAAACCTGAGCATAACTCAACTGATGTGGGCCCGACTCAAAGATGAACAGTCACCATGTTGTCGATGGCACCGCGATAACAGTTGTGATCTCCCATTTAGTTTGCAATCAAATTGAAAATGTACAATTCGAATGAAAACATTAAAAGCAGAATGAAATGTAATAAGTAGAATATTATGAAACAAAAACAATTTAAATAAATTATTTAAAATGGAGAGTAGTCTTTAACTTGGCAAAATGAAATACTTAAAGCGTGTTGGGAGAGCAATGTAGTATATACATTAAGCGACCAATTGGTTAAACAAATACTTTCTACAAATATTATTGACACCAAAGAACTAGCTGTATTCTATAACTTCCAATACACCAAAACAATACTTTAAAATTCGTCAGCAAAATAATCATTTAATTTAAATATATTTATCTATTCATTTAAACTTGTTATAAAATGTAATATAATAGTAAAACACAATAATATACGACATTCGATTCCACATTTATTTGTATTTTAAATAAAACTAATTAAAAATACAATTGAGAAGCGAATTATCAAGAATTCAATTTCGAAAGGACTTTCATCAAGATTCGAATATTTAAATAACTGACGGACCTGATTCGACTAGCTGACATAATATTATTTTCAATGGACTGAAATTGGACACCAAAATCGAGAAGTTTAATTTATGACGCTACCTTGCGAGTTATTGCATTGTTATTAGCCATAAACCGTGATAGATCACAATTGAGTCATAGCCAGAGAGCAAGAGTCAGAGGCAGACAGGGAAAGAAGTGTCTTCGGATTCGGAGCAGCTGCATCGACGGTGTTCGATCTGGACGAGCGATAAGCAGGCCATAAAAAGGTGTAGAAAAAGCAAATGACATAATGCAGCATCATCATTGAGGATGATCGCAGCAAACATCTTTGCCTGCAGGCTGGAAAGGGGCTCAAGGGGCATTAGGCTAATCGGATAGTCGGATTGGAGAGATAGTCGGATAACCACATACATAACATACACGCACACACATGCAAACACATTCCCATACACAGGCTGTTGGGTCCAAAGGAAAAGTGCCGCCTTTGTCGCCATCGCTGCGCTTTTCACGCCTACTACCAAGTCGGACTTAGCTGTGCTGCTTTCTGGCTTTGTGTTTGCCCAAGACGCGTTAACTGTGGCCTAAGCGGCTTAGCCAAGAGCTCTCTCGCATTGAGGGAACAGAGCGAGAGAGAGAGAGAGAGCGAGAGCGAGAGAGAGGGAGAGCGCCTGTTGCCTGCGGCAGTCAAATGAGCTCAAAAGGCGTTGGCAAAATGCCCAAGAGCGCCAAGATTGTTGCCACTCGCAATTTGATTTGCATTTGTGGCAACTCCAGAAGCGTCGCGACGCCTAATGCGTTAATCACTTTTGGCAACGGGGCGTCAATTGAATGGCGCGTGCCGCGGCAGGAACTCGGCAATTTTGGGCTGCAGGACATCGATCTAAATCTACAAATCAACTGCTCTAATAAATTGTTTCAAGTGATTTTCAGTCACATACTCGTGTGAGTACTCGACTGTTACCCACAGCATTGTGGGTCGTCCTTGGCAACGCCTTGCACTTGTCCTGTCGCCCCGCCTCGCCCCTCCCCGCTTAACTTTGCAATGGCCGCCACGTGTGCGCACAATTGTTGTTTATACTAACAATTTGTGCGACGAAGGAAGCTGCACATTATGTGGAAGGGACAAGCACTACCATCCCCCCGTCTCCTGCTTCCTGATTGCCCAACGTTCGAAAAATTTTCGGCCTATTGTTTTTCTTGGTCACGTGACCTCGTCCACGTGGCCATTCGGCTGACTTCGACTCCATCTCCGTTTCCCCGTTTCCCCTGGGAGGACACTGGCACTTCATCCTTCAGTCCTCAGCAAAGGCAGGGGGAGTCGCTTCGTTCCTGTTTTCATTATGGCTGCACGTGTGCTCCTACTGCCGCTGTTGCCGCTGCTCCTTTTCATGCCGCATGCAACATTTAAATGTTGTTGTTGTTGTTGTTGTGTTGTTGTCGTTGTCGTCCTTCTATTTTCATTGGTTAATTCACAGGCGTTGATCCTTTGACTTTAATGCTCAACACTTTCGTGTACGCTTCCTGGGAAATTGGTTTTTGTCCATATTGCAATGTTGTTGTTTTTTTTTTATATATTTTGTGTCACGCTGCCGCGTCCGGCGCGTGCAACACTTACACCCCCTGCCACCTGCCCACCCCAAATACTTATCATTTTTTATGCGGGGCGTGTTTTGTGGCTAATATTTTCCGTCTGTGCGACGTGTGCGGCATGCGGTGGCATGGCGAAATTTGCTCATTAACGGCTTGTCGCACAGCAGTGACACAGGACACAGGACGCAGGACACAGGATACAGGACACAGCACACATGCGGTGCACTTGCAACAGCAGCAGCAAGAGCGCTTCATGATGTTGCTATTCCTGTGCCTGATTACAAGGGAGTTCACAGGTTTATTGCTGGGAAAACTCCTGCCCTTTTTTCAGTGGGAATTGAATTGGTGGTGGGTTATGACTCTCTCTATGACTCTATTATGATTGCGCATTAAATTCCGACTTCGCTATGATTGGCACAACAATGATAATTGCTGGACTAAGTGATTTCAACTGTTTTTTCCCTCTACTCAGAACTAATCCATTTGGAAATTGTATAGTACAAAAGAGTGTTGAAGTGTAAAACTAATTGATTATAAACTATTATGCATATTACTAAGGAAAAGCATTGCGTAATTTTAATTAAAGATATGTAAGTTTGCATCTATTGTTCAAGAATAGATATAAAATGTAACTTAACCTGCAAGTTAATAAGTAAATTGGAGATTCGAACTTGGTAACCAATATTTTGACTTAAGTATGTGCTTGCTTAAGTTTATTAAACATTTAAATGAAGAACATGGGAATAAAATAGAAAAACTAATGATTTTTGAAACAACATTTTTGATAAATGAATGCCAGACATGTTTATATAACATAATATAATATAGACATTCATGTAGTTTACAATTATTATTGTGAATTAATATATAATAGTAATATTTAGTTATTATTATTAGTATATTCCCCATCGAAAGCAAAAGAATGACTCAACCATGTTGAGTTTGTCGAAGGACTGGCCAACAGTTGATATTATACTTATAAGCTGGAGCATTCAAATACCGATTCAAGTGCTATATCATTTCCACCCAGTTGGCATCACAATGCAACTCTGCAAACTGCCATTAAAGTGCCTTAACTCAGAGGCTTTCACATGTTTAGCCGTTTTGGGGTTTCTGGCTTTGACCATCAGCTGCTTTTTGCGGCACGAACTACCCGAAAAAGTCCCCTTAAGGGCGTCAGGAGGGAAGTGGCAGCCAACTAGTTAAAATACTCGTAGTAGAACTGTGACTAGAGCTCAGTAGTTCGTGCCAGGGGTTACAAAATTTATGATCCTAGTTGCAGTCGTCGAAATGACGACGAACTTTTTCCACTGTCTGGTGCTGTCTATGTTGAAGGGACAGGGGATGGGGGATTGGGCTAGGGATGAGCTAACTTGGCTTGCTGCCCTTTGACTGCCACTGAAGTGGCGTGTGTGTGTATATATGTGTGTGTGTGCTGCACTAGTAGCAAGTATCATCTGCTTAATCACCAAAATAGCCACCATATGGCACACACGACAAATAATGCCGTGTCCATGTCCGTGTTCCGGTCGAGGGTTGTCCCAGCTCTGACTACGGCTCTCACTCCTCCCCCTCGCCTCCTCTCCTCTCACTCTTCTTGTGACTTCAAAGGCAAAACTCGCCAACGCATTGCCAACTGTGGCTTTGACTCCTCTCAATGACTGCCTGACTGGCGCTTTGCTTTTTGCACGCACTCTTTTTCCATGTGTTGTGCGTGTGTGCCTGTGTCTGTGTCAGTGTTAGTGTGTGCGTGTGTGCGCCAATAATTTATTCATATGCGCTTACAAGTCACTAATGTTGTTGTTGCTGCTGTTACCACAGACAATTTATGCACGCTTTTGGCAAAGGCCGCAGCCGCCGCATTCACATTCACATTTGTATTCGAATTTTCTTTGAGCTTTTCTGCGACTGACTTAAAGATAGATTAAAGACTTACATAGGAGATTCTTAATGTGAGAATGGTTGCAAGCAATGATTGCAGGCACATGATTCAACATTGTTCTTCAAATTATTCAGCGTCATTTAAAATATATCAGTCTTTAATTCTTGTTGCCAATTGCTCTCAAATTGGCTAAGAAGCAAGTTGGTTATGAACAAGTGAAAAGTGACCCAGCGATTGCGAAGTTAAGTTGTGGCAGCCTATAAAGTAAATATATTCTTGATCAGCATCAACAGCTAAGTCGATTAACCATGTCTGTCCCTACCTCCGGATAAGACTATAAGAGCTAAACACTCCAAATGGTACGTAGATTTACACATTCTATCCATTCAAACATTAATTTTTTAGATCCAAAATTTAACTTGAGTAACCATTAACATTCGGGCACACGTATGTGTTTGTTCTGATGTAAAAGTAAAAGTTAAGGGTGTCTCTAAGTGGGAACTCTCGTCTACAGTGTTTTTAAATGATTTTGTTTCACGTTTTGGCAGCAAAAATACTGTAAATAACGAGCGTGAATCGTTTGAAAATAGGTGGGATAATATGGAGAAAAATGTGACTTTAGTTGTAATGGAAATTGTCATTTCAATGAATATTAGATTTGATACTTTAAGACAATAGACTTAGAACGATAAGCCTTTCCACAGTCATTTGTTATAATTTATTTGTCATTTGCCAATTCGGCATTCATTATGAAAACAAACAGCTGTTATTGTTTGTAACGAAAACACAATTGTGGCAATATTTTTAAATTAACGTTCAAATATGGAAAAATGGAAAACAGCAATGGCACAAGTAATCATCATTTCTTTGTAATTAGTCAAAACTTATCGCGGGGTCAATAAAAATGTACTAAAAAAAACATATGAGCAAATGGCTTCATCCAACAAAATGATTTTTGATTGATCCATTCTGGCCTTATGGGACTTATATAGTAGCCAAATGACTTTTATGTGATTAATATTAATAATTTCTAAGAGCAAGCTGTTAATTAATAACTATACCAAAAAACAATGAGACAATAGCAAAATGCATTACAATATAAGTTATGTCAATATATGAAATATGATGGACCTGCTGTTTAATAAAGTTCAATATTTGTTTATTATTTCAATTCGATAGCATGGCTTGTCTCTCTTCCAGAATCAAATAACAAATACATATATTCTATTTATAAATAATCGCTTTGCTTTTAAAGTTCATAATGTTGGCTTCTCTTGATGAGTTTCTGCAATGTTGCTCATAGATTAAAAATATACTCGAATATTAAGACTTTGTTCTTTTCTGCCAAATTCATAAAACATTTCATCTACCCCTCCCTTTGACTCGCTCTGTTTTCTCCCATTCTTCTCCACCTTTCCCGCTTAATAACTTGTGTGTGGTGGGGAAAAACTTTCGAGCTGGCAGCTGCTGCTGTTGGGGTCTTAAGCCGCTTAGGCCTAGCGCCGAGGAGAGTTGTCGATAAGCTGAAACCTTGAAGGTGAACCAATAAATCATAAGGCAAAGTGTCCAAGCGATGTCGCAGTCGCAGTCGTTGTCGCTGTCGCAGTTGACGTTGCCGTTGTGGCTGCCGCTGACGCTAATGTGCTTAAGGAACGCTTAAGGTTGTCCGCACGTCAGGAATTCGCGTTGCAGCTGATAAGAACGCTGCTGGGCCCGCCAGTTTTACCTGGATCGAAATCGAAATCGGAGACGGAGTCGCTGCTGCAGTTGCAAGTCGGAGACACGCAATACCAGAAGCCCGAAATCAATTGCGTATTTATTGGCCACAATCAATGCGGCGCGACAACAACGCTGGCTGGACTTCGAGCCAGGCTCTGGCCAGTGGCCCTAATGATCGCCCACAGTGCCTCGACATTGCTGGCGAGTCAACCGCAATAAGCCTCTGGCGTCAGCGCAAGCGTCGCAGTCGCTGCACCCATTTCATTATGAGCGCATTTGACTGAAGATCGCTTGTTTGTTGTTTTTGTCGGTGCTTGTCGCTCTGTCGATCCTTTGACTGCCAGTTGCGTCATGCGTCATGTCTTTGGTATGCCACATTCCGTGTGTCTCCTTGACCGCCTCTCTACCTGTTCCCCGCAGGCAACTTACTACAATATATTGCGGGACATCGTCTACATCTAATCAGTTGTAAATCACTCATCTAGGAAGTGCTCGCAGCGTGCGTCGTTTCCTGTGCAAATTAAGGATCATTTCGAAATGCACAAGTGGAAGAGTTGAGCTACGAAATATTTTCCAAAATATTGTATACCTTCGATAGAAGTGTTTAATATAATATATATCTGCATGAATTCATTAATTGTATTCGTGTAATTAAGAAATATCTTCACAACAAAAGCTGACTCTAATATTTATTATTAATGTGACTTCTCATATTTTTAAAACTAATAGAGTAGAGTAAGTGTATTGTAGATAGCAAGTTGAATGAGCTATAAATCTAAATTTGCAAATGATATTGCCTAAATACAGCAGCTGCTGTTGATCCACATATGTATGTATATCATAGCCAAGTACATAGTAGAAACGGCAGCAGTTGCCCACATGACTCACAGTCAAAACCACTCTCTGGTCTCTCAAAGGGGCATGGACAACCCTTTTGGGATACAAAAATTATGAAGTGCCACGACAACAACAGAGCGTCCACTTGAAATCCATTAAATATTTGTAGAAAACCAATAAAAGCAATATATAGAGCGTACATTTCAATGGATGGATTGATGTCGCTGTCGCTGTCGCTGAGCGATGTGGCAGAGCGACCACAAAAACGGCAACTGTGTTTCGAGTGCGCTTTGCTCTGACTGTGTGGCTGCCACTTGGAGGACAACACGCGTCTCAGTTCAGCTACAATGTACAGCTACAACAACTGCCACTCGACGTACATCCTTTACAAAATCAAAAGTGTGGAAATTTTTGACGAGTCGAGCAATAAACATTGAAATATGCTGCAGTTTACACTTGCCCCCACCTCTGCACTCCCATCCACTTTCCCTACCCCCTTCGGATGTACTAGAGTAGGGAGCGTGCGGCAGTTGCAGCTGCCACGGTCACTGGAAGCTGCTACTTCAGCTCATTGGTCAGCTGCTGTTGCTACAACACGCCTCAAATTTCGCGGCGCCCGAATATTGTCTGAAAATGTCAACATTTGTTTCATATTGCACATTTTCCATATAATTTCCATGCATAATCTATTTACAGCTCTAATCTTATCAATCAGCGCAGGACCGCATCCTCGGCCTGCCTCTAATCACAGCACACAGGATCCAAGCATCACATGATTATAGGGCTTAGGTCGACCTCAGCGTTCAGGGCTCGTCATTTGGAAACTGTTGCTCAGTTCATGTCCTTGGCCATTAATCAAACTATTATCTGTAAATTGCACAGCACTTTTTGCGGACACACCCCTTTAAAGTGGGCGTCTTTTGAACCCCTGGCCAAGTTTTATTCAATTTTCTACGGCCCTGGCCGAATTTATTTATGGATCTCTCAGTGCTAAGCTCTATCCTTTTCTATTTGGCGAGCATACGCGATAATCACGATAATGCGTCCTGTAATCAACTAATAAGGCTCATGTCAAGGCAAGGACAACGCCACATTAAGCCCGAGAGACCCCTCTCCCCCATGCTTCTGCTAACAACATTTCCTTCTGGGGTGCCCTGAAAATTGAATTTAACGCGCAATATTTTGTGCATTTTCCATGTTGTTGTTTCTTGTGTTTTGCTGGGGTGTTGCCGAAAATGCAATTCATGTGTTTCGCGGCGAAGTTGCGAGTGAAATTTATGACTTTTGTAGGCCTTGGCTATTGAGAGAGGTTGTTGGTATTCAGTATTCAGTATTCAGTATTTCGGTTTTACCACTTCTCGAGGGGTGCAACACTAGTAGAGTGAGTGCCCTTACTTGGTGTGGGGGGTTACGCTATCAGCTCATAACACATGTCACGAAAAACAAGCCAGCATCGGCAGCTCAACACCCCCTCTTGATATATACAGACCATCTAACATACCATACAAGTCTAAGTGAGTGTCGGCCATAAAGCTGTAAGCTGTAATTAAGCCATCCTTATCAGTAGTGGAAATATTGTAGCATATTGGATTACAACATACATAGATAGAAATATTTTAGGAAATAATTTCTAGAATTACGCATGCAATTTTACTGCTCGAACCCAAGGGTTAAGTAGAATAAAATAATATGGAAAAGATTTGAACCAAATACGTCTAATTAAATAAGAACTGTAATAATAATTTTAAAAATATATGCTGAAACTATAAATCATGTTAAAGGCTCAGCAAGCTCCATCAAGATGTGTTTCTTTGTGCTTTGTGGACGAAAGATAAAAGTCATCTGAAATTGAAAAATAAATTGAATTGCGAATTTAATGCAAGGACTATACTTACTAAGCTTAATTTATCTACTATTTATTAACAAGTTAACTTGTCTATTGCTGTTGATCAGTAAGATATATTTTATAGGGTCTCATTTCCCTCTTTCTGCTTGTTAAAATCGTTTACTATAAAACTTTAATATTAACCTTAATTCAGTTTAAATTTACGCACTTCACGAAAAGTGAACCGTAAATACACATTTAATTCAATTTGATGCGTATAAGCTTTGGAAATAATATCAGCATAGATATTTAAGAAGTTCCACATATTATGATACTAAAGTTTAATAGACCCCCATGCATGCCACAACATAATAATTTCAAGACAAAATCATATGTCAAGAGCTTATCTTTCATCTTGCTTTTGGTGAACATCTTAATTCAATTCATTAACTGAATTTAATTTTCTTTTCAACATTTTTATGATTTAAACATTTAAATGGCTATAATTCGTAAAAGCAGACGGAAACAGCTTAAATCAACTCAAGTTTTCATCAAAATTATGCATATAAAAGACACGAAATTGATTACAAAAAAAGTTCTTGAATCTTTTAAAAGAAATGCACAGCAACAAAAGAATTTATTTTGTGTTTGTTTAATGTGAAATATATGTATGAATGCATAGGTACTATTAAGAACTGTCTAGAGAACTCATTGACTTTCTATGTTTGGAAGACGCATCACATCAACTTTCCATAGTTCCAAGTCATAAAAACAAATTATTCCTTTGTGTTGAGAGTGCCAGGGTCTGTAATACATTTACATGGGCTGACCACTGGACTCGGGGTCTTATCAAAACGAAAATTTGTACAGTGATAAGACGTACAAGCGAAGCAGCAGCAACAACGACATCGACAACAAATGGAACTGGCTGGCAGCCTAAGGCCAGAGGTAGACACAGATACAGACAGAGACACAGCCATTGGAACACTCTCATCTATTCAAATGAGCGCCAGCCGGCGACCCGGACCGGCGCAGAAATTAGGAAAGGTATTAAGATAAAAGCAAGGAAAGGAACAAAAAACTGACTGACTGACTGTCTGGCTGTCCAATTGTCCAATTGTCCGACTGGCGGCGGTAACAAAATGAGAGAAAACACGCCTTGAAATGGCGACCTCGGCATTGGGTTTAGTTCTGAGAGAGATACGTGATGTATGTGTGTGCTGTGTGTGTGCGTGTATGTGTGAGTGTGTGTAGCTTGCTGGGCATCTGGGCAGCTGTATGTGCGCCGGCGATTGCATTGGCGCCATGTTTATCTAATTTGGGGACATTTATGCATGGCATTCCGCGCGGTTGTTTATAGGTTCGGTTAAACCTGCACTGATAACAGCCCCAGTCCCGAGTCGAGTCTCAAGCTCTTGCTTGGACTGGCCACAACTATTGTACAGGGACCGGTTGCTGGTTACGGCCGCTGACTCAGCGACTCCGACTCCTTCTCCGTCTCCGACTGCAACTTCGACTGCGACGGCGCAACGGGCCAACAATAAAAACTGAACCGAAGAGTCTTCCGACAATTAAAGCGAACCGTCGGCATCGTCATTTTGGAATTGGTTATATTTTTGGTCTTGTGTTAGTTGTTGTTTCTGTTTCGGTTGTTTCGAGGTTTTATTGAGGCATTTTTAGACTGCACAGTCCTGCGTCTTATCTTTGGAATGTAACTTAAACTTTAAGGATTATTGCCTACAATAAATTTGCGAAGCGGAGCTGCCTTTTAAATCTGTAAGGCAATATTCCAGCCGCACCACCCCCGCTTGGAGCAACGCAACAGCTTGTCTTTCATCATTAGCGCTAATTAAAAGTGTATAAACTTTCACTGTGAAGCCTTCTAGGCAGTCTTGCCACGTGCCTGTTGCACGTTCACCTGACGCCACACTAATGAGCAGAGATTTCTGGCTTTCTTTTCTCTTTTCGGGTGGCAGGTGGGAGCTTGTCAAGCGTTGCGTGATTTATGGCACACAATTGAGGGGTCAGAAGTCACAACAACAACAGAGCAGCCAAGTGGAAGCTGGAGAGGATGTGCCTGTGCACACACTTGACTGCCCTACGCCCAAGCGATGGCGATGACGATGGCGATGGCTCTCAGAGAATCGCAACAGCCGCAGCGTGGCAACGCCTTCCCAGCCATTTGACCAGCGAAAGGACCTCGTCAGCAAAAGGCAGCGAGGCGTGCTTGATGCGATGCGATGACGGGTCGCAACGACACTTTTTTATGCGGTTGTCAAAAATATACTTTTATTGCCACCAAAATGACAACACTTAGCTCAGGCTGGCAGCAAGTCCCACTCAACTGTGGGTGTTGGCAGACTTGCTGGGTTCGCTCATTCAAATCTTCCGCTTGATTAGACGCCAATTCGCACAAAGCGAATCCAGCGAAAAATCCAACAAATAGTGGGCGTTGCCGCGCCCTGCAATTATGTAATGTTTGACAGCGACTGGAACTATTTGGACTGGGAACTTCTAGGGGTTGCATTGCCGCTTCAGCGCATTTGGCATAAAGTCACAATTGCTGAAAGGATTCAAAGCATTTAAACGGCAACACGCGACTCGATGCGACGCAACGCATCGCGTTTTTTGCATTAAGCTTCCAGTAAATTTGACAGAATTGTTACATTTGCCAGCCGCATTAAACTTAATGACAATATGCCACTGATAATAGACCTGCTGCTTACCCCTATCTACCTCTTTCCACTCATATAGTACATATGCCAATGGTTAATGGGTAAGCCCTAGCAACTGGTTAGCCCTGGTCAGGCAAAGGGTTGCCTCAAAAGTTGCCAAGTAGCCAGCTTAGCGCCACAACTGAATCCTGAAAACCAAAAACCGAAACGATTTTGCTCCAGGCAAGCCAAACGGTTTATCTTTGGCATTATATTTTATTATTACGCTCTCCCAACTTTTTTATACCCCAGCACATCTACCCGAGGACGCAACCCCCAAAACGCCAACGTTTATGTTACCTTCAGCATATTTCGCCCCAGTATCCCCAACTTATTCTTCTACTTATTGTCTTTTGTACTAGCCATATTGCTGCGCTGAATGCTCGAAAACTGGCCGCTTCGCTTGGACAAAGCATTTGTTACGGCTGTAAAGACAGATTTATATCATAGGATTTCCAAGCAGTCTTAAACATTATGCTTTAATTTTTATATAATCGTTCAAAAATTCGAAGATCTAAGCTATTGAGACTTGTCTGTAAAATGCATTAACCGATTAAGAAGAGATTTCCAAAATATATCTTTCATACTTATTAAACACAACAATAAATACAACTATCATCTAAGTCCCTAAGCACAATATTTTTATAATTTGAGCTTGCTTTATTTTTATAAACTTATTTTTAAACAGTATAGCTATTAGTAGTTGGTTATCCACATATCTGTCAATCGATAGAATACAGAAGTATCTTGAGTTTCGTAACTGCCTTAAACATACTACCTCGACATATATGTATATGTACATCTACTCAAACTTTGCTTCAGTTCTAGAGCGCATCTGGTGAGTCGTTTAGATCCAACAACACCATGCCAAGTTCTGCATTGTTCTTATTTTAACAATTGTTGTTGTTGTTGGTGTTATTGTTATTGTGTTTGTTGTTGTTATCGCTGTTGTTGTAGCTGCGCACTTTTGTTCACCATTTTTGCTTTGGCCATCGCGTCGCTGCTTTTGCTTTTACTGCTCTGCATAAATTTCCCCTCAAGAATTGTCGCTGCTGCCATTGAACAGGGTTTGGGTCTTTTGCCGACATTTGCACACACACACACACACACACACACACACACTCATACACTAGCTTTGGGCGACCGAGCGTCGAGTAGCAGGTGCCGGCACCGCCAGCGACTGCGTCGAAAGGGTAGCTGCTGCTGGCACAGGGTAGCGACAAGTGCAATGGGGGCAGGTGGCTAAAGGGTGGCTCTGACTCTGATTGGGGGTGAGACTGGGCAGAGTCTGCTAACATAGACAAGTTGCAGCAACGTTTGTTGTGTATTTTGCCTGACAACAAGCAAGCGCCTGCCGCCATTTTTAATATGGCGCACAGCAAACACACCACATCAGCACACACCCATACACTAACCCAGATGGAGAGTGTTGTGCCTCGACTTGAAGGTAGAAAAGTATGCTGCCCTTTGCCACCGCCCGCTGCCTTTTATTTTTATGGGCTCTGCCTCCTCCTGCGCCACCGACTCGGTTGCTGCTTCACAACTTTGGCGTCGGCTTCTCTGCTGGATTTGCATATAAAACATTTGCAAATGTATGCGCGCGCGCACACACACCCACATGAACACCCAACACACACATACACAGATAGACACACAGATATCGCATATGTTATTTGCATTTGCTTGAGGGCTGCGGCTTCTGCTGCTCGGGAGAGGGGACTGGGGGCTACTGCTGAAGCCCTCTGTGCGCTTTACCGTCATATAAATTTTCGATTGATATGCAAACTTAAAAGGAACCGCAAAAATTATGCTCCAGTGAGCTGGTTGGACTTCGAAGCTCCAACTGCCACAAGCCCTATATGTGAATGTGTTTGTATGGCTATTACAACGGAAGAGCCCCAAACGAGGGCTGCTTAGTGAGTACATTTGAATATGCAAATAATTCTTTAGGTGTTCTCAAATTAAACTGAAGTTTAGATATCAAACGCAAATTGTTGTCGATGTAAAAATAAATAATTAATTTCAAAGAAAATTCGTATTATTATTTTAAAGTCAGAACGAAGTCAGAAATAATATTACATATATTGAGATCAATGGGTTCTTTGTAGTTTTCTTCAATCCCTGCAAAAATTTTGGGTATAATTAAAATTTTAAAATTTTTTATTTATTTTTATTTAAATTAAAACACAAATACATTGTTTTGAGTTTATTTATTATCATCAATATATTTCCAACTCCTTCGGAATTCGACATCAGGGAGAAGTCGCAGCACCTGTTTTGTCAGCTGAGGAATTTGTCAAAGTTAACACTCATTTTAAATACATATTATTTTTAATATCTTAATGTCTTCTGGTAGTAGCTGAATTAAATAATTTAGTCACAATCAGTCGAAACACAAATTTATGACTTAAAAACAAAATAAATAAATGTTTACACTTGCGTATGAAATATGGAAAATAAATGTAAAATTGATTCATTATTCAGAATTATTACATATAATTTAAAGGATTCCTTCAATAAATTGAGAATAGCGGAATACAAATTTTTAGTCCTACAAATTGATTAATATTTTTAAAAGATGCAATGTATTTATGACATCACAAGTAATACAAATGTTTTGCTTGAATAATTAATTGATTCCCACTAGTTTAGGAACTGCTCTCGCATGTACCCACAAGTCTAACAAATAACTGTGTAAGCCCGTATGTGTAAGGTATGTAAGCACGTGTGGGGTACGTATAAGTGTGTGTGTGTGTGGCCACGTTATAAAAATTCAACGAGTTGCTAAGGCTGCCCGCCAATGGAGCAGCTTAGTCCAACGCTGTACAAATAGCTCTGGTTGGGTTTTGAATGCTGCTATAAAATGTGGCTGAAGCTGAAGAGGGGAGGGAGGTGCGGTGTGGTTGCAAGAGGGCGGGAAATGCTGAAGCCCGCCCTAAAGCATCGATGGGAACTAAAGCCCGCTTAAACATTTAACAAACTGCAGGTCAAAGCTGCATAGACCGCTCTTGACTGACGCTTGACTGTTTGCAATTTGTTGCAGCTGCTGCCGCTGTTATTATTAATGTTGTTGTTGTTATTTTTGCATACATATTTCAATAGATTTGACGCATTGAGCGCAGAAACCAATGAAATATATTTCCAATCAAGTTGAAATGCGAACATGTCAATGCTGTCGTTGCTGCTGCAATGCATGTGGCAAGTGCCAATGTGGATGCCACATTCGTTCGCTAGCTGCATCCAATGCCAAAAACTGGAATTGAAAAAGTCATGACGACAAAAATTGCATGCTGCCTGACTTTGAATGACAGATGAGCTGCTGTTGCTGCAACAATAGCAACAACTGACAGTCGCAGCAGCAGCAGCAACAACGAGAACAACTAAAGCGACAACAACAACAGCGGCAGCAAAGCGCCAACAATGAAAATGTCGCGTTCGCGTTTGCCAAATAGAAGAGAAAAGATACGAAAACAATGACAGCTGCAAAATGGCAGTTCGCAACAACAACAACAACAGCAACAATAGCAACTACTACAACAACAGCATGTGTGCGGGCGTTTGGTGGCTGGAAACTTAATTCAAAATCAACAATAACAACTGACAACAACAATAGAATAAAACAACTGCCAATCGCAAAGCTGAAATTTGCTTACACTGACAAAAAAGAGAGATAACTTAAATGTAAAGAAAACCTTAAAATAACACTTAAAAACAGTATAAATGTAATATTTTATTTGACAATTTTTTAAAGCGTTCGTTGACCGCCTTCAACTCGAAGCAAATGTTCAAATGTAAAAACATTTTACACTAGCAGAAAGGATAATATTTAATAAATATACAAATCGAGCCCTCAGTTTTCAAATTAATAAAACAATTTAAAATTCATTTAACATGCTCATACTTTTGAAATTAAAATAATTTAATTGAATGTCTTTAAAATTATTGCTTTATAAGCTTAGCGTATTGGCTTTTGATATCGCGACTTGTAAGTTGATATTCAACCTGGTCTGGCAGACGGAAACGGAAGTGGCAGCGCCAAAGAAGTTTGCGACAAATGGCGCTCGCAACAACAAACTGCGTGCAGGAGCGACTGAGTAAATGAATGCATGACTAGATGACTGACTAAAGAACTGCGTGGTTGACAGATTGAATGAATGACGCTGTAGATGTTGACATTGTCGGCCTTTTGGGCTGCTAGTGTTGCCTGCTGCCTTTGGCTCGACTGACTAACTAACTGCTGACTGACTGACTGCTGTTTCCTCTTTTTACGTTCATTGCCTCTGCCACAATTTTAATTTTCCTAATGGATATCGATCCCAGTCGTCGGTCGCCCAACAACAACAACAAATAACTGAGTCCTCGTCCTCGTTGTCGTCGACGTTGCTGGCAAAAAGGATAATAGACTTCTTTATTGTGCATGCGACTCTATAAAAGTCAACTCTGGACTTTGTTGTGTGTGGCGCTGCTCAGGTCTACGGGACTACAGGACTACGGACTACGGGCTAAGGACTATGGGCGGGCTGCCTACTCCGGACTGACACACAAACTGAAGCTTACACACGCACACACACACACACACACACGCTTAAGCACACCTCAACAACCTCACACAATAAATAAATGCTACGTCATGCAGCGAAAACAGTCGGCAACTCTCCCTCTCTGCCAGCCCGACTCCCTCTCTGTCCTTATCAGTTACTTCCTTCCTTTCTCTCTTCCATTCTCTATTCACTTTTTAAGACCTGGCTCGTTCTTTAAAGCCATCAGCCTCGGCAACAGACATTCAAATTCGATTTTGCTGCAGGCCTATAAAAGCCAACTGACCATATGCACTAGTATTAACCCATTGCCTCCCCCCTCCCCGCTTCTCTCCACTCTCCTTCCTCACACCACCCAGCATAAGTATTTGCAATGCGATACAATTTGAGTTGTACAATTTTTGGAGTGCGAAAATTAAATGAACCGCAAGTCGGAGACCCAGAATCCCACATGATGATGAGCTCCAGCTATCTCTACCATGTCTGTCCCTCCTCCTCCTCCTTCCTTATCCATGGCTCTCTCATCCCTCCACTGACTTGCTATATTGCCTCATGTTTGCGTAGGTGTTTTGCGTGTTTCTATTTGCATAAATTTTTGCTATTTGCTTTGGCTTGGCAAACGTGACGGGGCCAAAACATCCGAGCCGGGTATTGCCTGGCCAGGCCGGAGCAGTAGCTGCTGCCAGCTGCCACAGTCAAAGATTGATACCAGCTAGTGGAGTAGAAGCTGAAGCTGAAGCTGCTGGGCAGAACGACAACGACTTGTATTTGAAATTGAAATTGGAATTTGGAATTTGCATTTCGTTTGCTTCGGGTTAGACAACAAAATAAAACTGGTTTCAATGGGCTTTGTCCCTCAGTTGTTGTTGCTCTATCTAAACAGTCACATTTTATGTTAAATATACGCAAACACTCACACTTGCACCCGCACTCACATTCAAGCCCGAACTCCCTCACACCCGCTATATCTGCAATTGTGACAGGAAAACTTCCGACCATAACAATAATACATACTCCAAAGAATCAAAATAAAGCTCAATAACTCTAAATTGAAAGATCGGTCGCATGCAAATCGTAAATAATTACTCAAAGATTTTTGGAATTTTTAACTTGAATGATTTGTCTCAGCTCAGTTAATATATAAGACATTGAACCATCCCAAGACCTTATAGACCTGACATCCCAATTCCAAAACCAATTAGTCTTACCTTCGCTCTAGATTTCATATATTCTTTGCTAAATACCACATAGCTTTAATTAAGTTTATTTAAGTTGTTTGAAGGAAACAGTACACTAATCCTTTTTTGTTATGCCATTAATAAATGTTTCAAGTACCAAAAATAAATGTCATTAAAATAACTTTGGTGATAATAGTGCACTAATTTCTATTTAAGTGGTAATCGACAAAAACTGTTCTACAAACGTTTACGGTAATTCGAAGAAAAGTACTTGTAAACAATATTTTCTATTAGTTTTGTCGAAAACGCTAGATTTTCAGATTTATGCAAGTAATTGTAAAGTTTTAATTTTGATCAAAATTGTCAAAAGTTATTCTGAACCTGTAAATGAAAATCAGATTAAATTATAATATGCAATACATATATTGCAGATGTGAGACACTTTATGTTTTTATTTTAATACCCCAAATTCCAAATCAGTTTCACTGCCAAACTGAGCTGTCCAAATCTAGGAGACACAAACAAATCACAGAGCTCTTTAACTATGCAGGGAACACAATAAAAGCTACACACCATGCTATAGTTACATCTTATTGGAAAGAGAGCCGTATTGAATTGTATAGTATCTTGTCTTGAGTAACTGACAACCAACAGCGCTGCCAAATTGGCTACTGATTGGACGCCTCCGTCAGAGACAGGTGGCAGCAGTTAGTAGTTGCTAACCTTAAGTTGTCCATACCTCATGAGGCAGATTGAAGGCAATCAATAGCTGAATCCGACTACAGAAGCAGGGAAACAACACGAAGTAATCAAAGTGCAAGGCAGTTCAGATTTACAATGGGCGCAAACTAAATATTAGTTCAGTCCAACATTTCTAATTAGCCAGTTAAGAGCAGAAGCTGCCAGTTAGAGAAGCAATTCAACTCGTTACAAACTCGACTTGTAGTGGAAACTGATGGGCTTTTTCATTTTTAAGTGCAGCCTGAATTGCAAACGGAATCAAAATGTATGCAGGTTGAACAGCAGAGTAGATGAAAATCGAATTATTCACGAGTATATATTATTATTAAATTGTATTATTTCATTATATAGTATTCGCTTTATCAGACTACCGTTTTCCGAGAATAGAACCTAGATAAAATTCCAGTTTAATTGTTGTAAATTTAGTAATTCCTCAGGGGTGCATAAATTAGATAATTGAAATATTGTAAAAGGTTATTTATTGAATAATACATAAAGTGTCGAGTATGTGTGTTAGATAAGCATGCTTACACATTATTTGAAAAAGTAATGATTCAATTTTGAAATCAACAAATTGTTGTACATATTTTTAAAGAGTACTTAATGGAAACAAATTCTGAAATTCGAAAGAAAGAAACTTTTGCAATAATCAATACACTCTTTAAGAGAACTGAACAGAAATAAAATGTTAAAAAATGAAATAAATATTAAGTAATATAAAAAATAGAAATTAATTATCTTGTCATATTAGCAATTTTGTTCAACGTAAAAATAATTCAAAAATGAACAAATCATAAGAAAAGTTTTTTTTGTATTTGATAACTTGAATTAACTAACAAATGAATAAAGATATTAATCAATAAATATACTACTATTAGTATTTCCCACGAAGATACTCGTGTATCAATCTACAGCAATTGTGGGAGAAGATGAAATCATTCCATTTTGTGACGGTCAGGCGAAGGAGCAACGGGAGGGGACAGCGGAGGGGTCGACTGCTTGAATGACATGTCCTAAATTTGAAAATGAGCTTCTTCTCTTCGCTTGATTCGTAGTTGCTCGTCCAGACTTTTACCGGCATTTCAATTAACCCAATTAATGGACGGGACCTAATTAAATTTTGAAATCATGCTGCCTGCCCTGCACACACACATACACACCCACACACTCACACAACAGCAACATCGCCAGACATCAGTCAGCTGTTTTTGCTACTGGCCAGCTGCGTGTGCGCGTGAGGGTGTTTGTGTGTGTGTAAGTATGAAGGAGATGGAGCAGAAGCTTTTACGGTTGTGCCAGCGATACGTGAATGTGTGTGAGAATGTTCTAATGTCAGCGTCTGGCTAACTGCGACGGGCTTTGACTGAGCGAAGTGGCCCAAGCGGAGCTGATGACCTTGATTACAACATGACGAGCCCTGCGCCCCTCTCCGCCAACGTTTAGCGTCTACTTTCTCACCTCCCTCGCTTCTTGCGCAGCAACGGAAGCAGCGGCAAATAAAAATGGTAAAAATGATGGCGGCTGGGGAGCAGAATCGTCAGTCGGCGCGGCAGACAACCAACTGGCAACTGGCAACTGGCGACGCCACATACAACAAATCATGAGGCAAAGCTAGCTAACTGGGTGCCAAGTCAACGAACTGCTAACCGCAACAAAACACACGCACACACACAGAGCGACAGACATACACATTGTGGGCGATGCGGCAGGCGTGGCAGATGTCATTAAAATTGCAACAGAGCCTTGAATGGAGACGATACCAGCACATGCCTAAGCACACAAGTACAAGTACGAGTGTACAAAATCAAAAGATCAATAATTATTATGATGTTGCTACGAGGCCAAAAGACGACGTTGCCACAGGAGCAACAACAGCAACAGCAACAGCAACATCAGCCGTAGCCGCAGCCGCAGCCAAGAGTCAAGACAAGGTGCGGCTGTGGCTGCCAAAAACTTCGACAAGCGCATTACACAGCCAACAATTGCAGCCAACAAGCAGCACAGCAGCAGTTTGAGTCGTGGGAGGAGTTGCCCCCATGTAGGAGAATGGTGTGGGAGAAAGGGCAAGGGGTGCGGGTGCAGACGAGCGGCATTTGCTTACAAGTGCAACCATTTTGTAGTACAAACTTCGAAAACCAAAAGCGAAATTGGAAAACAAAGGCAGCAGCAGCAAAAAGAAAGAAAAAGCAAAAGGGGTGCAAGACAAGCGCGGGGCGTAGAGAGGGGTGACAGCGGGGGGCTGCGAGGCAAGGGTGCGCTGACTGCCTCCATTTGCCTGTGGATTGCCAAACGTAGCGACGGCAAAATGTGTGTTGCAACACACACACACACGCATACAGTTGCTACAGCTGGTCTGCTGGTCTGTACGCCACAGTGGGGCGACTCATGCGCAGTGGCGCCAACCGATTGGCCCGCTTGGACGCCATTTACAAAACGTGACGAACGAGATGGCACATGCCGTTGTGCGAGCAGTGCAGCCAAACACCTGTTCCTATGCGCTGCTGCTGCTGCCGTTGCTGTTTTCGAAGTTCGAGACGCGCCCCAGACCCAAAAGGCCAAACCGGTTGCAGCTGCTGCGACGTCGCCTGCCGAACACTAGTCGCACGCCTCTCACACACCATGCGTACAACATGTGTGCGACGAGTGCAGACCGCCAGCCAACGGGGGGTAGCTGCGCTCGCATCACGACGTCGACGTCGACAGCGGCAGCGCAAGCGAACGAAACGAGACGAGCGAACGAACGTGTGAGTGTAGTGAGTTTGCCTGTGAATCCGAATGGCACACACAGTCAGCCGGTTTAGTCGTTCGACAGTCGCAGCGCCGTCAGCATCGCTAGCTAGGTACGCGTTCCGTATATTCTGATTATTGTCGTTGTTGTTGCTGTTGTGCATTCGTTACGTTAAACAACAACAACAACAGCACCTACTCGCACGCACACACACACCCTATCAACTGACGTTGTCGTTGTCGTCATCGGTAACTGCCGTCGCCGTCGTCGTTTCGTCGCTATCGCTTTGAAACCAACGGTTTTTGGCCGTCGCCTTTTTGGATACGAGTACCCCGAAAACTCTGCGAAAACTCCCTACCTATGGCGTTGTTACACTTACCTGTTCGCGTGTGTTCCCAACTGTGACAACAACATCAGCCAGCCACATCGACAAGCACAACAACCACAATCTCAGCCAAATCCACATTCACACATTGTAGACCCAGCTGAAGCCCCCAAAAGAGTGCGTGCAAGAAAGTAAAGTAAAGCAAAAGCTAAAGAAATATATCTATACACGAAAAGATACAACAGTATCTCGAGATAACTAAACTGTATCTGTACAAAAGTGCCTTAAAGCCGGAGTCGGAAAATCATTTGGAAAAACGCAAAGAAAAAAACTTTTTGCTCAATGCACAAACATCAATTGCGCATCTTTTGAGTTACGCCTTTTTTGAGTTCTTTGATTTTGTCAAGTGTTTGGGTGGTTGCCGGTCTATAAGCCAAATATATGGTAATGGCAGAGATTGGTGGCCATTTGGCTCACCAGCTACCTTTGCACAATCATAATCACAATCACAATCAAACTGGATTACAGCCATCGCTGGTGATGAATCATCACCTGGATTTGGATTGTCACGGCCATGATGTGATAAGTAAGTAAAGCAATAATTACAATACTAGTACTACATTCGCACATAAATCGGTTCATGCATCACATTCTAATTGCCAAAAGAGCCGTCGGTAATTCCCACTTCTCTATCGCAGTTTAAAACCAGTTTTAAATCACAGAAGCCGGCAAAAGTCGCAAGACTAAATCAGAAACTATATCAAACCTGAAGCGAAAGATTTAATTCTTGTTCTGTTAACAGAACTTGAGATACTTCTTTCTACTGGAGATCATCTGCAATTGCTTCTAGTCAGGATTCTTTGCAAACATATTCATACAAATTAGTTCCGATAAGAATGCTATTCTTGGGGTAATTATCATATGAATGTATGCCCCGTAAAATTTTAAATCTTGAGAGATAATTAGAGAGAAAAACTTTAAGCCGGTGTAAGGCAAAGGATAAAAAATATACACTTTTAAAGTCAGCTATAGGTAGAATACTATTTCTCTCCAGTAAGAATTTCAAAGACAATCCTATTTATGAGTCGGCAACTAAGTCTAGTTTATTCAAATAATTGCACTCGATTTGTACTAATTTTGGGCTATCGAAGCATATATGAATGCCATTCCTTAATTATAGCGATCATCACTGAACAATCGCATCATTTAACTGGGGCAAACGAACCCAATTACTTACATTACGACTGACAGTGGAGTCATAGAACCAGAACCCACTCATAATATCTCGTATCATATACGACTAATAAAGCTATTTATACAAGTTAATGACTTATTTATTGTCATTGTCGCGCTAAAAAAAACAAATTAGACAAAAACAACGAAAATTTGCAAATTATATTGCCATTAACCTTTCGAAAATTAAAAAAAGAAGAGATCAAAGTTAAAATGAAAATAATATAATCAGCAAATTGGCAAGTAAAAGCAATTTGTTCAACTGTAAAATAAAAACTTATCCATATTTTTGTAATTGTCGCATAATCAAAAACAGAAAAATACACATCTTTTGACATTAAAAGTCAATAAAATGACAAAAAGAGGTGGCTGTCTGCTATAATTGGCACACTTGTGGCATTTGGGATTTAATCTTAGTCATTGCAGTTTGACAGTTCTGGTCAAGGTTGATCAAGCTAGTCGCCATCAACGAAGTTCAAGTTCTTTACAAAGTTATCTGCATTGAAATATCACCGAAATTTAAAAGTTTTAAATTCTGTTCAATGCTTTTTTCTTTCTCTTTGATGCAGTTAAAGTCAACATTTCTTATATAAATTTATTTAGTATATTCATGTATTCAGACAGTCTTCAGCAGTTAATTAAGATTTATATTTAAATATACTTTATTTGAGTGCCCCGGTTAAAATTATTAAAGTTAATTGAAACGTTTTAAGAAACAAATTAAAGTTGACTAAAGCATTATCACAGAAAGCCATTACTTACATAAAATGCATTATAAAGATGCAAATGCATAATCATATATCAAGTAAATTGAATTCAAGTACTTGACAAAATCTTAAATCCCTGCTATCAGTACTAAGATATCTGGCCATTATATTCCAGATGATAACAGAAAGTTACTTTAATGTTCTCCTTTTTTAAGACAACAAAAACCCTTAGACTTTGCCTTTGTTGTTGGTTTGGGCTTTGTGGCGGCATTAACTTTTAAATTATAGCTGTATTTTACTTTTAGTAGAATATAATTTTTGTGCCAGCCACCCAATTAATGGTTGAATGACATTTTAATGCGCCAAGCAATTAAAGTACGCGAATGCAAAAAGTTAATTTATCTCATGCGATAAATGCATCAATTTTTCAGCTGACAAATTTTTCGGCTAGCCCGGAAAAATGTTGACCATATTTTCATACCACTGAATTTCTAAATTATTTTCATGCATTTTTAAATGCTTGGCAGCAGTCGAGTTAACCCAAAGTGTCATTAAAAAATATCCATGTGTGTTGTTGCCTTTTTGTGCGAGGACTCGACAAAATATATTTTATTTCAATTTTATTTGTCGCTAAATTGTGACAAATGTTAGCTGCCAATTTTCTAACCAGACAAAAGACCGCAAAAACATGCAGAAAAAACAAGTAAGAATCTGATGATAGATCATACACGACTAGAACATACTCAGCATGAATGTTTTTTTGGTGAAATATTTAAGATATTTATATTAAAAAAACAACAGCTAGATAAGTTCGAAAAAACTTAGTTTTTTTAACGAATTTTTATTTTTTCTCTCTTTGATACGATTCAAATAATATATTTGTAAGCCAAAAAAAAATCAGAAAGACTTAAAATAGTAATCATAAACAAGTTGTCCATGAAGCGTATTGAATAATAAATAAGCCAAAAACACCAACGGTGACTAGCAGGAGATACAGATACATTTGTATCTGTTAGAGAGAGGTTCGTTGTAACTGTAACTGAAACTGTCCAAATGCAGCCGCATTGTAATTTCAATTTTAATTAGTTTGCACTGCGCACACATTAAATATTTAATGCAACTAAATTTTAATTTTAAAACTTTGCCAAACTAAAAGTTTTAATCAAACCAAAAAGTAGGGAAAAAGTCGAAACTTGCACACAGAAAACTAACAAAACCAAAGGCAGAAACTTACATATTTCTAGCTGTGAGTTGTGAGTTTTTCAGATTTTTAGTTGATATTTGAATTGAAAACAATTTCAGTTGCCGTATTTTATTTTCATTTTTGTTTTTCAGCTCGTCTGTTTGTAGGTCTGTCTGTCTGTCTGTCTGTCTGACTGTCGAGTCGCTTTTGTTGGTTTGTTGATTTTGTGCGCCTGTAAACATTTTAATGAGTTTTTCATGTCACAGGCCCATTGGCTTTCCCCACAGCTAGCCCCCCGTTCGCAATATAACCGGGCATACACACATGTCGTTGCTAACTTCTCAAGTAGTCGTTAAATTAATTAAATATAGTAGAAGGAAATATACAAAAGCCGCTCGAGTTGGAGTTTTGTTTACACAACGCGACACATTTCATTTTTTTCCTCGAGTGGAGCTTTGCCAATCTTCAAATGAACCAGAAAATAGAGTCCAAAGCTAAGTGCGTTATAATTGAGTGATCGATACAATGGATGAGAAAGAGAAAAACTAGATTTTGACAAAATTTAAGCTTTCTCTTTCTTCAATATTTATTTCCCATCGCAATTAAAATAATTCTCTCTAATAGTTAAAGCACGAATCCATCTAATTCACAAATATCATTGCATACTTCGTAACGCTGGGCAAATGTTTTGTTATTGGTCATTTTGCTATCTTTCCACTATTGATCTGGTTTTGCCGGCCATCTAATAAAATCCATGGTTTTTATGCCAAGCTCGTTAAAAATTGACAATTATTTGCGGTCATAAAAATCAAAACGATTTTCATTTTATAGTTTGGCCAATTGGCCTCAAAAGTCTGCATGCAGATATATGTATGTATGTGTATGATACAGTATGTTTGTATGTTTGCAAATTTGTTTACCATCATTTAATTAAAATTAATTAGATTTAAATGATTCACAAAAATAATCGCAAGCTCTTTTAAATTTGTGAATTGAAAAAATTGTGGCAACAACAACGAAGAGGACAATGACAACAACGCTAACAAGTTTTGAAAGTTAATTGTGAAAAATTGACTGGGCAAATGTGCAGACTACTCAAAAAACAAAGCAACAACACCAACAAGAAAAAACTGAAATAATTTTACAAATAATTTGTTAAATGACAAATAAGCAAAGAAATGCGACTTTAAATGTTTTGCCATAAAAGGTAAAGTTGCTTTTGGCACAGACCGAAGCTGTAGGAGAATGGCACAAAGCTTACGGATGGGATTGCGAGATACAAACGGACAGCTAGATAGATAGATTAACTACATATATAGTAGGGTGGCTGGCTATATTTATAAAGTGTCTAAGCGTGTGACAGTCATAAAGCTATGTGAAAGGCGAATGGTAACAGATTGCCTCTCGTGGCCATAAATGTTCTACACACATCATTAATCGTACATAATTTGATTTCGTTGAAGATACGGGAGCTTCTCTAAGAGCTACTTATACTAAATGCATACAAGCTTCTTGATTACTTTTTTTGTCTTTTCAAACTTGGGGAGCTCAAAGTCACACTTTAATAATATATTATATAATATGTTGAGTGAAGTGAAGAAACAGTTTAAGAAATCCAATCAAAAAGTGAATATTTCATTATTTTAATTAGCATATATTTGGAAAATATCTGTATGCGCTTAGACTCATTAATTAAATATCGCAAATTTCCTATTTTCAAAAGCAATAAATTTATCCCTGTCATTAATGATCTTTTAATCGTAAATTCTTTAAACTTACTTTTCCTTTTATTGTATAATGTGCATCTAATGTTCTTTAATTGTTTTCTGAGGCTTTTCCATCTCTATATTCCCATCGATTTCTTGTTGTAATTTTAACTAATTTGCTTCCTCTCTCAGCCAGTTTTTAGCCAAAATTTATCCATTCCTTTTTATCATTCGATAACTCATTATCATTTTTAGGTTGGCTAATCAGCAAAGCAAATGGGCAAAATGTTTGCTGCTGTTTATTTTGGTAAGGTGTTTTTTTCCCTCATCTGTGAACGGAAATTCCAGGCATAATTTTCTAATTTCACAAGTCAAACGGACGCTCCAAGAGCTGTTAATTAAAGACAGGCTCAGAATGAGCAAAGACAACAAACAGCCAAATCTCGGGCACCATTTACCTGAAGACAAATTCAAATTCTACTTTTGCGTATCTCCTCCAACTGTCCCACTGTCTGTCGCCTGTTCGTAGTCCCTTTCAACACACACACACTCAAACTCTCAAACACTCACACACTCACTAAGACATGCTACAAATGCACTTCAAATGTGACACAAGGCGCAGGCGCACAGCTGTCTTCTCAAATTGTGGCTCGGAATCTGGGTCCGGTATTCGAGAGTCGTCCCCCGAATCAAGCGCAGCCCGCACAGGTTTCAGGCCAACAAACATATATTGATCTAGTGCCGGGCCCAAGTGCAAAATCAGATAAGCTTCGGCCAGGGTTCTCTGTTTTTTTGGAATTTATGATTTGCGCCTAAATAACTTTATCACCCTATGCAGACAGCCTGACAGCGGGAGCAAGAGGGACAAAACGGGAGCGGGAAAGAGATTGGGAATGGGAATGGGAATGGGAAACACAGAGAGTCAGACAGGACAACAATACCTAATACTGGCCGGAAACCCGAAAAAGCAAACCCATAAAATATAGACGAAATTTTTAGCGAGTGGCGCATAAATTTTACCATGTGGGTGTGCCAGGCGACCATTTCGATTCGCACTAATCAAAAAGGGTTAACACTGGATGTATTTCACACATTGTTTATATTTATGTCAGTCGAGCATGGCAAATTAAAATGCCAGAAGGCCACAAGGAATTGTGGTTAATTTAAGATAAAAATATTTGAAAAATATTAAGCAAGAGATCTCATTTAAAATCAATAAAAATAAACCTATTAACTGAGCGAAGAGTAATGTAATTAAAAGAGAATATTCAATTAACAGCCACACAAATAATTATCATTGAAATCAGAATCAATATAAAATTCAATTCAATTAAAACTCTACAGAGTATGTCGTAGTCTAGCATTCAACTCTAGTACACTGAAAACCTGCTGTATTCTAAGCTGTACCATATTTAATTTATAAGCTCATAGCTGCAGTTTAACTCGCTCGCCACTGTCTGTATCTGACAGATACGCAGCTTAAAGCCAAATGGTGTTGTGCCCCAATTATAGTACTGCGCGTGTGTTCAAGTGCGAGTTCGAGTGCGTCGAGTGAGTCTCTGATCTGGGGGCCTCGGGACCTGGGCCACTGGGCATATTAAAGCAGACCGACTACGAGTATTAAAGTGCAATTAAAATTTGAGCTCTTTAAGTTCAGTCAAGGTGTCAGCGCTTGTCAAGCCGACCGAGCTACTGTTTACTGTTTGGGGCAGTCTTCGACCAGGCAAACAAATATTAAATTTCGAAAAAAGGGAAACAAGATTAAAGAGAGCGACACAAGGTAGAAGGGAAAGGGGGCTTGCATTTTGAGCGAGTTGCACATAAATCAACTGATAAATAATGCCAAAATTGGTTTGCCTGGCCAGGGCTTGTTGCACGCCACGCCCGTTTATCGCGTGTGCTTTTGAATGGCCAGCCAGAGACGGAACCAGAACCAGACCCAGAACCAACCACCAACTGAACTCTACTGAGCTGCCTCTCCAGGCGCTCATTAAACGGCGCCTTTTGGCGTCGCATTCCCCGCTGGGATTTTGGGGCGCATGTTAGTTTTGGGCTGCCGTTTGTGCTGGGCTTGGAACACCCGCTGCGCCAAATGACACCTCTCGAAGTGTGTGTGTGTGTGTGTGTGTGTGTGTGTGCTCAGGTGCATTCGTCTGACTGTCAGTTGGCCAGCTTTGGAGCTCTGCGTCACTCTGAGTTGCTCTGTTGTGCTCTGCTCTGCTGGCGTGTTGCATGCAACGCGCTCGTCGCTTTAATGGCGTCGTTTTTAAAGCTCTTTTGGGGGCGCCTCGCAGCCATATGGCCGCCTCTCTCGCTCTCGCTCTCGCTCTGTCCTGCTCTGGCCTGGCTTTTTACGAGTGTCAGTTTTATAACCCGCTTTTAATGACTAATTAAGCATGAGACAATAAAAGACAACAACAAGAAGAGTCAGCAAAGCAGAGCAATAACTTCCAACAGGATGCAACGAGTTTCAAAGTTAGATTCTTTAAAACGAGAGCAAACCCGAGATTTGGTTACATTCAAAACAAGAAATGAAAAGTCGCCGTCGATGACGATGTCGATGACGCCAAGTGACGAGTGAAAGACGCCACCGTCTCAATTGGTGGCGTCAGCTCAGTACTCCAAATTTGTAGGCGACACTTGAGGCATCAACAAGAAGAGGCAGCAGGACAAGCAGGCCAGCCTTATGTAATAGGCATGGAGATATATCGCATTACAAGAACTACTTTTCCGCCTCGCCTGCTGCCTGCGAGAAGTGCTTGGAGAGAGATAGAGAGAGACAGAGAGACATTTAGCATGTCGCTTGTTTGTATTGAGAGCTCTTAATCTCAAGTGTCGTCTGGGCAGGCCAGACGATGAGAGGCTATCAACAGGTTGACCGCCCCTCACTTACTGTCTCCCTATCTCTGTCTCTCTCGCTCTCTCTCTCTCTCTCTCTCTCCCTCTCTCTCTCTCTCTCTCTCTCTCTCTCGCACACTCGAGCCGAAGCCGACCGCTTACTGTGACTCTGACTGTGACGATGTCGGACGTCGCGCCGCAGGGCAACTCATTCAAAATTAGATGACGACGCTGTGGTTGAGTCTGGAAAGAAGAGACCGGAGACAGAGGCTGGCAGACGGTAGCCTAGTCAGGCTAATTACCGTTACCTGCAAATATTTTGACTTGCAGCCAGGTTATATGCCTACATCTACCTGCAACAAAATGTGGCTCATTATGTCAAATTGAAATGTTGCCAGACACACAACTCGCCTAACAAGTTGCACATCTCAAAGTTGGCAACTTTGTTTATGTGACACTTTCCTCACAGTCTATTATTTTGACCATGGTTTATTACCACATCCCAAACTAGACAATAATTTGTTGCCATTCGAAAAGCAAAAAATAAACAAAAAACCAGAATTTGCTGAAACGAAACAACGTCACAATTATTAAACATAAATCAATGCAAAAATGCCAAACTCTTTAAACTGGTTTCACATTTTCACAAACTTGTTATCAACTAGTTGTTGAGTCCGTTATAGAGCTTGTCGAAATATGAATTTGTATCATAATATTTATGATATTGCCTGTCTTCAGTTTCAGAATATTGCTGGTAATTTAAGAGAGTTCTAAATATATCAGCAAATAAATCAACACGCATGAGGTTCATTCAATTTGTGGAGTCAAAAACAAGTTAAATTGTTTTTTTTCATTTTGCTCTGCTAACTGAAGATATGCAACAAATTGTTTACATTTTTTTTAATTAACATCAATTCCATTTTATTTGCATTGATCAAACTGCAGTTTCAAAGACTGTTAAAATATTTCAAAAAGAGTATTAATAAGCAACAAAAGAATTTGCTGTCTTTATGGAGATGTAAAATCTAAAAGGTTTTCCACATTTGAAAAGCCCTCAAAATGAACATAATTTGAACATATGTTTTCATATGTGAAGCCACTCAAATTCTAGTATGGTAATGGTAGCTTAGCCATCTGTGGTTGTGCCTACTGGTAACAAAATGTAGCTCATTATGTCAAATTGAAATGTTGCCAGCTAAGTGAGAAACTCGCTGAACAAGTCTCGGAGACATGATATTTGCAGATCTGTTCGTAAGATCCAAAGGTCTGTTGGGCAGGGGGATATTCGTCTTTAGTTTTTGCGAGGAAGTTCTTCCCCAGCAACGTTTTGTCGCCTAAGTGGGCAGCAATAAGTCTTCCAACCGAAGACTGAAGACTGAAGACTGAGGACAACCTCGTTGTAGATGATTACGACCACACAGCGCCAATGAATCATAGCATCAGGTGTGAGTATGAATGTGAGTGGCTAGTGCATGAGTGCAACAACAGTGAGTGCAGTGGACTGTGGACGAGTGGACCTCGAGCAGGACCATAAAGCAGGCCTACTTAAAACGCCATAAAACCAGCAATTTATATACCTTCATTGGCCAGTTGCCGGCTTCAGCGAGACTCGGATTCAGACACACACACGGACACAAGCTCGCAGTCTCGAGCTCGGGTTGGCAATCAACGCCGCAGATCCGGGGACAGTTCAGGAACAGTTCGAACATGCCGCAGCGGTGCAATGCTCCTTTGAAATTCAAATTTTATGAAGCTCATTAAATATAAATTTGTCGTTCGTTCGTTTGTGCGTTCGCCGGGACCCAGAGATGCAGATGTAGATGCAAAGAGAAGGACAGAGAGAGAGAGAGAGCAAGAGAGGCGATTGCAGCCAGCCACAAGGCATGTCAACAGCAACAGCAACAACAATAACAACAACAACGAGAGCTACAGCGATCTGTGGATCGACTCGCCTTGTATACGACACCCAAATAAAATAATATAAATTAATTAACAAAACGAAGCCGAAATGAAGTTAAAATTTGCATGAACAACGCGCAGCCTTTGGCGGCCTTCCTTTTAGCCTTTGCCGAGCTGACCAAATGAATATTTTGATCGGCAACTTTAGACCAGGCCAGGCCCTTGCGTGCGCGTAATCGACCAGCTTCAACTGTACACATATGTATATAAATATGTATATTTATATAGTTACTCCTACCAAAGCATATAAAAGGACCACAACGATGTGCGAGCTGGCTATGAGAATGAGTATAAGATGACGGCGTTAAATGGTCAACTCGATCTTGGCCAGCCATAAAGCAGCGGCGGCCTCTTTTAATGAGGTCTTAAGTTTTTATAACGGTGCACACACACACACACACACACACTGCACAATGTGCATAGGAATGTGGCTTAAAGGCACACCTCAACACGAGGGCCCAACGCTTAAGACTTCTCTAGAGATGAGTACTCGAGCAAACTCTTAAAATTAAGCTTAAGCAGAGGTTCTTAAAAGCTAAAGCGAATGGGGAAAACTGTTGAAAGTAAGAAAAATCAAGAAATGAGATTTAAGAAAGATAAAAGAAAAAGTTCGAGATAAGAATATAATTATTATGGTAGATTATTTGCAGCTGAAAAGGAATTCTTTTTAAGTGAACAATATTTATTATGAACTGCTGTTAAAATGATGTATAATTTGTCTCAGTAAATGAAGTAAAAAATCATTTACAGTCCTTTAATTGTCAGAGGGTATATATTGAAATATATTTCAGAATCTTCGATATTTGTCAATTTATCAATTATACCTCCGCCTTAGTACGAAGCTCCTCTCTAGTTGCAGCTTTAGCAGAATTTCCAGAATTCAACTGATATTTTGCCGACTGCTGCAAGTATGTTGCTAACGCATGTTGCCAGCTGTACGTGCAGGGACTGGCAGGGGGGGGGCTGACCGTAGCAACACGGTCAACAGCACAATACAAGAACAGCAACACCAAGAACAACAACAACAACAACATCAGCAACAATCACAAGTGCAAAAGGTGCGCGCATGCGCAACAACAACAACAACCACAGCAACTTGAACATCCCTGAAGCTCGAAATGCAAACAAGGCAGCGTCGTTGTTACCACAAACTGCCAAGAGACGGTGGAGTAGTATGTGTGTGTGTGGGGAGGGAGGGGGAAGGGAGCTGCCTCGCTTGCCTGGCCATGTTTGCGCAATATTTGCGACAAATAAAGCATAAAAACTGTTAAAGTTCACACGCGTCAGGTCAAATATTTACACAAGCCGCCTGCCATTGAGAGCAAAAACAACAATTCCAACACAGCAACACCAACAGTCACAGCCACAGCCACAGCCACAGCAATGCAACAATGTGCCACACGCAAATCCACAAATCTTAAAGTCACATTATCTTAGAAAAAAGCTGTGCAAAACTGTTCAGCTAATTAGCCAAAAAGGAAAAACGAACTCGGCAAATGCCAAACGCATTTATGATAAAAGAGACGCAAAGAAAAACAAACGGAAAACTAGTTGAATATGTAAATGATTTGTGGGGCGGCAGGCTGTCAGCATTTGCAACATGTTGCATGTGGCCTTAAAAGGTTAAACTGCATTTTGATTTCCAATTTGGATATCAAATTTGTATTTGAATTTCAATTTGTTGTTTAGCTTTAATTGCTTTTCTTTATACACCGCTCATTGCTTGACGTGACGCGCGACTTGGGGCAAGTTTTCGAGTTGAGTTGAAGTTGAATTTGAAGTCTCGGCTCGAGTCGAGACTTGACGTTAATTTGACACTTTTCGAGTCTTTTCTGACGCTGAGCCGTCAGTATTCAAAGATTGAAATTGAAATTGAATTGAAACGACTGCGACGGCGACGGCTTTCTCTCTGTGAACCTTTCTTGTTTGTTGTTGTTTTATTTTGTGTGTTTTTTTTTTGGTAGGGGTTCCGATAGCTGGCCCGAATCACGGCGCCTTTTTTGGCCATTGGCGACACTTGTGTTAAAACACCATAAATAAATGTCTCGCGCTTATCAAACACACACGCACACACACACCCAGTGCGATCCTTGAGACAGCGGTTGGCCAAGACAAATGCGTTGTCAACGCAACCTGCCTAATAACCCATCATGATCATCACTTAGCCCGCGTCCCCAAGAGATTCTTCTTTGTTTCTCTCGCTTCACTTTGTTGCTGTTGTTGTTGCTGTTGCTGGACGACAAGCGGGCTGTACAAGAAGCTCAGAGGAGCTCAGGCTCCGACACTATCGCGTCTTGTCATCTGTCTGCGCGCCAAGCAACACGCAACTCGCAACACGGCAACAGCAACAGCAACAACACAACCAACAACAACACCATAGTCTGCAGCAGCATCCAGAATCAGAGCCAGAACTCGGTTGCAGTTGCCTCGTCTCGTCGGCATTTTGTTTCACGCACACACATATACACATACACTCACAAAAAGGTCATTTCCGTTGCTGCCGCTTGCAACACTCAACTCAAATATCTCCCCTCTGTGGGTGTGTGTGCGTCTTTTGGCTGGCATAAATTGTGTTGCAGGCCCATGTCCATTTTGAGTCCAGGCACTCTTTGATGTCGCGGCATTGGCAGCTTCTGCCGCTTGCAGCATGTCTCGTATTCAAATTTGGCTTCAATAAAACGACAGCCAACAACTACAACAACAACAACAACAAGGCGACCGCTTCGATCGGCCAATACGAAAACCAAACACTTCAAAGTGACTGCAGCCGGCGGCTTCTTTTGGTTTTCCTCTCAACTCTTTGTTTCCTCTCCTCTTCTTTTTTGTTTTTTGTTTTATTATTTCTTTTTGATTTTGGAATCGATTGAATCAGTCGATTGAGTTGATCGAGTCGATTGATTTCAAATCGAAGCCAACTGTTCAGTTATGTTATATTTATATTGACTGCGCTTACACACACACACACACACACACATACACACATTCATTGAAGAGATGAACGCCAGACGCGTGACACGAACAAATCTGTCTATCAATCAAATTAAAGTCCAAAGAAAGAGGGTTAGGGAACATTTGCAAATACCTAATATATCTAAATAACCATGAAGTATAAATAAAAAAGCTTAAAAAAAGTGATAATATAGAAGCAACAAGTCGAAGTCAAATTTATTCCCTTATATATGACTTTCTGTTACACAATAGCTGTCTCAAATTTTAAATCAAATTCCAGTATACCCTTGCAGTTCCATCACCAGCATTTCCCCACGCTCACGCTGTCATCTCTAGCTTTACATTTTACTCTTTCGCTTCATCTGTTTCTTTGGCAGCATTTGTTGTTGTTCCCCCAACCGAAATGCTCTTTGGTGTTTTGTGTAATTAATTAGGCAAATTTATATGTACAAACATACTTATTTATTCTCGTATGTTTGTATTCGGATGTGTATAATGTATATTTATGGGGCGGTCAGTTGTTTTTGATGTGGCCTATGGTAAAATGAAGATTACGTTGTCATTGTCAAAGCAACTGCACTTAATTAAGCCAACTTAAGGCTCGCAATCAGTCCGATTGGGACTGCAGAAGTCCCAAAATTGCAGCACACAATCAGAGACAGAGAAAAAGAGAGAGAGAGAGAGAGAGAGAGAGAGATAGAGCGAGCGAGAGGGACCACATAATTGATAGGATCCAGCGAGCAGAAACAGACAAACAAATCAAAAACCACAAAGCTTCCTTCCACACAAAACCCAGTGACCAACTGGACAGACAAACAGACAGACAGACAGACAGAGAGACAGACACACAGATGAACCCAGAGAGATGAACACCGAAAAGGGAAGTACCCAGCCCACGCAGCACAGCAAAACAATGGCCAACGAATGTTGCCTAATCAGTGGAGAACGAGCTAAAGGACGGGCTGAATGGATGGTTGGCAAGCAGCTCTGACAGCGAGAGAGGGAGGGGGAGGGGGAGGGTCATAGCTGAGGGCAGCAGGATGAAGGCTTCGCTCGTATCGTTTCGTATCTACAAAATTGATGAGTCTGTCAAAATGTGAATTCGAGAAATCGAAATCGGCGGTCGATTCGTTCACTCGGGCACGTGTTCCAAGCGCTGCTGCTGTCATCATTAATTTTTTAAGCGTTTCGCTTTGCAGGTAACCAGAAAAACGTCAAGAGGAAGGGAGAGAGAGAGTGAAAAATCGGTTCGGCTTATTCCTGGAAAAATGACAAATTTTCGTAGAAGTCACGCGGCAGCAATCACAAAATTTGATAGTTGTAGCTGTAGTTGTTGTTGCTGTTGATGTTGTGGGCGACTTTTAGCTTGTATCTGACGTCGTCGTCGTTCGTCGCAATTTTATGAGCATGTGAAATTCCTAGTTTGGTGGCGGCACTTGCTTTTCAACTGTCAGTGGCTGCGCTTTGTATTTCATTCAACAAATGCGCCATAAATCAAAAGGTGGCTTCCCCCTCCCTACTCCCCACTCTCCACTCCACACAGCAACCACAGAGGCCCCAATCACCAGGCAGAAGACTTAAACAGTAGTTGCTTTTGAAATCGCGCGCATATCCGCAGAGCTTCCATAATTTCGAGCCTCAGATGGTAGCTGGAAGCGCAAACTGGGTACTGGATGCTGGATGCTCGATACTGGATGCTGGATGCTGGGAGGCTGGCTCTCGCACATTGGCACTGGCACGTACGAGTATAGAAGCGTATCTTATCGATGCTTTGCATTTTGCATGTTGCTGTTGTCGACAACAACAACATGGCTGCAAAAATGATACAGCAAGGCACAAGGAGCAGACTGAGCACAGCCATTGCCATTGCAAAACTGGTTGCCTCCACAACATTTCCTTCATTTTTCCCCTTTCTTGTGATCAGTTCGATTTTGGCCTTTTGAAAGATTGCCGACTGTGATAAGCAGCTGCCGGTTAGCCGCACATCTCGTACCATTTTGGCCACGTTTTCGGTGGGCGTTCATTATTTGCCGTGATATGTTTATTGCCTGGCTGCAGTCTGTCAACTAGACAACAGCTTGCAACTATCCATCAAGCCAACCCCGCCACTCTCCTCCACCGCAGCTCGCGACACGAGCGAAACGCGTGTAGTTAGATAAAAACACTTAAACGCGCAAGATACTCGAACTAGGCTTGATATCAAATCTAAGCGCTGTAGTTTGAGCCAATCTTGGGATACTTTTAGCTTCATGTTGTAGATTTATCTGCATTCAATGTGATTCAGTGACAAGCTGTTGCTAATTCATGCTTTAAGGCAATATTCCGCTGCCTACCAAAGTGAATGCCAAATCTCAAGTACTTTGTCCGCAATTGTACAATAATCATGTCGACAAGGAGAGGTTCAAGAGCAGCCAAAAGGTGCGGCCATTAATACACCCAAGCATATGAATTCAAGTTAAAAGCAAGATCACAGCAACATTGACAACAACCGTCTGTTGCCAGTTGTTGCTGTTGTGTCAGTTGTTTAATTTAAAAATGTATAGCCAGTAAATGGAAAAGACATGGAAAAATGGCACGCAGCTTGCAAATGCTACAAAATGTTGCAAATGTGTTGCTGAACCGATGCTCGTTAAAAGTGAAAAAGCCGCAACAGCCGCATGTGCCACACCTCATACACTCGCTTACCTCCCCCCAACCCTCCCACCCACAAGCACATGCCAGAAGCGTTCGCCTGCCGCAGTGGGAAAGGAAAAATTCATAGACGACAAACACGAGACGAAAATTGCATTTTTGACGGTGCTCCCCCCGCCCCGCACGTAGCCCCAGCAGGAAAACCCAAAGTGTGCCGCAAAAAGCGCCGAAAAACGAAAAATCGCAACAGCGCAGACCACGACGCGCCAAATGCCAAAACCATCCCCCGCAGCAGCAACCCCCATCAATTTGAGGGCGGCTTGGGCCGAGCAACATGCAAAAGATACGCCGCAAAAGCGGAAAGACCCCCAACAACCCCCGCTCCCCGTGTCGCCCTCGCACAAAAAAGATACAGCGCTGGAGCTGCCCTTAAATTCCCATTACGACTCGTAATGGCTGCGGTGTGTGTGCGTGCGAGTGTGCGTGGGTGTTGGGTGGGAAGGCGGGTAAAGAAAAATGAAAACGTAGTGCGCAGGATCATTAAGGCAGACAAACACCCACACACTCACACACAAATACACTGGCAACAAACAATGAATGCGAAATGTCAGTCAGCAAAAGATACGCAGCCTGGAAATTTATACAAAAGAAGCTGTCCAAAAGCGACTACAGCAGCAACAACAACAACAACCGTAAAGAGCTCAAGCAATAACAACAACGAGGAAGAAGAAAAATGGTGGCCACGTACACAACAACAACAACATATGACTAACTATATAGGGTAGCTTTACTGGCATCGCGAGCGCAAACGAGAACGAACTATTAAGTGACTGAGTGCCAGCGTGAGAGGAAGTGCGACAGAAATATGGACAGAAAAAAGCGCACATGCCACGCAAAAAAAGGCAAAGGCTGGAGCTCGAAGCTTTGAGCTTGAGGGCTGCTGACGAAGGCTGACTGCTATGGGAATGGGAATGTGCAAAGGAAGATAGGCGGGAGAGAGCAGAGTACATGGAAGTAAATGCTGGCGTCTGAAGTGCTTGAAGCATGAAAGCAACAAATACAAGCAAACGAGAAAACCAGGCGAAAAAAATACTCGCCGAAAAAAAAGAAAGACGGCAAAACAACAACAAAAGGAACAACGGCGAACGGGCAACGGCAGCAACTTGTCTGCTCCGCCTTTATAAATAATTCATGTGCAGAGGCTGCGAGTGCGAAAGATACGCAAGCACACATACACACCGTTGTACGAACGTTTGTGTGCACGCATACAGCAGCCGATGACTGATACAAATACAACAAACTGCGATACGCAGCCACGTTTTAAGATACAAAGAGGAAACAGCCACAAAGCTTCGTGTGTGTTTCTCTCGATGCGTCTTAGTACGCGTGTGTGTGTGCAAGCGTGTGTAGAGGGGGCACAGAGGGGGAAACATTTAAAACGTGCTAAACGCGCGTCAAAGTTTTTCTTAATTTTTCAGGCACAAACTTTTTCCTGTTTAAAACATTTTTTCTTTTTTCGATTGCCCCACACGCACACATCCATATGTACATATTACGAGGCGGAGACTTAGCAGACTTGCGACGGGAAGTGGGGGGGCGCGGATACAAGCACTCGTACATAATGTGGCAATGATTGCATTGATTTTTTTCTGCTTCCTTGTGAAGCTAGAGGAGAGGAGGGGCAACGAAGCACCCAACTCTCGACGCACAAAACTTTTACCCAAGTTGCAACTTAAATACTTGAAAATGGTGCGCCTCTTGGCAGATTTATGAATTTTTCAAATGTTTTCCGACAAAACTTCTGGTTGGGCTCCGGCGCTCGGGTAAACACACCCGCCCCTCTTCTACAGCCCGTCGCGGATTATTTGATTTCAGTTTGTTAATTAGCGCCATCTTTGTTTTCGTACTTATTTGTTTACAGTTATTCTCAGGACACATAATTGGCACGAAGTGCAGCACCAGCTTCGCACAAAACTTATCTTGAGCTTTATTTAAGCAACCATCAAGCAGTGCACCCGACTCTTACTTTTGCCGACGGTAATTGACCGCTATATTAAATAAATAAACACTTAATCTATATATGTAAAAGCATTGAATAATTGATGTTTGTTTGTCACATGTGCTTGACTTCATCATTGATCATTTTCATTTTTATAAAAGTACGGTCAAAAAACTCCTGAACTGTAGTTTTTTCACACAATAATAAATGAAATTCGGGAAAATTATTGATTGTCGGGATGAAAAACTTTAAAATACACCGGAAAATACAATTCAAAATTTTTGATGTTCGGGTACACTTATTATCTAACAGAAAATGATAGATAAATAAATAATTGTTAGAAGCCGCGTATTACTGTTTTTTTTTTCTGAAAATATGGACCCTATTAAGAATTTTTTTTGTGCATACATCCGGATGTCCAACTGCGTGAAATGTATAAATGTGACAGCAAATCAAAGCTCGAAATATACCTCGAAAGCACTTTCGATATATTGCTGTATTAAAATACCAATAAATATTTAACAATATTGGTCCCACTGGTCTTGATCACTTTGTTAAATGGTAAGCTGCTAAAGACTTCGAATGCTATAGCAGCCAACTATCAACTGCAGCTTGCAACTGCAATTTAAATGCGATATTAACCGATTTTTGATTTACTTTCCAGAAAAACAACGTTTGTCGCAATGTGTGGGCTGTGGCGGCCAAATACACGATCAGTATATTCTGCGCGTCGCACCGGACCTCGAATGGCACGCGGCATGCTTAAAGTGCCAGGAATGCAGGCAATTTCTGGACGAGAGCTGTACGTGTTTTGTGCGCGATGGCAAAACCTATTGCAAGCGTGATTATGTTAGGTAAGTGTGGGGAAGAAAATTTTATATAAAATTGATTTTAAAAGGCTCGAGTTGTGTTAAAGGGATTAGTTGACTAGTTTTCACATTCTTCAGCATTTTGCAGCTGTTAAATCATATTCTAATTGTAATAATTAGTTGACTTACAACTCAGATACCCTACGCACGCGCTCTGTTGAGCTGATCATGCGCTTGGCCTTTTGGAATTGTAGCACAATCGACACTTGTTGGCCATGTTAATTAGATGCAGCATGCCAACGGATTGATGTTGTTGTTTTGGCTTGGGAAGTCGAACCGTAAGCATATTCTAAGCGACAGTTGTGGCTCTGTCAAGTTTCATCATTGCTAAATGTATGACGTACAATGAGGCTTTAATAGTCAGTTGACTGTGTGCTTGTTGTGCTCAGCTGGGGGAGTCAAGTCTAGCCAAACTACTTGTATTTGACATGCAAATCTTTGAATAATTGATTAGCACGTGCAAGGCTATAAATTAACACTTTGCTTGCACAAATGATTGATGTTCGCAGCGGCCTGGCACAAAAGACACAGTTGCTGTTGATCTTTTTTATTTTTATTTGTATTTATTTATTTTTTTTTATGCCATTCAATAGCCATAAACAAGAGGCGGTCCGCACTTGAACTCATTCAAGGCTGTTTACATACATTCACATTTCCAGCTAATCATGAGACTAACTCTCCACCCTTCTCACTCATCGTTTCTCTATCTCTTTCCTACAGGTTATTTGGTACAAAATGTGATAAATGCGGTAACTCCTTTAGCAAAAATGATTTCGTGATGAGAGCCAAAACGAAAATTTTTCACATCGAGTGTTTTCGTTGTTCAGCGTGTGCCCGTCAACTGCTACCAGGTAAATTGCCCTTCCCCCGTCTCTAAATTACAACAATATTGATTGGCTCATGCCTTATGCCTTCCCAGGCGATGAGTTCGCGTTACGCGATGCGGGTGCCCTGTATTGCAAGGAGGATCACGATGTGCTGGAGAAGTCATCTCAGAGTAGTCTAACATCATCATCCGTGGAGAGCAACAACAACATTAGCAGTAGTAACAACAACAATACAAATCTTAGCAATAATAACCATTCCAGCGAATTGGGTTCAATGTCAGGTGAGTTCCATCAAGCTCTTTACGACTACCAAGTATACAAGGGTATTATGTACATATATCCGTTTCTCTGTACTTAATTGACACAAGCACGATGATGCCACTCAAACTCGAGTTGGCTTTCAACTTGTTATTCGATTGTTTGCCCTTTTAGAGATGAAACTATAGCTGAATGTCATTGTTTGTTATATTATAATATTATAGAATAAATAGGTTTCAGCCCTTAATATGCAATGTATATCTTGATTTCCTTTTGAAATTAATCTACAGTTACAGAAGTTCAATTTGAGAAAGGGTCCATAAATATATTGGCTTTCGTAAGTCTTGTTATAAGCTTAACCTAGTCTTAGCAGTTAGGGATTGATGCTTTTCGATATTCTTCACTTTCTAAGCAAAATATATTTAAAAGAAAAATTCTGTAATTACACAGAGCTTCAAAATGTTTACAGGGTCATTATTCTTTTTCTTTCCCCTAACCGTTGTAACTTTTTTGGGATTCCAGTGACTGCCAGAACTAAGTAGATTTTCCACATCCTCAATAGTTAGGAAACAGTACAAAATCTCTTCTGCTTTTCATTGAATAATTTTCCTTTCTATTTTGCAAATTACAAATTACACAAGTATTTTCCATTTTATTTTGTTAATGGACAACCCCTCATTTTTATCTGTGGTTCAGAAAGTTGTCAGTTTCATTTGTTATACGAAGTTTTTAAAGTAGTATTAAATGTTTCCAAACTTGTTAAAAATCTTATAATCTTCAACGCAAAGTTGTACCTGTCAAAATGAAGTTAACTTTTCTTGACTAGTATGCAATTCATAAAGCTGTTACCAATTAGTGTTAATTGGGAAACTACAAGTTAACAGGGCTCATTGCCTGGCCTAGTTATTCGTATAGATTGCAGTTGCATCCTAATTAGGCTAAATAGCTTTCAAGTGAATGGAAGTGAGAGAGAGAGAAAGGAGGAGATAGCGAAAGAGAGTCGGCAGTACAAAGGGCTGCGTTCGTGTTTTATTCTTAGAAAAACAGCGTTACATCCTTGTAAGCGATAGAGTGTCAATAGAAATCGGCAAACGTCAAACAATGTACGACAATTGTCAAACCATATCGTCAACATAATCTCATTGTTTAACCTGGAGACGGAGACAAAGAGAGGCAGGGAGAGAGAGAAGAGAGAGAAGTCGCTGCAGTCGAACAAGCCAACAGACCTTATCAACATGCGGCGGCGTTGTCAAAGTCAATGGAGCTCGTGTGCGGGCTCTAAGCGAAGAAAGAGAACTGATGGAGAGTGAGAGGAGGGCTAGGTGCCTAATAGTTTGGCGGGGAATTCGCGAAAGGTGTCAGGGGGGACGGCTGCCGGGGCAAACAATACTCGGAGTTGCATTGAAGCATTCAAGCGGGCAGACATTGACAACTTCTTGGGAATTTTTGTGTTTAGAGTGAGTCAAGTTTTGGATGTCTCACTGCGACTGCGATTGGGGATCTGCGGATCTTAGATCTCTTGCAGCGCCTGATCAATCAGCGTATCAGCCCATGACTACCATTCATAGGTTCCCCACTTGTTGTTGTGCCTCTGTTTGCCCTCATCTCGAAAGCAGCAAGCAGCGAAACCTCAAGTGTTTGTTAAACTGCGGCCCTTTGAAGTCATTGCGAGTTTCCTTGAAAGATCTCTTGGAAGTTCCTTGAGCAGATTCCTAACCTTCTACTGGGTAGTTCCACAGCTAGTCTGAGTAGATCTAAATATTCCCATGTTAGTGATTGCGCTTTTTCTCTTTCGATTTCGCAGCTGGATCAATCAAATTAGTATTTGAAAAGAGTTGCATTGGAAGTGATTTGATCAGTTTGCGTTATCAAGTTTCAAGGATTAGCAACCTTGTATTTGTATTTATAATTTCTTCTCGTATTTCTTAGTTTTCTTAGCAGTTTAATTTTCTCATCTGCTTGCAGTTAATTTTTGTATAATATATTAATTGTATTGCTATGTTAATTGGTGGTTTGCATTTAATGTGTAACTGACTCACCAGATGACATGGGGGTACCATTTCTAGTTCGTTTTAGTTCGCATGACCATTTTTGAAATTTTGTTGAGCATCTCTTTAATTTGGGTAAAAGTTTTTGGCAATTTGGCAAGGGTAAGAGCATGGCACATCTGTTATTTATTTAGTTGTTTGTTGGGAAGGCGGCTGCACCTTCAAACAAGACACCGCACCTACATTAAAGACAGCGAACGAGAAAGATAGGTATCTCGATCGATCTGTTTTGCTTTTGTTTTTTGTTGTTTTTTTGAGAGCAGGACTGGCGCTGCTTTTCATTCATCGATGCGATCGAAATTAGATAACGATAACAAGTTGTCGTGAGTGTTGTGAAACACGACTTAATTACGAACCACAAAAAAACACGAACCTGGAACCGCGAATCACACGAACCATGCCCGTGCTGCCAAACATTCCAATTACCATGGAGCAGACTCTTTGATCTGCAATTGCTAGGGAAGATGAAAAAAGGGTGCTATTTTTGGGTGACATTGGAATTCGTCTGTTGTGGTTAACGGCAATTTATCAACGCAAACTTCAAAGCGAATGCAAAAATAGCAAAATGATTGCGAATCGATTTGACTTCAACTAAAACTCAACTTTCCCCTCTCTCCCATGTTCTCTCTCTGTAGATTCTGGCAGCGAATCGGGCTCACACAAAAGTATTAGGGAAAAGCGTCCATCGGGTCCATCCGATGGCAAGCCGACGCGAGTGCGCACCGTACTCAATGAGAAGCAGCTGCATACGCTGAGGTAAGACAAGCTTCATAAGGAATAAACCCAATATTCATATGTGCAATTCTCAATAGAACCTGCTACAACGCTAATCCGCGACCTGATGCGCTCATGAAGGAGCAGCTGGTTGAGATGACCAGCCTCTCGCCGCGTGTCATACGCGTCTGGTTCCAGAACAAACGCTGCAAGGACAAAAAGAAGACTATTCAAATGAAACTGCAAATGCAGCAGGAGAAGGTTCGAAACATAAACCCGTCCCCCTCTTATCATCTATTAATACAGGTACCTTCTTTTGCAGGAGGGTCGCAAAATGGGCTATGGCGCCATGCAGGGCATACCCATGATCGCCAGCTCGCCGGTGCGACATGATTCGCCTTTGAATCTGCAGGGTCTGGATGTGCAGACATATCAACCGCCATGGAAAGCCTTAAGCGATTTTGCCCTGCACGCCGATCTGGATAGTAATGGGGCCATCAATACACATACGCCTGCATTTCAACAGTTAGTCAATCAGGTGAGTAAACAACTTCAAATGGCGAATAGTTAAATAAGAAGCATCTTAAATTAAATTTAGTCAGAAGCATCATAATTTAATTATCTATTGAGATATTTCAGTATACCCAAAATCAATAGCAGAATTAAACTATCATAGGTTAAGGTGCAAATTTGAGTTTTTCACAGATAAATGTGTTGATTTTCTAGAATATTCTTGATATAAAAAACGAATTTCTTAGAATTTATTTTATATCTGAGACTATTAAAATTGGTTGGCATTAGGTATTAATGTACTCCACTATATTTTCAATTTATTCCCATAGTCCGAAAACGTACTCAGAAGTTATTTAAGAACTATTTTGCATAGTGTCAAATAGGGAAATTGCACAATAGAGCCATCTAGCGCTCGTCGCTGATCAGCTATTTATACTTTTGTGTTAAGATTTTTGCGAAATTAAACATTAAAGACTTTAAGAAAGTCTTTTTGTGTAAAAACTCTTTTGAGACGTTTTCAAATTAATAATGGAGTTTGCCTAATGAAATTTGCGTTGTTGTTTCTGCATTACAGATGCATGGCTATGATTTGAATGGAATGCCCGTACTGCCACCGCATCCGCCGCAGGGACCTCACCCACCACCGCCGGGGCAGCAAATGAATGGGCCGCCCGGGGGCAGCAGCCTGGACTCGGGGATAACGTCGCACCATCATCCGGATAGTACAGACTCGTACGTGACCTACCTGGAGAGCGATGACAGTATGCAAGGCAGTCCATAGACAAAACGTACCGAATCTAATCTCAGCTTCTTTTGTTGCTCCAGAATCCAAGATGGCGCTGACGCCATCGTCCTCGTCATCGGCATCGGCAGCCACATCGATCTCATCGCCGCCATCATCAACAGCTGCCGGTGGTGGTCTAGGTGGGGTGTCTGCTGGTCTATTAGGCGTCGGGGTAGGGATGGGTGTGGGAGTGGGATTGGGAGTGGGCATGGGTGGTGGTGGCAATCAGTCGGCAACGGAGCAACTCATGCAAATGCTACAGAAAGTTACCGGCTCGCCGGCCTCTGTGCTCTGAGCGCAAGCCCAACTTTGTCAGCTGGCAGCGGGGGGCGTGGCGTGGGGCGCGAGGCGTAACAGCGATGGCGAGCATACAAATGCAGTCACAAATATAGATACAGTTGCAGATGTATATGTAGCAGCTGCAGCTGCTGTAAAACAGCGTGAACAGCTCGCGGGCTTGTGCAATGTGGCGAAGCTTTTGCGCAATTTCCTCGTCTTGTTTTTTTGATTCGGTGCCAAAAATAGTCTGTAGGCCATTGGCTGGCTTTAAACTGGGTCCGGCCAGGCTCTACCTCAGCCTCAGCCCCAGCCCTAGCCCCTCAACCCGTAGTCCTGCTACTGCGGGTAGGGAGCAAAACGGAGACAGGCAATTGTCAGTTTCAAGTTTCATTTTTGCTCTTTCTTTGTTATGTAATATACATTTTTGTTGTTCATTTTCGAATTAAATTAATTACACAAAACGAAAAACAAAATGCTCATACACTTGAAAAGTTTTAACAATAATTTTGCATTAAAAACATGAAAAACAAAATAAGCTCGTCTTGTAGGGAATTTCATTAAACACAAGTTGTACATAACTTTTATATATAAACATATACATACATATATTTTCATTAAAAATGCTAAAAAAAAAAAAACAAAAACAAACCCACACAAAAAATTCATATGCGTACATTAAAGAACATGGAAAGAAAAACGAGAACTTGACTATAAAGAAATAAAACAAAAAACCAGAACCTCGTGTGTATTATATGGTGTAAACATACATATATACGAAAAAATAAAGTAAACTATTAAAACCGCACTTGGCAAAGTTGTAAATCGAATTAAAAGAAAAACAAAAGCAAACTACGTTAAGTTCATTGAATTGTATTGTATTGCGAATGAAAATATGGAAACGTATTTAAGTGAGAAACTGTAACTAAATCTAGACTTATTTGTTAGTTTTTTAATATACATGTATATATATATTTATATTTATATATATATATATATATGTGTGTATATTTCCATTAACACAAAGAAAATAAATAGTAAATAAAACAAAAGCAAACTGTAAGCAGCAGAACGTACCAAGGATGTTTATAAATTGTTTCGTGAAACAACTAATGTATTTTCAATAATATTTAACTAATATTAATAATAACAGTGCATAAGTAATTTTAGTAATTATAGAAAATGTTTAAATGAAATTACAAACGAAAATAAATAACAAAAATCATCACACACTTCAGTTAACTTTTTATCGAATTTGAATTTGAATAATGCGCGCTTCTGTCAGGTATGTTGTGTGTTTAAAACTCAGTGCTACCAATCTAATCAAATCTACAATAGCGCGCGCAGCCAGCTTTCAATGGGCTCTCGTTTGCTGCAGCCAACTTCGCGTGAGTCGACAATTGCGCACAGCTAACTTCACCTGAGTCAAAAAGTGCGCATAGCCTACTTCATGTAACCGCTAAGTTTATAATATTATAGAGGCAGCACTCGGTCAAAAATGATACCCCTGAAACTCGGGTGACCCCACACATCATGCAATTATACAAGGTGTTGCCGTCAGCTGCAAAATCGTTTTGCTTTGTGTTTCTTAATTTCTATTTTTGTCTCTTTCAGTTTCAATTCAACCCTGCGTGTAAAACAAAATGCTCTATTTCCGCTTTTGTCACAAAAACAACGCTTAATAGCAAATTCTAAACTTTTCAAAATAAAATTGTAAGAAAAAAATATAACGCTCTTTTATTATTATTAACTAAAAATTTGTATGTGTACATATTGCATTTTCTGAGTACACCAAAAAAAGAAAAAAAATTAAGTGTGTCGTCTCACTTATACAGCGTCGGCAGAGACGTTTCACTCATACTCATTGTCAGAATATTAAGGGACCCTCTGCAAAAGAAAGGACCACCTTACATAATTTCGTCTTGCTCTTCCCATACGAAACGAGAAACAGCGCACGGCGACGACTCGAGCTATAGCAGGGAAACTATCTATGGTTGGCATATTCGATGTTTTTGAGCAAAATATTCACTATTATCGCGATAATGCTGAAAGTGCTTGTAAAATTTGAAATGCAAATATAATTTTGTTTACTAAACGATATTAAGGAAACAGTTTGTTAGCTTAAAAACAAGTAAGAAAGCTACTGTCGAGTTTGCTCGATTGTGAGATACCCGCAATCCAATTTTACTGAATGGAAGAGTAAATAAGAGCGACCATCGAAATATTATATTTTACAAAAATATACTGAAAATATACCAAAAATATACTGAAAATATATCAAAATAATATACCGAAATTAACTTTATTCAATACTGTTAGCTTGGAAGTACTTTATTCTTTATTGAACACCATTATTATGTAACTGAGTGACATATCAGCTGATCAGGTGCAGCTGCACCTGATTTGGTCTTATAAAAGTAATTCTTTAATAACTTCTGTGTTTTTTATCCGAATTTTCAGAGATCATTAAGATGATAATTAGTATTGTGTGTGCCAAACGTTCTAGCTTTAACATGACACTTGGAATTGGTTTTTTTCGATTTACGGGGGCGAAATGCGGCGTGGCCAAAATCTAAAACAAACTTGATCTGCGTGCAACATTAAGACACATTATCCGTACTTGCCAAAATATTAAAGAGCTTCCGCTTCATCATAGCATTGCACTCATGTAGTTATTTTGGATGTTTTTTCGAGAAGGTACGGTATAGCGAGGATCGAGCAGTTTTAGGAAATTGCGGAAACACTGATCCTCTATTAAAGAAAATGGCTGCAAGGCTCCCGAAATAAAATTATCTTACCATTCTTACCATGTCGATGTTGTCTAATTTAAAGTGAAAGTAAAAGTAAATAAAAACAAATTTTTGACAAAAATTTTATCGTGAAAATTATTTAAAACAGACCATAACGTTTTTCGAGATTTGGCTATAGCCCGGGCATATCATTGGCAATTTTCGCAAGGACCAATTTTATCGATTGGCATCAAACAAATGTCATCTAAAGATTCACCATTTATAATTATTCTCTAATAATGTATTTCTACACATCCTAGAAATATTAAATATTATTAATAAATTTTCAATGAATAGGCAAATACAACGGGTGCCGAATTGTATTAATAGTTACTTAAGATATAGTATTTGCATGTTACTTAAAAAATTTTACTAGTTTGGGGTATTTTACTATTTTTAATCAACCAAAATTGAACTTCGTTCACTTGTATTGAATTTAGCAACTTGTATGATCAGTTTTGAGTGTCTAGCTCTTATGATCTCAGAACATTCACTCACTTACACGATCGGACATAGCTAAATCGACTCTGCTGTTGATGCTGATCAATAATATAAATACTTTGATCGGATATGTCTTCTGCTTTTACATAGGTTTGCACAAAACTATTGCACCTTTCAAATACTAATTTATATTCAATATTGGCTATTGTAGAATAATATTCCCTTTTGATTACACAGTTTTGTTATCCGAGAATAAATCTGAAATAACCAGACTTTCAAATTACGTATCCGCACTGTAATCTTAGTAAGCCAATGGTAGCCATACCCAAAATCTAATATGTATTAAGCCGCCTAGAATTATAATATATTATATAACAAGTTTCAGCTCTTCAACTTTACTATTGTACTTTATTAAAAAAAATATTGCTATTCTGCTTAATTGGAAGTGGTCGCACGACTGTTAAAGGTAAGGTTTAATGAGACGCGTGGTACTGTTTTGAAATAGAATGAAAGTGCTTCCACACATAGACAATTTACATATCGGTTTGAAACTAAACACATTTTTAAATTTACATATCAAATAATTTAATTTCTCATTATACACAATTACGTGATACTCTTGCGACGGGTGTCTTATCTAACCACGCATTCCTCAACACTCACACATGCAAACAAAAGCGCTTTGATTGAATGATCTTTATGCAAATAATTGTTTCGCACATAATTGTTTTGTGTTTTACATGGTCGTAGCAAATAAAAATTAAAAAAAAAAAAAAATTTGAATAGAACATTGTAGCCTATGTATGTAACAACAAGATCTCCGAATCATATTTTTATTTTTTATTGTATTTTTGTCACAGCAATTTCTATATATATGAATTATGTATCATTATTGTAATTTATCGACGGGCGCTCTTTTTCAATATAAACGCCAACGAACCTGGATTTTGCCATAAAACCGCTGCGCATCATTGTAGCAAGGTGTTAAAACATTTACACCGTTCCTTCAAGTGCTGAAAATCGTAGAAACAAATTTAAGTAAATAAAATATGGATTCACAAATTAAGGATTTTTTAAAAAAAAAAACTATTTTTTTTACCGGTGGCACCGGATTTTTGGGAAAAGGTAATGAGATTTAAATTTGATATAAGTATTTTGAAAAAGAGCTGGAAGACTAGGTCTGCAAACATTTAATTGCGTGTTTTCAGTAATAATTGAAAAGTTGCTTCGGACGACAGAGGCATCTCGCATTTGTGTCCTAATACGCTCCAAACGTGGAAAAAGTATGCAGGAACGCTTCGAAGAATGGAACACCGATTCAGTGAGTTTCTCTATAATATTCAAGTTAACGACACCTTTAATATCTACCATTTATTTAGCTATTTGAAGTATTATTGAAAAGCCAACCAGATGCACTGAAACGCGTTGTGTGTATTGCGGGTGATTGTCAGGAACCGGATCTGGGCATTAGCTTAGAGGATCGTAAGCTACTGAAGAACGAAGTGCAAGTAGTGGTGCACTGTGCAGCCACTGTACTTTTTAATGCGCCACTGAGCAGAGCGTTGGATATCAACACTCGTGCTACTGGCCTCATTCTCCAACTTGCCAGAGAAATGACTCGTCTCGAGTCTTTTGTACATGTCTCTACCGCCTATAGCAATTGTGTAATTCGGCACATTGCCGAACGATTCTACCCTGGCCATCTGAACTGTGATGTAGATACCGTTTTGAAGTTGAGGAAACTTTTTGACGATGATGTAGTGGATGGAATGGCGCCTGCTCTAATGAGCAACTTTCCCAACACATACACATATACAAAGGCGCTGGCGGAACAATTGATAGCGACAAAGTCGGGCGATATGCCAGTGTGCATATTTCGCCCAGGTATAAGTGAGTAATTTTATGGCATTGATTTGATTCAAATATAGTTATTGTTTTGTTAAAGTCGTTGCAACTAGCCAAGAGCCCATGCCTGGCTTTATAGATAACTTAAACGGAACCATGGCATGGATATTTCGAGGTGCAATAGGAGTCTTACGAGTTGTTCCAATAAACAATAAAGTTGGTTCCACAATAGTGCCTGTGGATTACTGCGCCAACTTAATTCTTGCGTGTGCCTGGAAAACAGCAAATGAGTTTGCTAGCCAAAGGCGTCTCACATCGCCGACTATATACAATTATGTTCCTCATGAAAAAAATCTGTTGAAGAATGAACAATTATCGGTTTTCATTCATGAACAATTTGAAGCTTCTCCATTAGAGCAATCAATATGGTATCCATTTATGTATAGTATATCAATACACTGGCTTTATAAATTAGCTTGCTTATTTTACCATATTTTACCTGGTTATGCATTAGATCTGATGTTAAGGATGCAGGGGAAAAAACCGCAAATGATCAAATCGTATAACAAATTACACAAAAGTATAGATGCAGTCTCAAATTTTACTACCAAACACTGGTCATTTGAAACGATCAACACGGATCGCTTATGGCGATCGCTTTCTGTAGCAGATAAAAAACTATTCGAATTCGACATGAGGAGTCTAGATTGGGATGCATATTTCTCCCGTACATCAAAGGCCATGCGCATATATGTTGGCAAAGAGGATCCAAGCGAGGAAGGATGGCAACGTGCTCACAAACATAAAATGCGGTACTTATTGCTCATAATACTTTCAAAAGATGTGTCTAACATATATTATATGTATATTTATTTTTAGCCTTCGGAAATACCACCGGATGCTCCAGTTAGCGATATGTTGTGGTGTAGTATTTACTGTAAAGTGGGTGTATAGCCTACTCCTTTAACTTGAAGCCATATTCTTCTTTGTTTTTAATACATAAGCAATAAATTTTTTTTAAGGTAAATACTCATTTGAAAGTCGTTTTTCTATTCTGAAACTTCTATAGAGTCCGTGTAAAAAGATTTTAATCGAAAATAGTGGACTATGAGTTATCCTGTTTCATTGGTTAGATACCCGGACACGTTTTCGCAAACACAAATATTTACATCGAAACATTCCTTTAGAGCAAACAGTAAAATTTCCTAGACATGCAATAAAAAAACCGTTACAGTCTGTTGCTAGCGAGTCGGCTCTTGTGCGAAAAAATTATGCTCCTGTAAGAAAAATGAGACAGGGCAACCAGAGTAATATGCACGACAAGGACAAAGAACCACGTCGCAACGATCACCGCTCGAGATCGAACGTGGGAACGGTATTCTTGTTTTATATGTTGGCACGAGCCTCGAGACCAAAGAGCCGGACCCATGATGCTCTCGTGCGTAAGACCGAAACGGTGCAAAAATACGTAAGAAAGACAGGGACAATAGTTGTTTGTGTTTTGTTTGTTAGCTCGGACCTGCAGCAGTCACTGCGTGTGCATGTCTTCTTATATGGTCACTGCTCTTTATTATAGTTCTACTTGCTCTTCATTACCTTTGACCAGCCATAGTGAGTCGTGAGCACCACTAAGAGCAAGCTCTTATAGGTTCTGATATCCATGCACTTACACGAACAGACTGATATGGCTACATCGACTCGGTTGTTAATGCTGATCAATAAAATACATCATTTATAAGATACGAGATGTCTTCTGCGTGTTAAATAGTTTCGCACAATTAATATTTGCTTTATTATATATCTAGTGAAATCCGTTCAATAATATGAGTATGGTGTACCCAATTTATGAATATAATATATTGCAAAAAATCACGCTTGCAATTCGTTTTATTTGTCGATTGACCAAAATCTAAAACAGACGTGAGTTGCATGCAAAAATAAGACACATTGTTCCCAAAATATGGCCATAGCGCCTCCGCTGTTTAAGCTGATCAAGAAACAAAAATTACTACCACAGCAGGCATCTATTTCTATCTAGATCTATTTCTATAAAAATGGAGAAAGTGATGTAATCATATGAAGTTTCAATTAACGCTTGCTTAATGGGATAATTTCTTTATTTTATTATTTGAACCAGAGGTGGGCATGATATTTGACTTCGGAGCAATCGACACAATGTCCTAAATACGCAATCAAATTTTACCGTTACGGTCAGATTCCTGCCATCATGCGTGGTAGCGACGGGATTGTGTGCGAAACAATGACGCTTCTGTAAGCAGAAACGAGACAGGATAATCAAAGTATAATAAACAATACAAGGACAAAAAACATCGTCCCTCGAGACCGAAAGTGGAGTGGGAACGTTGCTCTTGTTTTGTGTGCTTGCTTTTTTGAGAGCATCGACTACGTATGCGCTCTTCCTCTTATACGAGCACTGCTCTGGTTGGAGTAAAATCTAATGCGCAATTTGCTCCGACTTTTTCACAGCATCCCAGAGCAAGCCGACCTAGAGCTGTTGGTATTTTTTTTGCATTGCGGTTGCTTTCATATTACTGTCTCAGTATTGTTTCGCTTGGATACCGAAAAGCGTAAACTCTTACTTTCATCTGTTTATTGAGGAAATAAGTTTTTTGTCTCTAACAGTGCCCTTGTATGTATGTTATTGTTCTCTACTGTTTTGTTCGTCTTCTACGATTGTTCTTGTTCCCTTTGCTTTGATGAGATTTTAATACTATGATTTTTATTTAAGTATCTGCAAATGTGAGCATTTAGTGATATTACACACGTCAAAACCCCTAAACATATGGTACACATGGTAAATAAGGTGTACCATGTTATGTACTGTATGGTTAGTGTCAAAACTAATGTAGAGCCAACTTTTCGTAAAGGCATAGTATATTTTGAAATTCAACTTGCGGTCACACTGGAAAAACTCATGTAAATAAATTAAAAAGAGTGTTTGTGTAGCAGTGACAATAATTACCAATTTATTAAGAACATGTCGATAGTTAAGCGGGTGCAGGTCTGTTTATATATAATGTGACGTGTTAATAGCCATTAATTGGAATAACGAGTGTCTTCTTTCAGCAATGGGCCACATTTGCAAGAACATGGCACATATATGATTGCACCTGGCAAAATCCTTTTGAGTCGGCCCGTCTGGTCAAAACACATTTGATGGGTCTGCAAAAGCCCATCTATCATCCAATGAGTAAGTTAAACACAACATTGATATTCTTTAAAGTAGTTTTAAGTGATGAAAACACGTAAAAAATCATAACAAACTGCGTGCACGTTACGTCACGAGTTCCGCGAGTGCCTATATAGTCTGTTGTGAAACTTGCCGGTCGCTGTGAAATGGAAGTTTTGAAGATGTTCCAACGCATATACTCTAGGTTAGATTCATAATTTAGTCTCCAATGAAGTCTAAACCTAACACGTATTTCCAGATGATTGTGGCGACCATGTGGTGATGATCAACACAAAGGAAATTGCTCTACCTGGCGATGAGTGGGTGAAGCGCGTCTATTTCCATCACACAGGCTACCCAGGTGGTGCTTCCTGGACATTGGCCTGGCAGCTACACGAAAAGGATCCCACTATGGTTATGAAAAAGGCGGTGTACAATTCAATGACTGGTAACCTGCAACGCAGACACACTATGCAGCGATTGCATCTGTTTGCTGATGACAAAGTGCCTGAGGAGATCTTGGCTAACGTGACGAATCAAATACGTACGCCGCGAACTGTGCCACAACGACTCGACCATATCGATAAAGAAACGCTGGAGAACTTCCCCGCTATCATGGATTATCCTAAGGATTATGTGCTACGTTAAAACGTTAAGCGAAATATACGTACTATATATATCGGAAAAATACCGTAAAAACAATTCTAAATATTATAAATACGTGGTCACACTGGTCGCAAATTGCGCGAAAATTTTTTTTACAAAGCTCAGGATAAATGGATACAATATTGTTGCGTCGATTGTCTACGGTCATCAAACTTATATGCTGTATGTTACAGTTGTGTCAAATTGTTCAGAATAAGAACAAATGAGCAACTCTCTTTAACTGAACGATCGAGCAAATATACTGAATACTGTTCCTTCTGTTCAGCAGTTAGTCATTTTGTTTAGTAGTCAATGATTTTTATCAATAGTCAGTCATTTAGTTCAGAAGTTGTCGAAGATTTAAAAATTTATTTATTTTTAAATATTTTTTTCTTTTTAATCAAAATATACATATATATAATATTTAAATCTTAGTACTCAGATGATAGAATCATTCTCAAGCTATGTAAATTAGCGACCAGCAAATAGACAACAAAGAAATTTTGTCGGAGGGTGTAATCATAGGTGCAGACGTCATAAAATTTTATTTTAAGTCATAATTTTGTACATATGTTCGTATATTTATAATTTAAAGAATTCCAAATTATTTTCGCAAAATTATATTACATTTTAAATTTATTTTGAGTTAAATTGGGTATTTTTTCAATAATAAGAGAATACTTTTTATATTTTATTTTTATAAATATTTAGATATTTTCTGATATTCCAAAAATATTTGGTTTCGCGCGCAATAATTCAACCCATTAAGAGTGAGACCAATTAAATTTAATTCAGATTAATGCCCGTAACTAAGGTCACTCTGCTCTGCACATCCACTAAGCATATACAAGAGTTTTTCGATCTGAGTACTAAGCTTAAAGTAAAAAATAATACATTTGTCAATTTACCTTGCGGTCACGCTGATTCCAGTCATTCTTAATATTTGCAACACCTACTCAATCGTGATAATTTCATTACTTGCACTTATTTTTAAGTGTTCTCCGCACCATACATACAGCTGAAAAGATTTCGATTGTTTAGCAACATTGTTATTGGGCGACGCTTTAATCTTATCTTTCTTAGCAATTCAATTTTGGGTTTTGCTTTCAGTTTTCAGTCGAACTTTGTATACAACACAACGCCTGCAACCGGTGCTTCCTTATTTCCAACAAATTCCGATATATTCACTGCAACAACGTAACATGGGTCGTTTGGGTAAAGTTGATCCTAGTTCCTACTCGCAACCGGAGCTGATAACCACCGAGCACAGCGCCATCAATTGGAAAGTAGACTTTGCTGGTACCAAGCTGAGCGGCAGCGTACTCCACAAGTTCAATGTGCTCTCCAGCGACCTGGATAAGATTGTAAGTAGTCACTTGGGAAGTTAATCTTTCCAGTTGATTTAACAGCACTTTCTTCAGCTGCTAGATGTGCGTGATATTGATGTGAAGAATGTTACGTTGGTGGCCGGAGGCACTGAAGTGCCTATCAATTACTTCATCAGCGATCCCGTGCCCGATATTGGTCAGAAGCTGACATTGGAGTTGCCCGCCGGCACTGCAAGGGGCAGGTAAACAAGCTAGTGGTTGAGCGATAAGCAGTAAAATAATCTTTATGATTATTATAAATAATGCTTACTGATATCCTTATCTTAATCGCAGCCTAAACGTACGCATTGATTACGAAACAGCCAACAATGCGAGTGGTCTGCAATGGCTGAGTCCTGCCCAAACGCTGGGCAAGCAGCATCCTTACATGTTCTCGCAATGTCAATCGATTCATGCTCGCTCTGTTATGCCTTGCCAGGACACGCCCGCTGTCAAGTTCAGCTATGATGCTATTATAGAGCATCCCACCGAGCTTACGGCTCTGATGAGTGCTATAATTGAGAAGAAGGAGTCAGGCAAGACGTACTTCAAGCAAACGGTGCCAATTCCGGCTTATTTAGTGGCTATTGCAATTGGCAAGTTGGTGTCGCGTCGTTTGGGCGAGAACTCGAGTGTTTGGGCCGAGGAAGGCATTATTGATGCGTGCGCTGAGGAGTTCTCAGAAACATCTACCATGCTGAAGACGGCCTCGGATCTATGTGGTTCTTATGTGTGGAAGCAGTACGATTTGTTGGTTATGCCGCCCTCATTCCCTTACGGTGGCATGGAGAATCCTTGTTTGACATTTGTTACACCAACTCTGCTGGCAGGCGACAAATCACTGGCTGATGTGGTGGCCCACGAGATTGCGCACAGCTGGACGGGCAATTTGGTGACTAACAAAAACTTTGAGCATTTCTGGCTAAATGAGGGTTTCACAGTGTTTGTCGAGTCCAAGATTGTCGGTCGTATGCAGGGCGACAAAGAGCTGGACTTCAAGATGCAGAGCAATCTAATTGAATTAGAGGAATGTGTAAGAAACTGCATTAAGTTATAGGGGGCTTTTTTCGGCTGATCTAAATCCAATGCTTATAGTTGCGTTCCCAACTCTCCGATACACCCGAGTTGACTAAATTGGTGGTCGACTTGAGCAATTGTGGGCCCGATGATGCCTTCTCCTCAGTGCCTTATATTAAGGGCTCCACATTCCTGCGCTATCTGGAGGACTTGTTCGGCGGTCCCGCCGTTTTTGAGCCCTTCCTGCGTGACTACTTGAAGAAGTTCGCTTACAAATCCATTGAAACTGATGACTTTAAAGGCGCTTTATATGATTACTTCAAGGATTCGGAGCATAAGGATAATCTTAGCCTTGTCGACTGGGATCTGTGGCTTAAGGGCCAGGGCATGCCACCCATTATACCCAAGTAAGTACAGATTTGATAATCCGGAAAATAGTAATACTAATGATTCTTTTAGGTTCGATCAAACCTTAACAAATGTAATTAAGGATCTGACAGTCTTGTGGAGCACCAAGACTGTGGATCAATTGACCGGTAACCCGGACATAAAGAAACCCATCTCTGTGCACCAACAGATTGCATTTTTGGGAAAATTGATAGAGACCAAGGACGTTGTTGAGCTAAACGCACGGAAGATTGGGTTGCTTGAGAAGACATACAATCTGCAGCAGTCGAAGAATGCCGAATTGCGATTCCGTATTAATCGTTTGATTATACGTGCTCGCGTGATTGAACGCCTGAATGAAATTATTGATTTTGCCAACTCCAATTACCGCATGAAGTTCTGTCGCCCCATCTATCGCGATCTGGCTGCCTGGCCCGAGGCCAAGCCCAGGGCTGTAGAAAACTTCCTGAAAGTGAAGGATGAAATGATGGCAATGTGCTCACAATTGGTCGAAAAGGATCTTGGCTTGAAATAGACACTCGCTTCGAGTTTCATAAATTTGATAATAATCTGCATTTTTTGAATTTACAATTAAAGAAAACAAAATTTGTTAGTACTTGTATTCCTTTCTTGAATTATTGTTTTTATTAAAAAATAAGCAAAACTACGTTTATAACAAGTTGATTTCCATTTCCACGCTCATTGTATGCACCCCGCTCTATTTCTTTTGCCATATTTTTATAATCATGTTTTTGCTCCTTTTGAATTTTGGATGTGAATTGTTAAAAATTTGTGAATCGCTTTTTGTGCAATTGGCCCAAAGCGTTACCAATTATTTATAATTACGTTATATTTTAGCCCAATTTTGTGGCTATCTAACATTTATTATTTGTACAACTAACAAAAAGTTGCTTTCAATTTATAAGTCCTATGCGACAATTTGTTGTTACACATTTAACGTAATGGTTGATCATCTTCTTTGTTGTTCTTGTCAAACAATTTGTTCTTGTCTTGGTTTTAAATTCTTTAAATTTCTGCTCGTAATTTACTTCTGTTTTTTATACACACACTCACACACACACACAGATATTAAATTAATTATTGTTGTTGCTTGCGGTATTTGTTTTGTTTTTGTTTTTCAACTTTACGTTATGCTTTGTTGTTTGTTTAAACTAATCAACAATTTGTTTTGTTTCTTTGACCAAAAATGCAACCTCAACTTTTATCTATCGCTGACATTTGTTTATAGTGGACAAAATTATCTTTATGGTTTTTTTTTATCATATAAGTTTTATTTTGTGGTTGCTTTTGTTCATGTTGTCGTTGAGGAATAAAAAGTATCACGCACTAGAATTATCATTGGAACGGGACGTGGATGGACCGGCACCCAGATCATCGCCTACGACGAATGTGGGACTCTGGCGGGACGTTGACGCAACCGGTTGGTAATGATAGCCCTCGCGATAACGCTGATTCGGTTTAATGCGTGCGGTTTGTGTGTGACCCAATGTTGGACGTTGGTTCAGCTCATTGGGTCGTTTGGCTGCAAGTAAACAGCAAGCTTTAATTTAACAAACTGGGAAACGTAATAATTAAGAGGAAACAATGATAGTTGTATACCTTTTACTCATAGGGTAGAAGGGTACTATAAGGTAGAGACAATTGAAAGAACAGATCTTCTAGTTTTGATCAGATTCAACAAATCAAAACGATATAGCAGTAAAACAATATTGCTATAGAAAAAGAAGTTGTTTGAAACAAGTAGGCACGCCTATAGTCAAGATTTGACTGTATGAGGCCATAGGCGTGTAACTTTATTTTTTTTTTTACAATAAAAGCAAGTAAGAAAGCTTCTGTCTAGTTTACTCGTCTATGAATACAAAAAGTGGCTTGCAATTCATCTTATTTTGATCTACGAAGGCGGAAGGATTGTTTCCAAAATAATAACTAAACTTGATCTTACATGTTGTTTCCAAATTTGGCAGATCTAGCTTTTCTAGTGTCTGAGTCAGACGGACAGACAGACAGGCATGACAGACAGGGCCACATCGACTCGGCTATTGATGCAACATTCGGACAAAGGCATCCCTAGTTATATGTATTAGGTCCGTCTGTAGCTCCCACAACACATGTTCTTTTCCTGTTTTAACTCAAATCGATTCATTTTGGTTAAAACATTGAAAAGCAAAGCATCTAGTTAAAATCAAAAGAGGTATCTCCGACCTCGTAAGGTATATACATATAGTAAAATAGCCACTAAATGAAGCTTAATTTAGAATTAGGCCACGCCCTGCAAACCGAAATTTAAAGTTATAGTGTTCATTTTTGGCACATACTTTAAAATCTTATTGATTTCTGTAAATTTACTTAAGATCGGACAATAAACAGCATTTATTTAAGAAAGAGTTGTAATGTTCAATTCCATATCACTCAGTGACATAATGGTAAACCTGATCAAGTGCAGCCAGCTATTAATTGTAAGAGTATATTTTGGTATATTGTTTAGTATATTCTCGAAAAAAATGGGTGGCGAGAATCACACAGTTGAGCTGTTTTGATTAAAGGCATCCGATTCTGAAAATACTATGCCAACGATTAAGAAACTACTTCTAAATTCAATGCATGGTGTCAGCCTCATGATGAATTTAATCTAGGAACAATCGGAATTGAATGTAACATACATATATATTGCTTTAGCTTTAAGCCTGTTTATACCCGCCTACCCAAAGGGTAGAAGGGTATTATGGATTTGTGTCGACCGAAACTGTATGTAACAGGCAGAAGGAAGCATCTCCGACCCCATAAAGTATATACATATATTCTTGATCAGCGTCAACAGCCGAGACGATATAGCCATGTCCGTCTGTCCGTCCGTCCGTATGAACACCTAGATCTCAGAGACTATAAGCGATAGAGCAACCAAATTTTCGGAACAGTGTGTGTAATTATTGCATGCAGATCAAGTTTGTTTTTGATTTTGGCCACGCCCCCTTACGCTCCCGTAAATCTAATAAAACCGAATTACAGGCGTCATTTTAATCCTAGAATTTCCTAAATTTTGGTACGCACAATACTAATCACCATCCTAATGATTTTGGTTACAATCTGATAAAAAACACAGAAGTTATTAAGAAATTACTTTTATAAGTCGTTACCACGTGCAGCTGCACCTAGCTAATTGCTATGATACTCCGTGACATAATAATGGTGTTCAATAAACCAACTAAAGTGCCGCCAAGCTAATAATTTAGAACAACGAAAATTTTGGTATATTATTTTGGTATAATTTTAGTATATTTTTTAAAAGTATTTTTTTAGTATATTTTTAAAAAATATAATATTTTGATGGTAAAATTGGGCGGCGTGTATCTCACAGTCGAGCAAACTCGATTGTAGCTTTCTTACTTGTTTTTTCTTCGGCCAATATATGTAAACTACTAACAAGAAACGAATTTTGATGTCACGAAAGCTAAAATCAAAAAAGGAATGTATCAAATTTAGTCTATTGTCTGCTCAACATTTGCCACAGATACATCTAAAGTTATAACTATCCCTTATTTGAATGCACTTAAAATTGTCCTTTTGTAATACAAATGACAAAAATTTCTTCATCATTAGATTCATGATTACTGCTAATAATCAATCTGGGATTCGAAGTACTCTGTTAAGTCGGTAATGCCATCTATCATGCGGGTTAACCTACACTTTAATTTAACTTTAAATACGTCTGGTATTCTCAATAACTTACCAGGTATATAAGGCTTTTGATTATAGGACGATTGTTGTTGGTTATATGCATCGGTCGCCGTTGCATTGCCATTTGTTTGGCTGCTGTGCTGATACGGCGCCAGGCTGTGAGCCGACTCTGGCTGTAACTGCAGATCGGTGCTATTGATGGGACTCATCGGTGTCATCTCCCGATCCTCAATGAATAGCTCGCTGGCATCGTCGGGCACTTGACGATATTGGGACCAGGGCCACGAGGCGATGCCTGACAGCAGCAGTGCCTCCAAGGCGCAAATGTATCCAATCAACTAAACAAAAATAGGGAATATTCAGAGAGTACAACAAAACATGTGAATATGCGGAAATTTCTTACGCCTGTTGCTAGAAGCGTGTCCTTTGAGTGCTTGGATACCCAAGTGTACTCTGTTGCATACAGCACCATGTGGACCAGCAGCGTGGAGCTCAAAATAAAGATTAAACCAATGCTCAGGTACATCCACGTATTCTATGCAGGAATAAAGAATTTGTTGCGAAATACAATTAATATGTTAATTATAATTTAAAGGTTAATTTTAATTACATTCACAAGTTTGGAAATGTAACAGTTTTTTGAAGTCTTTTACTTTTTTTTATCTTTTACTTTCAATAAGATTAGTTGATTTTTTCATTTATCTTACCACTTTCGTCCAGTTGAATGGAAACATAAGCGCTATATGCGATACATCAAGAAAGATCATGAGGCATGTGATGAGTAGCGAGAAGAGCGTACAAAAGACCATCAGCCTCAGGCGTCCGATGAGTGGCAGTAGAAACAGACCGACCTGAACTGTGCCCGCGGAGCATTCGCAGGCCAGGCAGACGGCCGAGGATAACTGCGAATAAAACATAACAGAAAACAACGGATTAGCATATACAATTTTTACGAAAAGGGCAGTGATTGACTTACCACCAGTAGTATGCGCACAATCCCTGTAGGCGTTTTCAAGTGTTGCGGATCACAGTGTAGGGCAACGCCCCATGGCAGCGGCGTTTGTTGTTGCTGTTTGTAGTTGGCATGGGAATCCCATGAGGTGCACGTGCCCAATGGCGATTCAAGCGATAGCGAGAGCTCGCCGGCCCTGCTGCCAGCTATTTCAAAGTCCTGCTCATCGTCCAGCTGACAGCAGACCGGCTCCAGCTCCAGCTCACGTATTTCGTCCAGCAGCAGTTCTATCTCGTCCGTGCCATATAGATCAGATACAGACGGTATATAACGTTGGGGTTGTTGCATTGCCCGTTGCGGGATGTATCCCACATCACCGTTGCGTCTCCTGGGCGTGCAAAATTGGATGCCTTCAGGGGCGTTTCTTATGTTTCACCTACTCCGTTTGCTATTTGCTGTTTCTCTACCTCTCTACCTTTTCCTCTTTCTCTCTTTTACTCACTTTGTCGTCTGCTTCTGCAAATAGATAAAACTACGTAATCAGTTTTGCGTTCACTTCCTTATCCCTCGTCGGGATAAACGTTCCCGTGTTCACATAACCATAATCGTAATTTGATATGACCTGTCACTCATACGCCGCGCATGCTAGCTTTCACTTTATATTTGCATCAAGGTATATCAGCTTAAATAGGAAAGTTGAAACTCAATTTAAAACAAACATTTCTCAAAGGCAACAAACCTTCCCGGACTCCCATCTAAAAATTAAAATTAATTTCACTTTTTGGACTCATATATATTTATAATTGCAATTAAAATATAGCTTAGCAATGTGCATAATAACTTCACTACCTGGGTTGACTATTTTCATAAGAAATCTTCATAAAAAAACATAACCCCAGTTCGACAGCAAAATCGCCGACAACTAATTGTAACGAGGTAACCATGAATGTGCATACCTAATGGTCATACAAGAGCATTTCGGTGGCGGGCTGTGCCCTGAACACCTTTTCCGAGAATTCAATTTAATTACGTGTGATTCGAATTGCGATACAAGTTGTGAGTTGTGAGTGCTGCTGCCAACTAGAAATGAAATTGATTTCCCTGACTGTAATTCCAATTGCCCCGCGCGTATGCAATGCTTTTTTCGACGAATACTTTTTATGTCACACGCCCAGGCAATTAACACAGATACAAGAGAACGCTCGTGTATTTGCATGTATGTAAGAGAGGCCTGTATGAATGCGATTCCATGGAGAATTTTGAACATATCAAGCTGATGCCAAAGTCAGTCTGTCCAACTACCTGCCAGGCTGCATTTCCTTGAGTTGTCATAATCAGGACATACAAATGAAGGTGGCTGTCATTGCTGTTGCTGTTAGTACTACCATTGTTGTTGTTGTAGTTGTTATTAATGCAGGACAAGGACTCGTTACTAGCATCTGGACAACAATCGGGGAACTGCAGTTAGCCAGACAATCTACAATATACGATGGTGGAGATGCCACAGGCAGATGGACTCCTTCTTCTGCCTCCTAGCCCAACTGCACATATGTTGACAGCTTTAGCTCTCTCTCTTTTTGGCTGTTTCTCTCTCTCTTTCTCTTTGCAAGTCGATAGGCAATGTAACCATTTGTGCTCTCATTCGTGTTATTTGTATATGAAGTTGTTGTTGCTGCTGCTACACTTGCTGTCGCCGTTGTCCTTGCTCCAGTTTAAACGTGATGCTATGACAGCATCCCTACCTCTCTCTCTGCCTCACTCTTCTTCCTTATCTAAGGAAGCTGTTATCGCTGCATATCTGCAGCTGAGCTAACTGAGCTGCAGCCAAGCTTCAAGGGGTACGCTCTGCTTTCAGCACATCGTCTTCGTCTTCAACAAGCAGTCAGCAGCTGCATCCTCCTTCTTTCTTCGATGTTTGATATCTATTGAGGCATCTACTGCTTATAATATTAAGCTCTTCACTGGCAAACAATGAATCTACCTCTGAACCTCCTCCAAATCCCTAGTGCCACCCGTTTCAAATCAATTATGCTCATCTGCATATAAACCGATTTGGACTTGGCTTCCTGTCTAAAAACCCCGCCTGCTGGGCCACCTAACGGAAGTGCTTCGCATGCAAATTTATTGTCAATCCCTCGTATGCTTCATCAGGGCAGCCAAGTTGAACTCTGTTACAGTTTTTGGTGTCGGGTTGGGGTTTTTGATGGTGGTGCCAACGTTGCCGCATTTCCTATTTATGAACATGCATAGACAATGCCCTGGCGCTCCTCTGTGCCTCTTCCCTCCTGCATTAGAAGCACTCCTCTTGCCTTTATATTATATAAGCCAAGATATATTCATAACGGGTACTTGGCTACTCGAGCAGCTGCTGCTTTTGTTGCATTCAATGGACTGTGTGTTGTATTGCAAATAACTTTTAATAGAATTTCTAATTGGCTGGGCTTGTGCACGTTTCACACTTATGTGTACATTGAAGCACTTATTTGTGGGAATTAATAGTATTCAAATGTGAATTCTGCTTTTGCTGAAAATATTCGTAACCTTTATAAAAACTTTAACATTTGCAGTATGAATTATTAAAATTAATTTTAATTTTAATTTATTCGATAAAAAAATTATAATATTTTGCATTGTATTTGTTAATTTTAGAAGGTAAAAACACTATATTTGATAATGACTACAAGAACAATGTTACAATTTTTATGGCTTTGTGCCGACCGAAAATGTATGTAACAGGCAGAAGGAAGCATCTCCGACCCCATAAAGTATATATATTCTTGATCAGCGTCAACAGCCGAGACGATATAGCCCATCTGTCCGTCTGTCCGTCCGTATGAACACCTAGATCTCAGAGACTATAAGAGATAGAGCAACAAATTTTTCGGGACAGTATGTCTTATTGTTGCAGATCAAGTTTGTTTTTGATTTTGGCCACGCCCCCTTCCGCCCATGCAAATTGAAAATGAATTGCAAGCGTCGTTTTAAACGTTTTAGAAAGCACGCATAATACTAATCACCATCTTAATGAACTCTGAAAATTTGGTTACAATCGGATGAAAAACACAGAACTTATTAAGAAATTACTTTTGTAAGGCGTTACCACGTGCAGCTGCACCTAGTTAGTTGCTATGACACTCCGTGACATAATAATGGTGTTCAATAAACCAACTAAAGTGCCGCCAAGTTAATAATTTCGAACAAAGAAAATTTTGGTATATTATTTTGGTATAATTTTAGTATATTTGTTTTAGTATTTTTTCAGTATATTTTTCAAAAATATAATATTTTGATGGTAAAATTGAGTGGCGGATATCTCACAGTCAAGCAAACTCGACAGTAGCTTTCTTACTAGTTATTATTATTTAAAACATATAAAAAAAAAGTAAGAAAGCTACTGTCGGGTTTGCTCGACTGTGATATATCCGCCATCCAATTTGGACTGCTGAACGTTAATTATATTCAATGTATAGATGTATATCAAGAGGAGACTAACTCTTTAGTTCTATTTGTGTTCCTTTTCTTTGTGTATGAATAGATTTTAATTGTCTAGGGTTTTCGATATGTAAGAGAATGTAATATATTTTTAGAAGTATATAATTGAATCTCCATTCTCCGAGCATTGATTGTTCATAAGAAATTAAGATATATGATTATTTCAGGCAATCGACAATAAGACAAGGCACATAGCAAAATGCTTGTAATATTCCATTTATGAAAGGCATTGACATTTAAGAATCAGTTTATGTCACCGATTATGATAATAATAATGATGTCGTGGATGGTCTAACCTGGGGCAGCGACAGACGCACCACTGCGCCATGTAACCAATGAGGCAGCATAAAATGCTAGAGAGAAAAGCGCGATTTATGCCGGGCCAGGCGGCAACTCTTGTCCTGAAAGTTGCGTATAAATTTAAGCTAAAATATTGGAATTTTATTTTGTTTTGAGGCCGATGAACAGTGGAACACCAGAAAGCGGACAGCAGGCTGCAGACAACTTGACTCTCGTCCTCAATTCGATGGCCCTCTCAATGGCGACGCTCAATGCGACTACGGCAGTGACAGTCGCAGGAGCTTAAGCTGGCAGTTGCTGTCGGATTTGTGTTGCCTTTGCCTTTGGCTTTTCCTTATTATGCCGGCGCTGCCCTGGTGCGGAATTATCGATTACGAATGAATATTTCATTAGCAGACATGCATAACAGGCTTTGGGGGCAATCGTGTGCTACCTTAGTGCTTATGCTTATGCTGTCTTCATTGGTTTCCGTTCTCGGTGATGATTCCGGGTCGCCCCATTTCTTGCCATTCAATTAAAATGCAGCATACTTTTATTTTGTTTTTTTTTCTAACAGAGCAAATGCAATCACCAACATTTCGCTTAATGTATAATTTCATTGCTCATTCCCTACTTCAAAATAATTACAGCAACTGGGTAATTAATGCGCCATCGTTGGTTAGTGCCAAATGAGCATATTCCCTGCAGGTCAGAGAGCGTGTTGACGATGATGGGGTCATATTAGGTTAATAGTCGCATTCATTATAAACCCATAAAAATGGTCTTATTCCTGTTTGCCTGTGCAAATATATTCTGGCTTCATAGAACCTGAAAATGTGGCATGATTTTTAATAATATTTCTGCTTATTCTAACTATTAATAAATAAAAACAAAAGTAAATAGCTTTATATTCAGTGCTTTATATTACTCTACTAATACTGGCAAGTAAGAAAGCTCCAGTCGACTAAATTCGCTTTTTAGATATCCCTCACCATCTTTTAGAGAATATGAAACTTTAAGCGTGGGCACAACTTGAATTTCAAAATACATATAAAGTATTTTCTCGAATATTATACAAACTTGCATCTCAAAATTAATTAAAGATACTACTCTGAATGTAGTAATTATTTTGTTTACCCTCAATTGTCTCGAAATTCAATTCATCAATACACACTCCCGACAAAAAAATAGAACGATCGACAGATTGGAAAAAGGACCTGAGTAAGAGCAGAGAGTTAGATGTGACGATTTTATTGTAAAATAATATACGTGAGTACTCGAGATTCTCGGTTCAAAATGAAATATAGTGACACTCAACAGGAAAAATGTGTCCTGTGTCTTACTGGATTTTGTTACTATTATTTTTGTGTGCTTATGAAACAATCCACTGAAATAAAAGTATACTGGTTAATGCGAGAATCGTAATGGACTGTAACGGAATGAACATCAGGAGCAGCAAGATGAAGAGCGTGTCCCCCTCTCTAACTTCAACACTGAATTTGTGAAAATATATAATTTTTAATCAGAATCAACAGTTGAGTTTGCGCTTATGTATATTTAAACAAGTAGACCTGGCAGACTATAAGATCTAGAAACTTCAAATTCGGTTATTGTTTTTTTTTTTTAATTTTTCCACATCCTCCTGCCACCACGAATTAAAATAATTTTGGTATATACAATCATAATCACAATCCAAATTATTTATGAAAATTTAATAACGATCATTACTTTTATAGGTGAACATGCTTTGTAATTGTACTAGCTTTAATACAAGTGATATAATAATGAGATTGATTAAAGATAGTAAAGTGCAACTAATGTAATTTGTGAAGTATAACGGTATATTTTTGGAAACATATTATTTTTTTGTGAATATCGGGTATCACACATTCGAGTATACTGTACATTTCCTACATTACGAAAATATGTTTGTTATAAAAAAAGCAATTCGAGTAGTATCTCAAAATCGAGCACTTTCGTTTGCAGCACTTTTACGTGATCGATCTGTGGAAACGGAAGAACGCAAAGCTAATTTATAAAATAAACAAAAATTTGCGTGCAACAAAAACTAGTGATGACTACTGTTGTATTGGCTGTTGACGCTGATCAAGAAGAGGATATATTCTTTATGGGGACGAATATGCCATATTTTACCTATCACATGTATTTTCGGATGACACTTGTTTGTAATAATATGAAGATCAGGTGTGTGTGCATATATTATTCTGTAGATTCCTGTTCTGATTCCGAATTATTTGATAACGAAATGTGTAATTTATCGGTAGTAAACGCTTTCAACATGTGGCATTAATGAAAGTGCTCACCCTAGAGTTAAATATAATATATTCTGTATAAAGTGTTTTGTTTCAAATTTCTTTCCTACAGATAATATAAGAGCCCAACTTGACAAGGGATGGGAATACTTATTAACAACTCATGACAGTTCTATTAGGGACTCATTACCCTCTCATGCATGTTTACGCTTTTTCACTTGCTCCCCCAGCACTGCTCCTGGCGCTCTCTATATCTCTTACGCTCTCTCATCTCATCTTATTAAGTCCCGTTCCAAGGTGTTCCGAAATAATTATAGGCAGCTTTCGGGCGCAGTTGTTGGTGCTTACGTAAGCTCCTAACGGGATATTTAGACTGTGAGTGTGTTTAAATAAGAATGTATGTGTGTATGTTATGCATATCATTGTTTTATGTGTGTTTATGCGCGTCTCTCTCTGAAATGAACACCTCCGTGCCATAGAAAAGGCCCTGCTTGTCCGCTCCTTGCTCCCCAGACACGTGAGCTCGCCATGTATAAAATATAAAGGAGACCTCGTCATGTCATGGACGCGAATGCCGCGACACGCAAACCCCACAACCCCGAGCCACCCCGTTCCCCTTCCTAACTCCACCGCGGGCCCTCTGCCTTTGCCGCATCGCGTTTTCACTTTTGTTAGAAATCTTCGTTTGGCTTTTGTTTTACGCTACATAAACAGGGGCATTAATTGTGAATGTGGAAGTGAAAGTGGACTGTGCATGGGGCTGAGGTATAAAGTGGCGACAAGGGTGGCTACAGCTGCAATAATTCCAGATGAGCCCAAAACGACTGACCACGTCGTGGTCATCGAAGCCAAGCCCTCTTCGACCTTCTCGAAACGAAGGCGGTGCAACAACCTCGTTTGGTCATAGTATGTTATTTGATTGCTGCAGCACGCAAACGACCTTGAACCAGTTTCATTTCTAATTTGGGTTTAGGGGATGTCTTTGCCCAGTAAACTTAGCTACGAGTATTAATATTGGCCAACAGCCTAAATGCAACTTAATTGCAGATTCAAGTATATGCCGATCGAATGTAATAGTGTGTGGGCGGGGAATGTAGATATGTTAGTGCGTGTGTGTGTCAGCTACTATGACAGCAAATAAAAATCAACAAATGAGCCAAGCGATTGAATTGTGACTGGACTGGAGTTGGGCAACTTGGCGAACCTGTGAACTGTGAACTGGAACTTAGCTGCAAGCTCAAGCGGCTGCGTAGAGAGCGAATGTGAAAGAGAACGAGAGGCAAATAGAGAAAGAGTGTGTGTGAAGCAGCATAGTAAGCTAAGAGAGGGAGAGCGCACAAGCTGCGGCTCCTTGTTGTTGTAAAGGATTTCAAGGAAGTGAAATTGCTGCAGACAGGAGTTTGCAAACCCCGTCTCCCGAAAGCCATCCCACTTCCTGTACCTATGTATGTGCGTGTGCGAGCATTTTGTTTGTTAGAAAGCACGTTGGGCCTGGCCTATGTAAAACTGCCGCTTCTGCCTCGCTCCTAGTCGTCCCTCTCTGCTACCCCACTTCTCTCTCTTCACTCTCCGATACTCCATCTCAAAAACCTCTCTCCACTACTTGAAAGTGTTATATTGACATTTGGCTACAATTTTAGCTGTTCAAAACATAATGATTTATGCTGTTCTGCATATGTATGCACACAGCCACAAATACACACAATAAGGTTGTGTATGTGTGTGTGTGCCATGTAATCGCTGCTCTATTTTTGGGCAACGCTGCAAAGTATGCTTGCTATGCTCTTGCCTTTGCCATTGCCATTGTGGATTGTGGGTGTTTGCTTCACATTTCGTGTATACAACTAGTTAAAATGAATTTTTGCTACTTTTTTCGCGTCATCGTTTCCATTTTCATTTCATTTCTTTTTGCACTTGACCCACCTTTTTTTGTTGCTCGTTGTTTGATTTGCAGCTGCTGTGTGTGAAATGCGCGGCACGTTCCAAAAATGCCAAGTTTCTATTTCTATTTATATTTCGATATTTCTATTGCTTTGACAAGGACAAACCGAAATCTACGAAAATTGCTTTTTTATATGCTTTTAAATGTTGAGTGTGTGTGTGTGCGTGTAGTGGGTGTGCTTACGCTGGCTATGGCTATGCTCGTCAAGTTTTATGCCAGTTCATTCATCGGCCAAATTTCGGGCACAGGACGCTGGATGTTGTCGCCTCTGCATGTGTGTGTGTGTGCTTGTGTTAGAGTGAGTGTATATGAGTTTGTGTGCGTGCCTGCTGCTGCCAATGTCAGATTTGTATTTCAGCGTACTCGCTTTGGCAGCCTGCATATTTTCATTTTCATTTTAGCTTTTCCTTTTGCTTTTTTGGCTTTTCGTATAAGATTCGATTCGATTTGATTCGTTGCTTTTAATTTTCATTAAGCACTGGCAGTTATTGGATATTCGCTTTGCTTTTCATTTGGGGATTATTCAATTTGCCTTTGCATGTTGATTGCTATTTTTTGAATTATATTTTTGTTTTATTTGTATTTTGTATTTTTCACACACGGAGCGGGCACACAAAAATCATTATTCAGTGCGCCCGAAAGTATGCAACGTTTTTCAGTGCTGTCTTTTCGGGCCATGCTGCTTTCAGCATTTGCTTACACACACATGCACACTCTCATAGAGACGCACTCACGGACACACAGGCTGTGGTAGAGGCACGGCCAGAGATAGCCTAGGCAGACACACGCGTTCGTTCGCGGCACGTTCTGTTCTGGGTGTGGGGTCGGGACGCGATGACGGCGACGACGACGTGCAACGCAAAGTAGCAGCGGTAACAAAAGCAAAGCAGCAACAACAACAACAGCGGCAACGACAGCAGCAGTAACAACCCAGGGCAGCGGGAATTGCCTTTTAAAATCGAGTTGGCCGCGAAATTGACGACAACCGACAACGGTGAAAGCCAGCAAAAGACTGAGAGAATCAATTCCACTGAGCAGCCAGCAGCTGAGTCTTTAAGCGCAGAAAGAGAGAGGGGAGCATGTTCTGCAAAATCCTTTGCAGAACTTGACTGGTTCCGGAACTGAGTAATCGTTTTGCTGTGCGGTCAAATTAATTGTATGACAATAAAGCTGGTAATAACGACGTGTTCATACCTTGTAATTGAGAATATTCCAAGAATAGAGTATACATGAGTATACACTTTTCCTTAATAATTACACAACAAAATTAATGGGTATAAATAATGATTGTACACTTTGAAATATGTTTATAAGAGAATATTCATGATAATTTAAAATTTAAAAAAATAAATAGAAACTTCATGAGCAATATTGTGTTATAATAACATTATTTGGGATGACGCGCCTTTTACTTAAGCTAGGACGACAACCTAGCTTTACAAGAATCTTAAGATTAAAGTTGCCAAAATTTACACAAACTTATTAACTTATTTAACTTAACTTATTTATTATATTGTTAACCGATTACCAAATCATTGAGATTTAAATCTGTTTTTCTATTTGGTTTGTCAAGAGATCAACTGAGTTCTATAAATTGTAATTTTTGTCATTAACATTGAATCAATTGAGCAATTGAGAGAATTTCTAAGTAATAATATTTTGAACAAATGAATTATTAAAAATGAACGTCTGTACCTGTAAGTGTTATAAGAAACACTTCGAGCGGTATAGTCAAGAAGTAAGTTGATCTAGAATGTACCCTCAATTCGTATTTAAAGTGTGTTTCTCGTAGAAAGATACAGGACATCATAAAGCGAACAGGTTGGAGCTAAAGAAAGACTGGGAATATCGCAAAGCGGATACGTATGAGCCAAAGCCGAAGCCACCTTCGCCGGAGGTGTCTACTTACCAAACGGAATCAATGTCAATGACACAGATTTGCTTAAATGATACATGCAAAGCATCACCATCTGCAAATATTCCCGACGTAGCCATGAAGAGATGCACACGTCATAGGGGGCAGCTTTTAACAATCCGACCTGAATCACCGCCTTGCCGTCGACTCGCTAGTGAGAAGCCTCCTGTCAGATCCGTGGAGCGAACGGGCGTCAGCCCACCGATGGATCTGTTTTATCCTTATATACCAAACTCGCGCCGCGCCCATCATCTACCTCCTTTGCCTGATAAAAAAGGAAATGAATACAAACAGGATATTAAGGGAGCTGACGGGGATCGGGTGTTATATAGAAATCCAAAGTTTGGGTTGGATGACAGCGACGTCAGTGTCAAGCATAGAAAAATTTTGAAGAAGGATGAGCAGCCGTCAAAAATAAATGTACAATCAGAATATAATGATCCCTGTTCATTGGTAAAATCAGCTCGAGAACATTGTAAAAAGATAAATGCACGCCTTAAGACCAAGTCTTTTACGGATGATATTATAAATTCAGACGGTGGATCACGAAGGATTACAATCAGCAGCAAAAGCGGCGATGATTTACGTAGTGTGGTATGCTCCCAGATTAAGATACAGGAGATAATCGATCAGACGACTAAAATATTAAATAACGCAAAGGAATTAAGTAAATCAACACAAGATCGATTCGACAAATTGAAATCTCCGGATTTTCAAGAAATATACAAGATTAAGTCGAAAGATGAGAAAAAATCAAGTGTTGAGGAAATGATCAACAACCAGGTGGTCACGCCTTTAGTGCGCAAGGTACAGCTTATGTATTTGAAAACTCTTAACGAGGAAATGAGTCTATTGGAAGATCTTGAGCGATTGCCATGCCAATGCAACGACGTGTTTAACCATACCTATGATGACGAATAGCGAAACAATATTATATTTTATACCATTATATTTTGTATGATACATTGATACCATAATACATTTATAGAAGCTCTCGATAATAACGGTTTGAATCGTGTGACCAACAAAATTAAATTACACCTTTTCTCAAAAATATTTATCATGAATACTCATTTTGGGAGCATGAATTGGGGTGTCTCTTTTACTCCATGGCAATGGTTTTTTTTTTCGCGAAATGTGAGTAATAGTCGGACTCAATGTGTTTAAATATGAAAGGACGAAATTAAACATCACAAGAACACATACTGTTATATTTTTTAATAGGGATATGTTGTGAACTTCAGTACTGTTTTGTACCAGTTCAATGATATCATATATTTTATGATTTTAAATAATATTTCTAAATTCTATAATTGTTCTAAATATCAAGTGATCAGCAAAAAAATATAATAAAAATTTCATCAAACGCACATACTGTGCGATTTTGAATACTCTTTGGTTGGTGATGGTGAATTCAATTTCATATTAATAATATTGATAATGATTGTTAGCTCCACTTTGTTAGGAAAATGTCGATGGGATCAAATTTCGCCGTATTTTTAATTAACTATTTTAACTTACCCTCGACGCGGATCTTTACAAATTTTGTCTCCAACTGTTTCAATTCTATTCTTGTTTCGAGTCTCAACTTCTACTTTTTAAGCTGTCCTAGTGGGGGTACCAGCTAGTCTACGTTGGTGTGACTACCTTATTCTTCGGCTAGCACCACATTTTCAAGACTTCGCTTAACAGCATTTTAGTTAATGTTACCTATTTAGTAACTGGACTGCATTGCATCCATAAAATCTTTTGGTATAGTGCGTTAAGCCGCATCCAAAGCGTTACAGGGGGGAATTTGCCCGGCAATATATAGATATTGCGTTTAGGTTGCAAGGTTCTAAATGCATGGAAATTAAAATTTATAAGTAATATAATAATAATATAATAATATTATATACTTATATGTTTTTCATCAACGATATCGATTAATTTTATGTAATTTAGTAAACTAAGATCATTATTTGACATTATTTTTGTTGACATTATTATTGTTGTAAACTTAAAAAAAAGAGTTTTATTAAATTAGTTAATTAGAAGAAAAACGAATAAAATCATAAATTTAAAAATGACGCGAATGAGTAGTTCGTACAAAATTAACGTTTTTGGAGCAATTCATTTTGTTCTATGTCTATTATATCACTAACCATTTAGTGCTATATGGTTAGGGATTGTGTGTAATTTATTTATTTATTTAGGAACAGAAACAGAATTCAATATTTATTATTATTTATTTATGGTTACACTGATAGTATGAGAAGTTAACAATTAACAGTTCGATAATTTTTGAGCAATCAATCGATATGCAACTTTATATCGACTTACTTTTATTACTACTTTTTATTTTTTACCTTTATTAAATGATGTTGTAGGATAAAATGAAAAGTTAATAATAATAGTTATATTTTATCAATAAAATGTTAATATTTCATGTTCAGCATAATATATGTACAATTAATCTTGGCGCACTGTTAATAACAGTGGTGGAAAGTGTTAATGTTATTATCGCTATTTAGCGTCCCTGGTTTCAAAGGAGGGGGGCGCTCGCATTCCCAAACATTGATTTTTCGTTGTGGACGCTAAGGAAAGAGCGCTGCCAATTGGCTAAGCTGACTTAAGTTAACAACTGAAGGAATTTGTGATCTTTAAAATGAGCGGTAAGCGATTTGAAATCGTGCAGCTTATCAAATATCAATTTCTCTCAGCTGTTGGCGTCTATTCGCTTTGCTTGTGGCGATGCCGTGCATTGCAATTTGCAGCCTACTTCGAGGGTGGTTGTCAATCAACCGCGACCACCACCAGCCGTAACCCCAACCAGCACTTGGCATTGCACAGACGATGACTTCATCAGTGTTTACACACATCCTCATTCTTCATTTATTTGCAGGCGACGAGAGCTGCAGCGAAAAGCAGACGCTCAATCTCTCCAAGCAGCAACTGAAGAAAGTGCCAAAACAGGACGATGCCCAAAACATACGCAAACTGATACTCGACGAAAATGAGTTGCAAAAGATAGACAACATAGATTCCTATCTAAAAATTGAAACGGTGCGCACTAATTAATTATTTGCATAATTTTCGTTGACTTCTCCTTCGTTTATCTGCAGCTTTCGCTGAGCAAAAACCAATTGCTGCGCATGTATGGCGTCTGTCGACTGCACTGTCTGCGCGAATTGAATCTATCGTTCAATGGCATACTCTCCATTGAGGGTCTAAAAGATTGTGTGCATTTACGTGAACTCAATTTAGAAGGCAACAACATCAAAACTATTGAGCATCTCAATACCAATGTATTTCTGGAGTGCCTGAATCTGGCAGATAACAGCATTGGCAGCATATCGGATATTTCATATTTACGCTGTCTCCGAGAACTCAATTTGAATGGCAATCGTTTGACTCACCTACGCCAGTGTGATAAATATCTGCCGGCATCCCTGGAGGCACTCAGTTTGGCTAAGAACAACATCAACGATTTGAATGAAATTTGCACACTCTCGCATCTGAGCAAGCTGATCAGCTTTTCAATAACTGACAATCCCTGTGTGACGATGACACAGGGACCAAACAATGTGGAGTAAGTACATGCATCTTGATGCTGTTTAGTTTTTTTTATCATTCGGTTTATTTTAGTGGCTTTGATCATCGTCCATTTGTGATGAACTGGTGCATGAGTCTCAAGTTTATAGATGGCTATGTAGTTGATCCTATTGAGAGCCTTAAGGCTGAGTGGCTGTATAGCCAGGGTCGTGGTCGACAATTTCGCGTAGGCGAGCAAGCAGCGCTGGCCAAATACTTGAGTTCTGTGTGCCCGATGCTGGGTAAGGCATTAGAGAATGACAATGATCGCAAACTTAGGTTAATACTAAGTAAAGCACAGCACCATCAGCGTCAGTTGCAGGAGGAGATTATGGATAATACCAATAGTTCAGCCAGCACATCGCCTTCATCTCATCGCAAAAAACCCACTAGTCGCATTCAATCGCCGCGCTGTAAGGACTGATGTTATCTTAATATTTGATATTTATAATATATATATATTGTATTATATTAGTTTCTCGGCTAACCGGCCGTCAAGGATCACCGGAGTCCATGGTAAACAGCTATCATGGAAATAGCAGCAACAACGGCATGAGCAGTGATAATGGAATCGTGAATCATGGACTCCAAATGAGCACATCGTTGATTGAGAACATCAAAAATGATGGCGATAACTTTTCACTTGCCAGTATGTCTGGCATGTCAAGTAGCGTGACCACCAAAACCTACAACTCCACGGAGTCAACGCCTCGCAACATAACGCCGAATCCCTACAATGGTACGTTTCCTAATTCTAACTGATGTTTGATTGTAATTAAAATATTCGCAGAGCAAACTTATATTGGGCAAACGCCCTCGGGTGGTCCTTTGGCAGCCGCCTCGAAAATGGTGCCAGTGCCGGAGGCTCTAATGAGTCCCGACGTATGTCCCGCCGCCGTTGCCCAGCGTGTGACTGTCACTGCCCTCAATGCGCAGTTGCACAAAACCAAAGGGAACAAGAACAAAGGTAGCTTAGTATACATTTCATATTACATATCAAAATTGTTATGTTTTCAATACACTCGTTAGACAACAAATTGAATTTACCGCGCGTGCGTAGTCCTCAATTGCGACGCATGCAGAGCCCCACGAGCAGTCCTCGCAAGATGGATCGATCCCAGCATCAGCCACAAGCGCAACATCAACAGATGGTTGCAGTAACCAGGTTGCAGGGCAAAACCACAGATACCTGTGACTTTAGCACTGACGATGATGGTGAACAGATAAATATTGAGAAGCTCCAGGCCATTAGGAAAATGGCAGCGCAACGTGCACAGCAGCAACAGCAGCAGCAGCAGTTGGAGAACAACAATCTCAACTGCGCGGATCGGCTAATAGAGCATGTGACGGAATCCTCTGCTGTGACCATACAAAAGATGTGGCGCGGCTATCACACACGCAAGAAAACCAAAGACATTGCCGAAAAGTTGCACAAGCAGCGAACACACGAATATATTGAGTAAGTGTAGCCTATTAGCTCAAATTTGTTTATAGACGTTGATATATATATTAATGTGCTCCTCAGCAAACTCAATAAAGATATGCAGTTAACTAAGGCACAGCTGCAGAATGAACGCAAAATACAACAGCTGCAGATGCAAGCCATCAATGCCCTGTGGAAGAAGGTGTCGACCATGCAGGTGGATACTAAAGCAGGCGGAGAACACTCTAATATGCTGACGGAGGAGACAGACGGCAGCAACACTAACTCAGCACAAAATCAAGGACAGCTGTGTCTCGATCAGAATTCGGCAGCTGTGGTAAATGATTTGGCCAAGCGTTGCACAATCTTGACGGATCAGGTGCAACAGCTGCAGAGCTCAATTGGGACGATAGTCAACTGCCTGACTATGGTGTGCAATCTGCCACAGGATGCGTTACGCAAACAAATCAACAACTCTGACTGCGATGAGATCCCAGAACAACAAAGTGTAGGGCCACGTGGCAGCAGCTCTACGCAGACCGATTTAATTGCCGTGCACACACCTCAGCTGGAGGATCTGAGTAATTTTCCCTTTACCAAACCTAGGCCGTCAACATTAGCGCTCGAATCGAAACATGATGTGCTAGACACTGCCAAAATGACAACCGAGCAACAACTGGTAGGAGTACAAGACGCAGATGAACTAAAAGAGAACATTGAGATCTGTGAAGCACAGGAATTGGAGCAGTAGCTACCCAGCAACCGCACCGCAATTAAAACTCATTAAATGACGCTTAATAAGCACAGATCTCGAACGCGCATAACATTCTCTTAGGCTTTGATAGCTTTTGCAAGCATTTTAGTTTAAACAGGAGCAACATCCGCAACAATTAATTATGTAGTTATATTTTGGTTTATGTATGTAGTAAAAACACATATTTTGTTACAATTGAGAGGAAAACATTGCGGTTGAAAAATATACATAGCTTAACTTTTGTAATGCACAAACAAATCCAATGCAATCTCAGTCTTCAGTGCTGCTGCTGTCTTCAGAGTTCGTATCTGTATCCGAACCTTCATCATCCATGTGTGTCACTGGTCGATTTGTGTTGGGCGGCAATGACTCATCTGAATCTGAAGCATCATTCTCGTTGTTCGCCGTAGTCTCAACAATCTTCTTAGCAAACCGTTCGGGCCAAATACCCGCTTTTGTATATTCTTTTATATGCTCTGGCGTCAGAATCTTGCAGATCTCCGCTTTCACTTTGTCCCCCTCCTCAATGGGCTCCACCAGTACAAAATCGCCTCGTTTGACCCATACATTCTTGCGAAACTTGTTGGGCATGGAAACTAAATATATGCGTATACATACATATATGTAATTAATCAATGCAACCAAAATATGATGCCATCATCTCACCCAGAAAGTTTTCCGACTCCAAAGAAGTTGCCTCGACCTCGTGTAAATTGTTGCCGCGACTACTGATTACACGCACAATTTGTTGATGCTGCGTGGGCAGCGAGTAGTCGTCCTCCATCATCTCCTTAAGGACATGTTTGCGCCGCGTTGTATTCGGATGCGACATGGCAATATTATAATTGTATTGTTTATTGTGTTGTGGGCCGCCAGTTTGATAAACAATCAGCGTGACCGCAAAGCTAATATAAAAATATACTGTTTTTACTACTTTATTTGGGCTTACTCAAAAAGAAATGTCGATAACATGTGGTGGTCAGTCGATTAGTTCTCGTATATATTAACCTGTAGTGTTGTAGAATCCGTTAAAATTGAAAAATTTGAACAGTGCGAGGATTCTTTCATTTTTATTAAGCTTAAACAGAACTAAAGCTAGTTTTAACTAACAACTAGTTTTGGCTGCGTCGCAGCACCATGCGCTCCTTATATAAAAGTCTTTTCGGCTGCACATTGGCGCAGCTATTGCGACGATTTTCTGCCTGTGCATGTTTTTTCATATTTTTTGATTTACTGTAAAGTTTTAAAAAAGTAATTTAACATTAAAAAATGGAATTGAATTTGTGGTGATACTTACAATTCGTTCTCCAGTATTGCAAGTTCTTTCTTCCAAATGTCCTTGAAGTCGTTGGTAAAATTCGTCCAGTAACCGAAAAACTGATCAGGTGTGCACTGGGCGAGTGTGAGGGTGCATCCCTTGGGTGAAAAATGATAGAAGCGCATAGTCTCCTCAAAGAGATCACGGCACTCGTCCAATAGCTGATGCAGTTTCGCTACTGATTTGTCTGCATTAGCCGTAAACTCCTGCATTTTAGACTTGAATGGTTCCTGATGATCACTGAATGCACTTAACACCTGCACCGTAGTCTGCTTGCAAGCTATATAAAATAATTTGTATTCAAAATTAAATATACAACTACTAAACTCTTGTCTAACCTGTAAGCTTTTTATGGAGTTCCTTGATCTGCATTTGCACTTCGTCAAAATCTAATTGAGCAGCACGTTCTACGTCTGGCGGCTCTGGTATGGGCAACTTCATGTTCAAAGGACTGAGAACCTCCTTGCGACGCTGTGCAATGTAGGTCCGCACGATAAAGTGCAACAATGTCGTGTGCGACTCCTTGGACTTGACATCCTTCAGCTTGCCAAGTATATCCAAATTAAAACCATCAGCTTGGCCGCGTTGCCGATTGCCGCCGTTCATGTAGTTGCCCAGTGTTAGAATGATGGAGAAGACGAGCTTCAGATCCTCACTCTCTATCAGTTGTCGTGACAATTGCGATACGGTTTCTAACTTTCGCACAAGAAGCGTTAAGGACTCTTCAAATTCCGCTTGAAAAACAATACAGGAAATGCGCTCACTGGCCATTGAGATAAGGGATATGTCGCGCAAGAATTGCTCCGGATGATCGAGTGGAATATCTCCTCCATCAGCGTCCTTGATGCGCTGCAGCTCCTCTTCAGTTGCGCGTATATGACTGATCTGCTGCAACGTCTCCAGGCTAATCACCGACGTGTCCACCTGGTAAATAGCATGCTCAATCTCGCTGGATGGCATATGCAGACTTCTCGCAAAGATGCCTACATTGCGTGAACGTTTTGGATCGAGCACTTTTATGGACTTATCACGTTTGGGCTTCAGTTCCTTAGGCTTAGTAACTGGCGCGATGGCCTGACGCGAGAAAAGCTCTGTAAATTCGTCTATATTATCAAGAGGAGTTTCGTCAATCTCGGTCCAAATCTCCTTGGTGGGTGGTGCTGGTGCTGACAGTGGAACAACCGCAGCTGGTGTTGTTGCTGTAGTGGGCATCTCCTCAGGTGAACTGCCACTATTATCCATGCTATCCGTTGAGTTGGCTACCGAGGGTGGACGTGGTACGGGCGGCACATTCGTCACGATTCTCGTCCAGTACAGCGGTCGCATGGGCTTCGGCGGGTTAACGGCGCTTTTGCGTTGTACTGAGGACCAGACGTGAGTAAATATTTTATTTTTTTATATTCAAGTACTTACTGCTTGTGCGTAGGAACCAATTGCCCTCAGCGGGATCTGGTAGCGGTGCCGGCGAGAGATTTGCTCCTGATCTAGAGATACTTTGGGGCGGTGGTGGAGGCACTGGGCCAGCACTGGCGGGTTCTGGCGGCGGCATGGGTGCTCCGCCTGCGCTGGGAGGCGGTGGTGGTGGCGGCGGAGGTGGGGCAGATGCATTACCAGACATTGGAGCTGGTGGTGGTGGCGGCGGCGGCGGTGGTGGAGGAGGCGGCGCTGCTGTGTTTGTAGTGACAGCCTGTTTGCTCCGCTCCAGATCTTGGTCCGTTGGCTCTGTCGCTGAAACCATGACTGCTCCACATTTACATTTTTCCTCCTCCTCCGTTTGGGTGCCAGCATCCGCAAAGCTTTTGCTTTCTACTGGCTTATTGTACTCATAAATAGTCGCTTCACTGGCATTGATCAGTTCATTAAAGTTGATGCAGCGCTTCGATGGCCGCCTAGGTGGTTCATCCACGCTGCTGAGCAACTCATTAACCACCGCATGCACCTCGGCCAGCGTGGCGCAGTTAAGCAAACGCTTGCGCAATATTTGTTGCAGCATCTTTTGCCCATCGAGCTGTGTAGAGTTGGTGCCTTCTAGCTGTTGCTGCTTCTGTCCCGCCGGTGTGCTGGAGAAAGGCCACGCGGCCACTTTATCCAGCTTGCCCGGCGTCAGAGGCAGCGATGTAGTCGGCTGCTCCGTATGCGTCCATTGGTACATCTCGTAGGGCTAAAGAATCAGAATGAAAGAAAGAACAAATATGAGATAAACTTGTATTAGCCCATTGACTTCTAATTGCAGCTGGAGTGCATCCCTTTCAGTACTCAGGTCTCAAGTGGAACGAGCGACAAAGCTTAAAAGCCATCCGCCCTTGTCTCCCATCCCCTACTGTCAGCCCTAGCTCTTTTCCTCCTCCTGTGCGCAATTTACACTCTAATGCTGCACATGTCATTGTTGTTGTCGTTGAGTCCCGCAACGGGAATTTGACGACAGTTTCTAATACACTTTCATTTTGGAATAGAGTGATTATAAGATGCTGTTTGTCATTCGATTTTTCGAGTTGGAAATTTTGCTCTAGCTTAGACTTCTTTATAATTTATAACTTTCTCCAAGAGAATAATTATATATTTAGGTAATTTATCTAGTCCGCTTCTCAATTCTTATTGATTTACATAAATTAGGCATAAAACTTTCAATGGACGATCTTGAACTATTTTTGAACTATTTAAAACAATGAAATTGAAAATGTTAAAATTTCTATCTGCGGTATACCTTGATATTAGTAGGAAAAATTAATATTAATAATATATATAATAAAATCTTTAAACTTATGCCAAAAAAAACACTGAAAATAGATTTTCCTATGCTTAGGGTATTTGCATTCTGACTTCCTAGCAATGTTTTTTGGTTTTTTTACTTTGCCTGCGTCATTGTTGCACTTTTTGCTGCTTACCTATTTGTGAGATGTCATGTGTTGGATTCAGGCTGGGATTAGAATGCTGCTGCCCCAGGATTGACAGTGGGCTGTTAGAGCGTGGGCGTGGCAGGGGCATACGGGCTTGTGAAAGTGACAACAACATGCAAATTGCTGGCACCACCAAAGTGCAAACACTTGAGCAAATGGCGTTAAGAGCGATAACGTTGCCACGCCCTCAACTACTGCTTAGACACACTCTCCCACACACCTTACCACAACTATCTTTCTAGTAAGCTGTTTTATTTGATTCGCATTCATCTTTAACTCTTGATTTAACTTAACCGATTAGAAATGTGAAATGTGTGGGAATGAAATACCACCAAATATTTAAATTTAATTTTTAATTTGGATTTGAGGTGCACAAATATACTTTCTAGCAGTATCAATGGATAGTAGTGATAATTTTTTGCAATTATAATAGCTTATATTTGGATAAAGTGAAATGGATCAGATGCAGCTGCACCTGATTACGCCTTATAAAAGTAATTCTTTAATAACTTCTATGTTTTTTATCCGATTGTAATCAACTTTTCGGACATCATTAAGATGATGATTAGTATTGTAAATTGAACGTTATAGGTTTAAAATTACGCTTGAAATTAGTTTTTTTTATGGGAGCGGAAGGGGGCGTGGCAAAAATCTGAAACAAACTTGATCTGCGTGCAACAATAAGACACACTGTCCCGATTGACACTCTATCTCTTATAGTCTCTGAGATCTAGGTGTTCATACGGACAGACGGACATGGCTTGCCTGTTACATACATTTTCGGTAGGAACAAAATTATAAAACCCTTCTACACTTTGGGTAGGCGGGTATTACTAGACAAAATAAGATATGCTTGAAACAAAAATAATCAAAACGACAAAATTAAATTATTATGTACATTATTACTTATGTATGTATGTATGTATGTATGTTAGGACCCTGCTTTCTGTATATACAAATTAAATTGATGTTGATAGCAAAGCCCTCCAATGTTATAAATGATAACTAGTCAAATTTTGGAATACAAGAATTAAACATTTTACTGATTAGCCTGTAATACGTTAATGTTGATGTATTATTAATGTATGAATTTATTTAATTATTATTTTTTTTATATATACATATTTTTATTTATTCTATTAATTGGAATTAAATAGCTTCTTTTACTGCTTTTCAACATTTTCACCCAATAGTTTTTGAACATTTATATCTATTTGTTATTATATGATAACGTAGAAGTACTTCAGCTTAATTTTGCAACTAGCTCTGAAGTTGTTTGCTAAACTGTTGTTCGAGTTAGACTATGTTCATACCCTATAACTTAAATAGATTGCGTTTTGCTGCAGCTGGCAAAAGTTGACTCAACTTCTTCTGCGTTTCTCCCGCGACGTGTCGCTCACACAAAAGAATAATAATAAACGCTGAACTTGCCGCAAAGTAATAAAAACGCACAAACTTTCAATGAGCTGCAACAACAAGCAGCAGAAAAAGAGCGAGACATAGAGTAAGAGGGATGGAGCCAGCAGCAAGCTAGCTTAAGCTTGAAGCTGTTTCTGGCCTGTTGCCCAAAAACTTGATGACGTGCACATTGACATCGGACATGGGACACGAGACACGGGATGCGGTACAAAAGGACACGGGACCCCCAAACGGGGGCTAGGCCAAGGATGAGACGAAGAAATTTGTGATATCATAATCTGAAGAGCTCAAGTATCATCACATAGAAAATCACTTAACAGTGTTGTTCGCTTACTCACTTGCCCTCTCTCTCCCGCGCTCTCGCTCTCCTTCTCTCCACATCTCTCTGCTTCTGTCTCGCAGTTACTCTCTGACAGTGTAGGGATTTAAGGTTAAGCTGCTGTGGCTAAAACTTTTGGCCTAAACTAATTTGGACCATGGACGAGTGCTTGATTATTTGTTAGTGTTTTTGGCCGTTGTAATGTCCTCAGGCCAATAACACTTAACATTAACTTTAGCTAAAAGCTGCATTGTAGAGGTAGTCAGGTGGGAAGGTGTGGTGGGGGATGGGTTAACCTCGTAATTAAAGCAGCATCAAAATTGGTCAACGACTGTGATTTGTTTAGTTAACAAAGGATTTTACAGCCTGGTCTTAAGTAAAGTATTACATAGTCCATTAGCTCGATAGGGCTTTAAACAAACAACCAACACCGGCTTGACCCTGCTAGCCTTACTCCTCTACTCCAAGTAAACTCTCTGGTTTCATAATTCAGCATGCAGCTGGAAATGGAAAAAATCAAAGCGGACATTTTGTGCAGGGCCAACTTCAATGGCCAGCTGAGAGTGAGATCACGGCAAAGTTTTAACAAGTTCTGACACTTGCAGGCCTCGTCACCAGGAGGTGGTATGAGATGGGTGCTGAGGGGTTGTGCGTGGGGTTATGCAACTGACAAAAGCAGAAGCTTGGTTAAATGAAAGTGCATTGCGATTTGCCTGGCAATGGAATTGCTAATTTCCGGCACAACTTTGCGGCTCATTTTTGTAGCCAACTTAAAGCCAAAGAATATGCTCATAATATGCACAGAAAGCCGAAAGAGAGAGATAGATAAAGAGAGAAAGAAATTACGGGTTGGGGAAAATAGATGAAGAGTCAGTTCTTATCAATAGCTAATGGCTTGGTCCAAATGGAGTACTCTAAACTAAGTTACGTGCACTGGGATCTATTTCCGTTAGCGCCGTGACAACTTCCGTTCGATGACCAATTTCCCGTGGCACTGCCCGCGGAGACAAGGGGGGAGTAAGCGACTAGTATTAGTTGAGTTCATTGAACTTACGCTAAATCCGGACATGGTTTCCTGCTGCTCATTGGAGATCTGCTTAAGGACTCCAACATATTTGAGATTATTACAGAATTGCAAAGCCATTGCATTCAAGGCATCTTGTCCAGCATTGCCACTACAGTTGCTGCTCTGCAGCGTGGAGATTAGCCATTTGATCAGCATTTGACCTAAAAACATAAAGAAGAAGGAACACTTTGATAGAGAGCAACACAAAGAAGAAGGAACACTTTGATAGAGAGCAACACAAAGAGAGAGTGGAGCACGCGTTGTGGTTGGGGCTCTATAAACTTTGCCCACAGCTGCGGCTCCGATGCAAAACTTTGAACCCAAATACACGCAGACACAATGATTTATGTGTGTGTTCGCATCGAGAAAAAGTCAAAAGAAATTTACTAAAGCTCAGAGAGGAAGCAGTCCGGGGGATAGAGATGGGGAAGGCGCATTGCTAGCCTCCTGGTCGGACGGTGTAGACGTGTTGGCTACCTAAACATTAGGCATAAATAAATTTAACTGTTGTCCAAAGAAGTCAGAAAACAAACAGGCAGGAAAGCATAGAAAAGTACCGCGTCAATTTGACAACGAAGATAAGATACACTACATGAGCGATGGCTTAAGTGAAAATCCATTTTACACACATACGTATGTACATATGTATGTTTATTTATAGGTATCATTTGATGTCATTGATTGGCACTCGACTTATGGGTAAATCAACACAATTTGATTTGGTTTGATATGGCTAAGTTGTATTTCTTCTACTCTAGATAAGCTGACTAGTTAATTTAGTTTATATACAATATTATAATTGCGTAATTTTTGTTATATTATGACAATAATAGAAGCCAAATATGTTGAGTCATTCTAAACGTACTGTTTAAAGTTTAAATGATTAGCGATTGTAGGTTCAGATCTTTGCTTCTATCAATAATTTTATCAAAGATGTTAAAAATACTAATCACAAATTTCAATGAAAGTTTATTACAAAAATATATAATTATGCCTTTCGATGTATATTTCATTTTCAGATTAGTTTGATAATTTAAATATACTCCAATTTTCAGAATTCAATAATTTGATCTTAAAAAAAAATTATCAGAAACAAAACGGCCTTTCATATTTTATCCAATAGCCTGAAATCAGAGTGACAATTGGGTGTAACGATAGATGACTTTGAACTATTCAATATGAACACGGAAAACCTTTAAAATGTTCTCGTATACTCAATAACGCATGTCGCTTATGGTTGTATGACAAAATAAATTATTACTACTTGATATTTCACCAGAAACAAACAATCAGTCGGTTATACCCTGCCTGTATAGGGCATATCAAATAAAACTTACGCTGACTGTCAGCGCGTACAGCTGGAGCGGGAAGCGGACGAAAATCGTTGGCCATTGCCAGCTGTGGGTCAGTCGTGTGTGGGTCAAACCGAAAGCTGACAATGTGCACGCTAATGCTGAGGGCCAGACTGGCAGTCGACCCGGAGTGGGGATATGTGGAGTCCGTAACGGATGCTGCCCAGTCGAGGGCAACATCAGGTGGCTTCTGTGGCTTTGGACGGGGAATTAGCTGACGATAATGCGATGAGTGTGACTCCACGCTGGGCACAAGACATGCTTCCGGCTGGCGCCACATAATGCTACGATCCGGCAGACTAATTGGCACGTGATACTCCGGTCGATACTCCGGCGATGGCTGCTGCTGCTCCGTTGGATGCGCGTGTCTGGCCAGCAGTGTGCACCAGACGTTGCTCAGCTGTGGTGTTGAGATGGACATTATTTTCCCGAGACTTGGTAACGATTTGAACTGAACTAAAGCGCCAAGTTGACTGACAACGTAGCGCGTCAACGAACGCACTGTTTTTGTCATTTGGCAAAATTGAATGTGTCGCGAGTCTTATCAAAATTATCAACACTTGTACTTGCGCTCGAGTTGAGCTAGTTGCTTTGCTTAGTTGTTGATAAGTGGTTGGCTCTCCTCTTCGAACTGCATTGCGCTCTTTCGTGTGCCCTCCCTCTCGTACTCTCGCCCTTTCTACTAATGCCCTGGCAAGGTCGTCAGCCTATCAGTGTCACGGTCTTGATAAGCTTTCAAGTTGATGGTTTTCAATTGCTTTGCTTTCCTTCTTTCTTACCCTCTCTGTGAATCATGCGTCTACATTTATGAGCAACGCCTCACGCTAGACGCTGATTTTCCCCCGAATTTTTGATTCTGATCAAGAGTGTGTCATAATTCGCTCTCACTACTGACTCATTCATAAATGAACTCTGGTACTAAAGATAATTGCAGTCGCTGTTTATACGTGAAAATATAATTGGCTATCTTTAAATTATTATAGTTTTACTTATCTCCATTAAAAACATGTAAAGAGTTACTAACAATAGCATTAAAATAAAGAGAATTTATATATGCAAGTGACATTAAATACTCAATTGGCTTTCTTGATAATAATTAAATTCATTAATTAATGGCAACACATGGCAACTGCTTTGTAGATCAATTAAAAACGTTGCCGATTATTATTGTCAATTTCAAGTGTTACATTTTGAGATTTGTAAAGCTCCATAGAATTGGTCAGCTTAACTCGTAAGCAAAGATTATTAAACACATATTGATAAGCAAAAAGAGAGAGGGAGAAAGCGTTCACGACTAAAAACTATATTAGAGATAAGCACAGAAGGATACCTCGGTAATTGAAGTGGTAAATTATAAATGGTTTTTGATTAGATTATCCTTTATAGACTAGACAAGGGGCTGGCCAATCAATTGCTATAAATAAACGACAAGTAAGAAATGAAAATAAATTTTCCTTCGTATTACGATGTTTATTCAATATCAGTTTCAGATATTAGTAGTTGTTGGGTTGTTGATAGCACACAACTTTTTCGATCATTTTTTTCTATTTAATATTGGTTTTTATACGACCATATATTCATGGAAAATGGGAAAAAATGGTTATAATAGTTTTGTGCAAATGTATTTAACATCTCCGACTCTATAAGATATTAATAAAATTTCGGGACCATATGTCATATTTTTGAAAACAGATAAAGTTTGGTTTAGATTTTAAGCCTTCCATTCTCGGAAATCGGTAAAATAACCTTATTTACCATCTACATTTAATCTTTGTTGCATCCTGCCAAAATAGGTATCGACTAAACTCGGCTGTAGATTTATTACTTGTTTAAATTTTATTTTGTTATTTTCTATGAAATTATGAAATCCTTATTTAAGTAATGGGTACAGGGTATTTCGTAGTTGAGATCTCGACTACAGCTTTTCTACTTTTTTATACATTGCCTACATATTTAAAAGTTCTTTATTTAGTACCTACCAACAAACATACGAGTATATTAGACAAGCAAGTATTTATTATATATGAAAATATTTATGTATATTCATTTGTCACACATATCGACCAAAACAAATTGGCTATAATATAATATTAGTATCTACAAACGAACATAAACATATATATACATTAGACAAGCAAGTTCTTGATATATGTAATACGAATGCATGTATATATATGTATATATAGGTATGTTCATTTTACACACATATCGAACAAAACAAATGCTCTGTAAGCTTACTCACATCAATATTCATATACAGTAGAAGTACACAAATTAGAACCACTTTGTTTTTAATGTAATTATAATTTCTAAATGTTCTCTTAGAATATGAATAAAAAGTGGAGAAAATTTAATTCAAAGATCTGAACTACAACTTTTGTTTTATTTAATTAAGAGATCATCAAGATGGTGATTAATATTGTGTGTACCAAAATTGAAAATTCTATGTTTAATATTACGCTTGCAATTTTTATTCGATTTGGGGGGAGAAAAGGGCGTTGACAAAATCTAAAATAAACTTGATCTGGGTGCAGAAATAAGCCATACTATCCCGAACATTTAGTTGCTCCAAATCTTTTAGTCTCTGAGATCTAAGTATTCATATGACGGACGGACAGATATACATACATTTTCGGTTGGCAAAAGTTATAATACCCTTCTACCTTTTGGGGAGGCGGGTACAAAAGTTAGTACTTAGAATATGTGAATTTTTAACAGTATTGTCAAAATCCTTTAAGAAATAGGGGTGTGTGTGTGTGTGGACTCAGACCCGTTTCTCCTACGTGTTTTTCATGCCTGGTCCATGCTATGCTATCTTGTTTCTTCTCACATGAATAATTAAATTATATAGAATATTTATTCCATAATATTTTCTATAATTATTACAACGTCATATTTTGAATAATTGTTAAGTTAAAAAGTTATATGCTCTCTATAAAAATACTGGTTATTTATATTATAGATGGGCACGCGTTTGCTCTGAGATGCTCCGAAAAAGTCGGAGCAAGTTGCGCATTAGATTTTACTCTAACCAGAGCAGTGACCGTATAAGAGGAAAAACGCACACGCAGTCGATGCTCTCATAAGAGCAAGCACACAGAACAAGAACAACATTCCCACTCTACTTTCGATCTCGAGTGACGATCGCTTCTTTGCTTCTTTTCCTTGCTTTGCTTATTACTCTTGTTGTTTTATCTCGTTTTTGCTTACAGAAGCGTCATTTTCTCGCACACAAGCCGTGTATTCCTTCTTTCTGTTTTGGTCGCGTTTCGCGCGCTTCGGATCGTAACGGTAAAATTTTATTGCGTATTTACGACATTGTGTCGATTGCTCCGATGGTCAAATACCGTGTCCACCTCTGATTTATATTACTGAACTGTGAGCAAATATAGAATATTGAAACATTTTTTGGCCATTTTGGGTATAAATACATTTATAGAGCCTATTGTTACTAATAATAAAAACAAATATAGTGATATATTAACTTAAACGATATATAAATACTTAATCGTATTAGTTAATAAGGTGGTAAAAAGTTTTTGAGTAATATTTTATTTGATTTGAGCTAGTTTAATATTAATATACATTTAAATTAATACGAAAATCATCTCTAATCTTAATACGAATCAGGGCACGAACTTAAGTTTCCTTGCAAAATCAAAGGCGAACAATGATCATTAGCTGGGTGTAATCAAAGCTTATAAGAGGTCACCATTGATAGGCCAATGCGACGGTTGCTGATGAGCAGAGGTAGACTGATGTATGACAAAAGCGGATAACAGAAGAAAGTAGTTGAAGGGAGGGTGGCTGATTGTATAGGGAATTGTGGTGGCAACTTAGCTGCCATGCTGCGTTCGTCGTTTGGCAACTTTTGATGAAACTCGGCGCGAATGACGGCCAACAAATTTGCATAACTGCTTCATTTGCTGTCGAGTGGGCAACATATAGAGGTGCTGGTGGGGCTAGGATAAGGAAAGCGTATCGCTGCACGCATGCATGCGTTGCATTCATCAACGCCAGAAATGATGCTGACGTCGATGCTGGCAGCCAACACTTTCGCCAGCCAGCTGGACAGACAACAAAACGATGAAAATGAAACGTTGCCCAGAGGAACACAAAGCACAACAACAACTACAACCTCAACAAACAGGGGTAGATCTCTAGTGGACGCTATAGATGCTCCTTATGCTGCTGCAGCTTCGTCTACCAAAATATTGTTTCATTACGCGTTGCACAAACAACGTTGGTCTGCGGTTGCACGCCATAGTTGTTGCACTTTGATGGTACTTTTTGGCTGTGTCGCCCCCCTAAAATTCTCCTTGCAGTGAACGTGACGTTGCTGGGGCTTATAAATCAGATTTTGCCCACAGTCCGCTGCCTGATGAAAAGTCGCGACAAAAAGCTTCAGCTTCTGCGTCTGCCTGCGAAAGCCACGAAGAATTGATGGCCACTTCAGACAGTGACAACAACGCCAAAAGGAGCAGCATCTGGATGAGGATGAGCATGAGGATGAGCTAGAGCAGGATGAGGCTGAATGATGCGAAGCCAGCAAATTGCGTGTCCGCGTGGCTTTGGATTTCAATGCAGCTTCTGCTATTGTTGCACTTGCTATTCTTGTTCTTGTTGTTGTTTGCCTGGCGAGGCGTTAAAATGTTTGTTTGCATTAATTTGAAGCAGACGTTGATAGGACTCTCGATGATGCAACATGCAGATGCAGATGCCAGCCTGACAACATTGTCTGACACCAACCAGGGCTTACCAATTAGCGTTCTTTCATTCTATGAGGGCGTGGCAGTAAGTACGTCAAACTGGCCACAAAATTGGCAGCGTTTAGGCGCAACTTTTGCCGGGCAGAAATAGTTTCAAAGCACAAATAATTTTTATGCGGAATTTTAAGCACAAAATGCCGCAAGTTTTCATTGTCGGTGCATGTATGCGTGCCACAATGTCTGTGTGTGTGGCATGCGCAATTATGTAGTATGCTTGTAGGAGCGCGCTCAAGATGCGACGCATCGATTTAAAGACGGCGCCCACAAGTATGCAACACAAATTGAAACTTTAATCTAATCAGAAAACGTGCAGGCAGTTTGCTGATTGGTATGAGTAGCGTCAGTTTGAGAGGAGTGAGACCTGGGTTAATATGGAGAGAGAAGCAGGCTGGGACGGAGGGCATTTTTGCCCCTGGGGAGTAAAAGAATTTGTGAATTTGCATAGCCGTAACTTATGAATCCTGTCAACTGCAGAGAAAACTGAATACTTAATACAAATACTCAACTCGACTTGACTTCAGTTGCTTCAACTCGACTGGCAAATTTTAGGAATACCAGAAATAAATGAAGCCATTAAGTCAACAACAGCAAGATCTAAAAACTTGCTTTACTTTACTCAAAAATTTGTAACAAAGTACGAAAATATGAAAATAAGAACAAAAAATTTTGTTTTGTTATGATTGCTTCATATGGGTATTCATAATGTAGTTTAAAATTTGAAAAGTTCAAAACGATTTCAACAAATTAAGTTAATAACCTGTCAAGTTGAAGTTATTTGAATTTAATAAGCTTGGACATATTCGGGATAGCAGGATAGATACTGTCTAGTGCCAGAAAATCGAAACTGTGTTCGTTTATTGGTCATTATTTAATCTCATTTGTTTCAAAAAGAAAAAACTCTGGAAATATTTGTTTAACTAGACTATTTGACTCAATTCGAATGAAACACAAATTGTTCATACTATTCATCCGTTAAGTTCACCTACTGCCTTTGGCAATTATCCAGTGATAAATAAAGCGTTTTGTTTTAAAAAGAAACTAAAAAACTCTTCAATATAAACATGATTAGTTATTATAGCTGTCAATTTGTACGCCTGGAATGTTTCTAGATTAAACACACAACTTGGGCAACTTTCGTCAGTAGGTGGCGCTGCAAGCGGCAAGCAGCACGCTGGTAAAAATTACACTTTACTTAATGGTTGTTACAAAAAAAAAAACTCACCGTTTGTCTTATGATTCATTCAAGTTGGCTTTGTCTTTTGATTGGATAACTGATTTGAGTTGCCAATAGAAGGAATTGAAATGAACAGCAGAGCAGAGCAGAGAAAAACTAATTGTTAACTTTGAGCAAACAACAAACGCAATCAAACGTGGCGCCAATTTGCCGAGTTTAACGAAAAAGGCAAACAGAAATGCGCAAAAATCATTGGTTAAACTTATATTTAAGCCAGGTAACTTGCTCCCGCCCCTACGTTCCCCTCGGGCTGCGCTTGACTTGAGTCAAGGGGAGAGAATATTTCGTGGGACTTACCTTCGAACTTTTCATATGCAGCGAAGCTTAACTTTTCCGGTACAAAAGATGAGCCTCGTCGCGACCCAGCGCCAGCAGCGGCTTGCTGCTGCTTCTCCAAGAGCGCTGTCGTTGACGTCGCCATCAGCGTTGTCTCCTTCTCCTTCTCCTTCTCTTTGTCCTTGTCTTCGGCAGTTGCCAATGACTGAGCACTGCTGTTGCTGTTGCCCGTTGACGATCTCTCGACTGAAAAGCTGGCCACCTTTTTGAGCACATTGCTCGACAGCAGCAGATTGGTGGGTGTACCGTAACCAGGTGGCGGTGGCAACGGCTCTGCCTCCTCCGGTGCCCCTTCCACATCCTTTAGCGGCTCTGGGTGCTCCAACTGCTGCTCCTCTTTATTGGTAGCATTGTCAGTCGATGTCGACGTTGCTGCTTGAGACTGCACAGGTGTTTGAGATGATTTAAACGAAATTATAACAGTTGATTGCGTTTCCAGCGGCGTCGACGGAGTTGTTGTTGAAGCTAAAGCTTTAGATGGAGCTGGAGTTGAAGTTGGGTCTGGTGCGGAGGTAGATGTGGGAACTGGCGTTGTACTCGTTGCAACTGAAATGAAACGAGATGAAACCAAATGAATGACGATGCCGCATTAATAGCACAAATTTGCAAAGCGATTGCAGACCGAAAGAGCTTGAGGCTTAGAAGATATTCTATCGACTTTGTGACGCAAATGGTTGACAAGACGACACAATGCGGATAATAAGAATGTAGTGGAAAATTTATATATTGTTCCATTCCGGATTGTAAAAAAATTATACGGGCTTGGAGGAAATTTAGGGAGAAGTTTAAATTTCAACTCAATTGAGCTCAAATACTGCAAATTTAAAAATTTAATTCGATGGAACTATTTGCATCAGTGGGAAAAGGCATTTATTGTTCAAGTTATTTTAATTTATCTGACTCAACCCAATCGCCATGTTTTAGCATGCTAACTGAAAAGCAGAACAGAAAAATCATATCCTACGCGTTCGGAGAACTGACAAAAGCACGTTCTAGTTGCGCTTTTCGTTTGAATGACTTTGAATTAGAATACATAAAGGCCAAAAAAATTAATTGTTTAAGGTTAAAGTTTAAATTTACAGGAAATAACTGATGAACATATAAAATATGAAATCGACTGAAATGCTTCTCGTGCGAACAATTCAATCAACACTTTAGAGGAAACCAATTTGTTGAGAGCAATGAACAAATATTGGGCAATTGTAGTAGTTACGTGGAGAGCCATCATTTTATAGATGCGCGTTATAAAACGCTTTTAGGCAAGAGAGCATAACGAATTCGCCTTGGCTCTTACTCAATTGAACATACTTGAAGGCGCAGCATTTTACTTGCTTTGTAGCCAATTTTTGAGCGGTGCCTGGTGGCGCCTGAGCACACCCAGTGGAGCGCTTATCGCGGCCATCATCATTGACTTTGGGCCCAGGCGACCATGCCCCCACTACCCTGCCTGGGATGCAGGGTGGTGTTCCCACGTGCATCATTCTATACAACATGATTTAATTAAAATTTAAAATTTGCTTTTTTCGTGTTGTATTTTATTTTAGCCAATGTTTTTTTGCGGGGAACAATGGGAATTCAAACAAGAATGAGAGCATGAGAGCCTGGAGGGGTTTGGGATCCGGAGTTTCCGGCCGACATTTTGTAAACAATGAAGACGTGTTTGCAATTTTTAAGTTTTTACAAATGTTTTCGCCGTGCAGGCCAACAATAATCTGAAACTGAACCTTAAGTCCAAAACTCATCGAGCCATGCTCGCTTTTGTTTGTTAGCCAAGCGACGGACGCGCAATTAGACGGGAATTGGGGACCAATTTCAATGAAGAATGCCTACCGAGAGGGGGTAGGGGGCGTATCTGCAAAGGGTGTTTATATTATATATATTTTTTAGCTGGCAATTAGATATTTAAAATATCATGTGAACCGAGCACGAGCCTTTGCATAAATGTGCCAATAATTACTTTCGGGCTGACTGTTTGACTTTTTTCTGGGAAACATTGCAGAGCAAATGAAATGAGCGAAAAAAGGAAGTTACAGTCGAATCTGCTCGACTGTGGGTTACTGTCCGGTACCCATTTTTGGAAAATATAAAAAAATTTACTATTTTACGAAAATATACCGAAATTATACTATAAAATATACCAAATAATATACAGAAATACTTTATTGGGCTTACTTATTGACATAGCTATTGAATAAGTGTGGCTGCATCTGATTTCACCATACATAATACAAGTATTTCTTGACAAACTTCAATGTTTAATAAACAACAATATTGTGACCAAATTTTGTTGTTTTCGCTCTAATAGTCTCTGAGATCCAGGTTTTCGTACAAACATGGTTATATTGTGTAGTGTGTTATCGCTTCTCAAGAATATATTATATTATATATACTTTAGCGTATAATAATAATCAGAGGAGTTAATAAAACAGGGTATCTACCAGTTATTCATTCTGTATATATTTTCTGCCAACAATTTACTGGTGCGTCGTTTTATGTGCACTGATCGGATCAGTTGCAAAAAAACAATAAAAAGCGGCTTGAAAGGGTCGAAAAAGTAGGCAATATGAAAAAAAAAGGAAACCAGCGACACGAGTTAATTAAAAAACTTGGAGCACATTTTTCGGACACCCCTAAGAAATGGGTTGACTACATTATGAGATGAAAAAAATAGGTGGGGTTGACTCACGTAGGCAAAACGACTTGTCGTGTACACATAGAAAATTTCAATTGATTCCGAGTTTTTGAATAGAAATTATAATTTAAATTAATAGAATTTAATTCAATTGAATCACGATTACAGTGTCACCTAGAATTTAATTATGTTTTAGCAATAAATTTTTTTTTATTCAAAATTTTGTTTTGCACAACAATTTCCCTCAAAATACACATTAGAACTCAAATGACTTTAAAAAATGGGTTAGAAATGTTTAAGAAAATGCAAACCCTTTAGTTCTAACAACAGACAGAGATATACAACAATTTTTGTACAATAATTAATTTCAAATTCTACACATAATTATTCAATAGAGGGAGATTTTAATTTTAACACCATATAACTTGCCTTTTTATGGTAAATCAATGCACATGACCCGCTAAAATTGAATTACAAATCTCATATAAACTTTTTCCTGCTTGTCCAAAACAGAACAACTTATTCGTTTGCTAAATAGTGAGTGATATTGTGTTATTGCTGTCCTTGACGATGGTGAAAGTTCAATTATCTGCCATCGTCCTTTAGGGACTGAGCACTCAAACCTTACAGTTTGACAAGCACTTGTCTTCGATTCGTGTGTTTACCTTTGAAATTGGCACAGAGCACCAAAAAATGAAAAAAGTAAAAGGACAAGGCTTTTAGTTCCGTTTCTTTTTTCGGACACAAGGGCCACACACTTGAGCATACACATGGCTTCAAGTGCTGAAACAACAACAACAGCTGGGGAACTTAGTGAAGGCTCTGGACCAGAAGATTGGGTTTGTTCCGCGCGGCGCATTTCGTTTATTTGCGTTGGCCAAGTGGGAATTTGAATAATTCCCGAGTTTTAGCAAAAAGCACACACATTGAGCGGCCGCTCTGAAACCCACCAGCACATAGCCCCAACCCCAGCTTAGAGCCAGGGGCAGCACTGAACCACTCCTAATGCGTTTGTAATGGCAAAGGCGACCCCCACGTGACTTTAAACGCTTCAAGCTCGCCTGGAATGCGAAATGAGCAAATAAATGCTGTCGACCTGCTGTCCAAAGGACATTTGGGTAACTCACCTGGTGCCTCAGGTGCGGATGCTGATGTTTGGTTGACGGCGGCGCTGAAACGCGATGACAGATTCTGCAGCTCAACCTTCTTTGCCTTCGAAATGTTGAACAGTTCACCATTGCCGAGAGGTGAGTCAACACGCGGTGTTGCCATCGCAACAGCCACTACTCCTCCTGTTCCGCCTGTCGATCCTCCACCACTTGTTGATGTGGGCGTTGAGTTTAATGCGAGTGCGGCTTCCATTGCTGGCGTGCTCGAATTGCCCAGCACTTGGGCCAGCTTCTTGCCCAGCTGCAACGCCATGCGCTCGTCCGGCGAGCTCTCCGGCGTTATCAACAAATCCTTGTGCAGCTCTGCCTCCGTCTCCTGCTCCGTCTGCTCATTTGCAATATTCAGGTACGTGATCTGACTGAGGCTCAGACAGGCGATTTTATCTGCGCGACAGCGGCGCTGCAGCTCCAGTAAGTCCTTGTTATTCGAGTCTGCCAAGAGAGTAGTAAAATAAACGATTAATTCGAGAACTATATATTTTGTAAAGGAGAATGTCGATGTTTTGTAATTAAAGGACCATTGGGAAAATAAATTCGCCCTTGTTCACATGCATCGTAGAATAATATAAAGAATCCATTGTTTTAACTATAGAATAGTTACATGAAAAATAGTTATCTTGATTATAAAGAAGTACACATGGACATCAGTGAAATATCAAATCAAAATAAGTATTTGTCGAAGGGAATAGTTGGATTATATTATTTGAGATTAATCTAGCTAGTGAAAGGCTTTTTAATGGTACACAACGATTTTTTCTGCAGACTACTTAAAAAATATCGCTCGATTCTCTTTGTAGTCTTTTAATTAAGTTAGTTATCATAGCATTTTCCTTCTAATTAAAATACTCTATTATTTAAATGTGTTTTAAATACATTTCCCTTCTGACTTCTTGCGCCTGGAAAGCGATTAGTTACCGAAGAGGGAATCGGAATCGTTGCTTGAAGAAGAGATGGATAGGGAGTGCAGGCGTCGGCCCTGCTGCGTCAATGTGGAGTTCGATGCATGACAGCAATCGTCGCTGTTGCAGTTTCGAAACTCGATGGAGTCACTGTTGTAGTCCAGGCTAACGACGTCATCTGGTGGAGCAGCGAAGCAAAGCAAAATAGAGACAGAGGAAAAAAGAGAAACAGTAAAATATGGAGAGAGACAGAAAACACTCAATTGAAGTGCCGCAAGATGAGCTATGTGCTTAAAAATGCCAAAAACAGAATATTAATTGAAAAGAGAGAGCAATAAAAATAAAGAAGAACGCTCATTGATTTATGGCTGGCATTTGCGACTCATTGAAGAAACGCGACATGTGTAAAATATAATAATTAAATGAAAGTAAATAAAAACAAACCATCACTGGAAGGCGGCAAACAAAAGAGAGTGAGAGAGCGAAAACTGCCGAGGGAGAGAGAGAGAGAGCCAGCAGAGAGCAAGTGAGCACATGCTCTCCGTTCTTCCACTGGAAATGGCCAAACAAAAAGTAAACTAAAAACTGAAACTGAAAACCATACCGCAAAATTATGAAAATCCATATGGAAAATGAATTCAAAGCAAAAGCCATCATGACAAATGACGAGGTGAAAAGCTGCAAAAGAAAAATACAAATAAAGTAAAAACCTAACAAAACTAAGCGAAAGGCCAACAAAAGAAATAACTTGAAACTGGTTTGGTTATGGGTCAGATAGCGGGGGGAAAGCACTAGCAAGTTTCGGGAACGGGAATGGAGAACGGGAACGGCGTGGCGTCGCCACTTTTTTTCCTATTTTTGTTTTTTTTTCTTTGTGGCTCTGCAACACGCAAACAAATTGTTTAATTTTGTGTGTTTGGCAATTAAAACGAATTGAAAACAAAACAAATGATGAAACTCAGCCGCAGGAGACAGAGCAATAAAAGATAAGCATTAGATGGGGAAGGGACAGATGAAGTAAAAGAAGAACAACAACTTTAGCTAGGCACCTGTATATGTGTTGACTTCTGCTTTCGATATATGTATGTATACATATGTCTTGCCTTTTCCGTTTCTTTATGTGTTGTTTTCGTAGAACTCTAAGTGCCAATTCTAACACAACTTTTCACTTTTCACACACACATTTTCCAATTAGCCAAATGCGACGACAATGGCTTTAACTGCGACTGCGATTGCGACTGCAACTCGAGCGATCTGCGCGGAAGCGAATACAAAGCGTTACTAACAACAAGAGCAACTGGTTATAGTACCGAAAGAAAGACAGACAGAGAGAGAGAGAGAGAGAGAGGTAGAAGCCATGCTCTCACGTCTGGAAGTCAAGACAGACAGCGAAAGAGAACATGAACGAACGCTACTGGAAAAGAGAGCCAGAGCTGGTTTGTTGTTGATTTCAAGCCGCTATTATTATTCGTCTGGTGCGAGCGAATGAAACGGTCATCCAACGAACAAAATCAACTGCATAAGTTACACAAAACATATCTACAACTATAGGTTTACAACTAAAGTACATTATGCAGAATTTTTATGACCCAATGCGTCTTTAGAAGCATTTTGGAATAACCATTTTTTGCGTTTATCATACATTCGAATGACTTTAACACCCCAATTAGTAACTTAGTTTTTCAATCATAATCGCTGTCTGCTTTTAGGCTGCAGAATACAAAAGTGAAACTGGAAAAGCTCGGCTCTATTCAAAGCAGTGCATACTTATAAGAGCCAACTAAAATCACAAATAAACGATTCAAAGCAATTATTTGTTCGAAATTGAAACATACTTTAATCATACGATTACGATTTTTCGAGTATATACTGTATATGCTTTATATGAAAGTGAGTGAATTTAGACTTGAATACTGAGGTATAAAAGATTTTGACTGCCAGGGTCAAGATAAGCATTTTATTTTATTAACTCACAAATGAATTTTCACGCTTGTTACATTCGCCCATCCATAGGATAGAAGGGTGTTATATCGTTGTGCCAACCGAAAATGTATGTAACAGGCAGAAGGAAGCATTTCGGTCGTCACAAAGTATATATTATATATTCTTGGTCAGCGTCAACAGCCGAGATGATATGGATATGGTTGTCTGCGCGTCTGTATGAATACTGAGATCTTAGAGACCATAAGAGCTAGAGGGACCATATTTGGGGACAACTTGTCTTATTTGTTTTAGATTCATTTTTGCTGCATTTAGTATAAATGGTTGGCGGGTACCAAACTCGACTGTAGCTTTCTTATTAGTTTTAGTTTGTAAGTACTAAATTAAAATTTTTTAATTAGAAGCTAGTTATATATGCTTATTATATTTTCTAAGAGATGAATTCTTCAGGCTCTTACCATTACATTCCATATTTGCATCATTTTATTAAAAAACAATTTGGCAAACTAAAAGGAGTCGAAATTGAGCTCGACAAGAACAAAACAATTAATGTAATATTCAACAAATTGTAAACAACCCTAAACAGTTGTTAAAACTATATAATGAGAGTCCAAGCGAGGTAAATATTGAGCAGAATATGTGTACGATAGAGTCTGAACGTGATGGGGTAGAGTGGATATTAGGAAGCTTACAACTTTATACAAAATTGTACAAGCAAAACTATTAAAACTAATTGCCATAAATATTAGCGGCCTGCCACGTGCCATGGTAAACTTTTTTTCTCCAAAAGCGAATGTGTGGGTTTGTAAGCGGCAGCGGTTGGTCTAGTGCGGGGAAGTTGGAGCTTAATTGAGCACGTTGTTGGTTGGTTACGCGTTAAGCGTTACGGAAACTAAACTGAAATTCAACAACAACGACGACCAGTTAACAACCGACAGCAGATACCCTATGGCCTATGGCTTCGGCTTCCCGTCGCTGCCCCCTACTAGGCTCATCACACGCCGTTAACGCTAACATGGACGCAATTTCCATAGCTTCTTTTTATATTCGCAAATGGAGGCCGCCGAGTTTTGCTTATGGTCCACATGAATTATGAATTTATGCATTGAAAGAGGCCTGAAAACTTGTTGTGTGTCTGTGTCTGTCTGTTTGGCTGTATGTGCATGTGTTTGTGAGTGAAAACGAATTTCAATTGGTAGCTACGCTGTGAGAGGGGGCCTTGTTCTCACGCCGCTATCTCGTTCGCTGAAAGGGAATTTTTGATAGGAGCCTCTCCTCTGTTCAGCTCGCGCCTTGGCACGTTTAGGATTTTTCGTTGATTTGATTTTGGACTTTGCCCGCTGCAATGGCTGCCATGCAGTCGCCTTTGAATTGCTTTTTGATATAGCGGGCTCCTCTCCTTCTACTCTGCTCTACCAACTACATCATACCCCATGTTCCAATGTTCCAACAACTGAACCTCCTCGGCATGGAATTGGATGGCGTCTTTGCAAGCAGGAACAAAATGCTCGCTGAGTTATTTCGGCGTCAATTTGAATACGCTTTCCGCATAGATCCATTGACTTACCCAGTTGATATGGGTACTACTTTATTTTTAATGCAATCCTTTATTTATTGAATGTTAAGCTACTATGCAATAATGATTTACTTACATTTTTGGACTTTTCTAAACTACGAAGGATTTCTGTAATATTTGAGAATATCTATCGAACAGTTTTCAGTTCTTTGAGAATGTTTTTACAAAGAAAGGGAATTGAAAGATCGACTTGTATCAGGCATATGCCAATGTGTTTTTAGTTATATTTCAATTTGTTTGCTAGTGGGGTAAAGCAGCTGGGTTCAAGTCAGTCTGCAGATTTCTTATATTTTTTTTTTCAAGTCAACGCATTTTTTAATAGACAGAGTTGAGTTTTTGAAGTGGGTCGGTTCTTGGTCTGTAGCTGTATATGTATCTGTGTGAGTTATGAGTTGTGAACGTGCTCGCTTTGAACTGCAAGCAGTTATATTTTGTTTTTATTTTTCGTTTTGTTTTTTGTTCTTTATTTTACTTATTTTAAAGCAGCATGTTAAAGATTTCACATGAATAACTAAAATCTATAAATTTTTGATTTCACTTTGCCGATGCGAACGCAGCGCCAACTAAGTAAAGATATTATTTTGCCAGCCAAACTGCCAATAAGTTAGCAAACGCAGCCGGCAGAGAGAACTCAAAAGTTCTGTCGGCTAGGGAAGGGGCGGCATATGTATAAACCATTGGCGAAACAACACCAACACACTGCGAGTAAAAAGAAAAGCTCAGAAATTCTAAAAGTCAAGCGCAGGCAAACAACAAAAGCAGACAATAGAGCGGTAGGAAAGAGAGAGAGAGACAAATAGTGGGAGGAAGTCAAACGGGGCCCAGAAAATTTCATAAAACTTCAACGAAAACTTGTTTTTTTTTCAAAACTTGCCCAAAAATTCTTATTTAAACTACGCTTAAATTGCAATAAGTCGACAAGAGGAGTAAGCAAGCAAGTTGCAGGGTTGCCAGAGTTCCATAATAAAACAAAAGTCAGATAAAGTAAAAAAACCAAATTGAAAAGAACAATGTGAAAAAAGTTGCCATATTGCACAAAGTAAACTTGTTGATTGGCGAGTCAGCTCGACTAAGATATACCCGTATCTCGAATAGTTGGTAATGGCGAAAGATTCCGAATGCTCTGATATAAAATAGACTTGAAATATTTATTTTGCTGACTCCTCAACAAACAATGACTAAAGATCAAAGTTACTTGTTCATATTGTTTCTTGCTTGATATGTTCGTGTAAGAAGAAACCGTTTGTGGCAAATAAATGCATTCAAATAATTAATAAGTTTTTGATTGATTTTACTAATAAAATACCACTCAATATCGAAGAGGGATAAATTACTATTTTACAAACTAAATATGAAAGATGTTCTTATTTAAAATAAATATTAACTTGGTGGTATAAGGGATCTTAAGCGATAACTGAGCTCATTTTCAATTATAGCTAACATGTTGTCATCCCAAGATGCAATTTCTGCGATATTGCACTTATTAGAAGATCTGATAGTCTTACTAGGAAAGTTGTTTAGGTAAGGGTATAGGAATGTTAGGTTGTAATGCTTTCTTTCGCGTTGAAGTTCAGAGATTTATAAAAAAAGACGAAATTACTGACAAACAGAATTTGATGCGCTAACAGAAACAACAACAATCAAAACAAAAAGAGTCAATACAAAAACGAGAAGAAAAAGTAGCTAAAATTGAGCTGAACTCGAAATTGACTTACGAAAATCCATTTGTTCTGTGTTGGCATTCAATTGTCCATGCTCCACTTCCGGTGTGCTCCACTCTGCCAACGGTGACGTGGGCGTTGAGTGAGTGCCGTTGGGCGAGCTGGGCGTGGATGCTTGAAGGAACACATCCCGAACTCGCTTCTGGCTTACCAAACGGCTCAAAACTCGCGTCCGGCTACTGCGTCGGCTGCTATCATCCAATGGCGACCCAATGGTCGTACGTCCTACCACGGGCAATCGCACCAGGCTGCCACTGGCCGGTGACTTTTCAAGGGCCGTGCTGCCGTGTGCCGTTAAGGCCGAGCGATTCTGGTTATGGGTATTGCCCATTGGTAAGCAGCTCTGGGAATTGGTGTGGTTTTTGCTGTTCAGTAGTTGTGTTGTTGTTGTGGGAGTTGGAGTTGGTTTTGGTTTTGCCGACTGCTGCAACTGAAACGAGTAAAGAAAGAGAAGAAGAATAAGAGAGAGCAGAAGTTTACAAAAATCAATTAAAAAAGTTTTGAATCAGTCGCATTGTTTGGGGTCGGTTGATTTTCTATTTTTTTGCCTGCAAAACTTTTTGACCAAAATGTTGCAGAAATATGAAATGAATTAGTCGCACAGGTAGCGTGGCTTAGGAGAGTGGCGAAAGGGTGAAAAGCTGGTTGACAAAAGTTACTGCTTTGGCTGCTTTATTTCTATAGAACTCTCGGTTCTCGATTTTCATTCTTCGTCTGAGAAGGGGAACTGGTTGTGCTTGTACGAATAGTTGTGTCAATAGCATGGCTGGAGGCCACCGCATTTGCAACTTCATTGATATGCGAGCATGTATTTGTGAAACGACAAGTTGCAACAAGCAGCAAAATGAACTTTCCTTTTACATTTCTATAATGAACATTAAATAGATTGATAGAAGCATTTGCAAATTGTAAACTTCAAGCACATTTAATTGTCATCGATTTGTGATTTGTAATTGCAAATCTAAACTAGATATCTATAATTTATATCATTTTGAATTGCTTTGCACAAATAAACAATTATTCTATTATTAATTTCATTATTTATTATATTTCAAATTTAAATTTCAATAGACTTGGTTGCGATTATTAATGATTTATTATGAAAAATTCATTACTTTAAGAGGCTATTTAAAAAAGAAGCAATGCAAGTTTTTCAATTTATACTCACTATTTCTATTAATATTAATTCAAGTTTGTGATAAGATTACGATTATTAAAGCAAGCAAATCGATATTCTGAGCTTTTAGTATTTAAATTTCTTATTTCACAATCAAGAAAAACACAGCACGTTACTAGTTGATGTTTAAGATTTCATAATGACAATTTATTTAAAAATGTTTATTTAACTTTAGTCATAACAATAGCACTGGTTAGTTTATTAACCTTATAAGTAGGTTTCCCAGTTAATCGCAAAATGATAAACTCGATTAATTTTCTGTTTGTTTTTTTTTTAATGCAACGTTGAGTCGGCTTGAAGTTCAAGTGCTTATCTCTGAATGTACAATAAAACAAGTAAGAAAGCTGCAGTCGAGTTTGCTCGACTGTGAGATACCCGCCATCCATATTTACTGAATGCATCAAACATTTTAAACGAACACCGGAATAAAGTATTTTTCGAGAAATCATTATGATACTGATTACAATTGTGTGTCCCAAAAATGAACACTCTAGCTTCAAAAGTATGCTTAAAATTTGATTTTAATGATTTGCGGTGGCGAATAATAATATACTACATTAATAATAATAATATTACTACAAATTCTCACCAAATTTGGTTGCTCTAGGTTTTATAGTTTCTGAAATACAGGCTTTTGTACAGACGAATAGAAGGACATGCCTATATCATCTCGGTTGTTTGCTTTAATACAAAATATATATAGTTTATGGGGTCGGAGATGCCTCCTTCCGCCTGATACATATATTTTTGGTTTTTACAAAGTTATAATACCCTTCAACCCTTTGGGTATGCGGGTATAAGTATGAAATAATATAAAGCCTCGGTTATGCGATATTCTGTAAAGTATTAGGTGGATAAGCCCAACTCTGTAGACTTTATTTAGTAAGCCTCTTATACATATACACTCCCAGTTTTTCTGCATTTTTGAGAATATGAAATAAACATAATGTATGCTATATGTCAAATATTAAGGCGCGAACTATAAAATTGTGAGTGTAATGGAAACATTTTCAGTCAAGCAAGGGAAATCATAAGTACTAAGTTAACTTTAAAAAGCACTTTCTACTACCCAATTGTACCTTTCGGCGAGTGCTGGGTATAATTAAAACTCTGGCTAAAAATTTGGCAATTAAATTCAATGTTTAATTGGATCACATTTGGTTGGCGCTCTCTATGTCCAGCATGGCCAATGGTGCTCTCTCACGGCCTTCACATAAATCACAATAAAAACAAATTAGCAACAATTTCTTTTATTTTTTATCAGGTCCGCGTTGTTTTTATTATGTAGCAGCTATGGCTAATTGAAATACTTGGAGCATGGTGCAGGGAATGCCAAGAAGCAGGGCAGGGAATTGAAGGAGGAGGTCAGGGTGCGGTGTGTTGAAATATTTTAGGCTCAAATTAATTGGTGGCAATAAATTTGTTGTTGTTGCGTTGTCCTGGACACGAAATGAGCCGCCGCCCACGTGACTCAGACGCCGTGCGCTGCATAATGAGAAGAATATTTTATATTTTATTTTGCGACCTTTGCACAAATCAGTTTTCAATTATTTGATGGGTGGCAGAAGAAAAAGGAGGGGAAGAGTAAAAGACTCAGGGTGTGTAGCGTAATGACGCAAACACTTTGGCTTAATTGTGTCAAAAGCGCAATTTTGTGCAATTTCATGAAATGAGAGTGAAAGCAAAAAGCGCACAACACATATACACATTAACTCACACATACGCACTCCTGAGTCGCACTTCCGGTGCAATTTATACAAATCTGTTTCTCAACACCGCAAGACGAATTTCTGTGTGTTTCTCTCTTGCTGTTTCTGTTGTGCCTTTATTATACGTATACGTATACGTATTTGTTGCTGTTGTTTTCTGTTAATGCGGCAGGTTCGTGACAGCCTCAATTTCCGCTCTTTCTCACACTTCGTTGGCTCTCTCGCTCACACTCTCACTGGCACTCTCACATGGAATTGCAATATATTTTTGACTATCAATATTGTCCACACGCGTTCCACATTAAACAAAATGAGTGGCAATTTCCTTTACGTTTGCGTTTTCGCATGGCCACACTTTTAATTGTTTAAATAATTTCACACTAAACTATTGAAATGCTCAACTGCAAACTGCAGCTGTCAAAAAATTGAACCGAATGTCAAATGTGCATCACGTAAACAACACGATGCCGCAACGTAACGAATAACCGAACCAAGCCGATGCCGAGCTTTCGCCGCTGACAGCTGTTTTGCGCTCTCCTTCTTGTCCTAGGACAACACAAGTATATATATGTAAGAAGCGTTGGGAATTTGCCGTAGTGTCAACTGGAAAAATCGATGGCACACTGGCAGCCAAGCAAAAACATAAGCGAATACAAAATGAGAGAATGAGAGCGCGCTGTCAAGTTACGAATGGGAGAGCGCGTACGGTGTACGGTGAGAGAGAGCGTGAGTGCGCTTCGATAACAGCTGAGCGTTTGTTGTGAGCCGCTGAGTTTGCGGTTGTTATATAAACCTATGCTCTGCAATTGATTATGTGGGAATTCAATTCATTTTTAAAATCCACAATTTAATTTGAAACATTTATATTTACTTATGGGCAATACCCAGAATGGTCGAGCGGAACCGAAAACTAAAATATGGAAGAACATTAAATATAATGCAGTTTCTCCGGGTAGTATTTTTTATGATAATTGTTATTGTTATTATTATTCAAGATTTTTATTTGTAGTTGTGGCATTTTGTTCTTCTTATTTGACATATTTAGAGAACATTTTTTTATTTATTACCTAATAAAATAATATTAAATGTTCCCTCTAAATATGTCAAATTAAATAATATTATTTTTATTATTGTTTAATAAATACATAATATTAAATGTTCTCGCTAAATATGTCAAATAAGAAGAACAAAATGCCAAAACTACGAATAAAACTCTTGAATAATAATATCAAATTTTCATAAGAAAGTATTACCTATAGAAACTTAATTATAATTAAATTCTTAGCTAAAATCAAATCAATTTTCAAGAGACAATTGTGCACAACATTCTAGAATTGATTACATTAAAATATTTCCTCAGGTTTCGCTGAAATCAGAGTTTGAAATGCTGTCCGCAAAAACCACTTCTGTTGTTGTCCCGTTGTAAAAGCTTGGTTTTTGAAAATTACTTTAAAATGTAATAATTGACCAACATAAGAAAATATCAAATATTAAAATTATAAATTAAAATAATTTGCCACCTACAATTATAATTTTGCCGAGCAAAAAAGATTATTTTCCTTTCAACTTGTACCGCATTTCTCAGCCCACTTAGCCGACTCTAACATATCATTAGCACTTAGAGCTTTTGGCTTTATTTAGGGTTAAACATTGTTCATTTGGAAATGAGTCATTGCCGAGTCACAAACACAAGCATAAAGCAATTGCAATCGCTGTTCGCCTTTTTTTATGGGCTTTCCTGATACTTAAACACTGATAACTGTCGGTTGATCCCCTCACAGTCAGCCTGCGACTCAGCACTACTTTCCAGTTAGGTTGATAACGGCTGCACCCATTCAACATAACATAACATTTCAAATGCAAATAGCCATGAGTATATAGTATGAAAGAATGAATTTAATTTACTCATTGCTTAAGTGGCGATAAAATGTTTAGCGCTTTCCATTTCTCCGTCTCTCCTTCGCCCGTGCAATCTCGTTCTCTTACTGTCAATTCTCGATTTTTGCATTTACTCATTTATTTATTCGTTCAGTCTTTTTGTTTTCAGTGGTCAAGCTTAATGGGACTTTTTTATGCTTGTGCAATTGATAAAAAAGAGCAGACAAGTAAACAAGTTTTGGTATATCCGAACTTTGTATACGCTTGCGTCGCATATTTCCACTTTATTTGTTTAAAACCCGCATATTGTGCTACGGAGTGCAGACTGTAAATAATTTAACCAGCCTTGTGCTGTTAAGGTATAAAATAATAATAATTATAAAATAATAGAACAAAAAAAACTTTATTAGCTAGTGAAATGTAGGGTATATATATTGGAACGATTAAATAAAAATAAATGAAATAAATAAATTTTGAAGTAAACTAAGCTTGATTAGTTAATTTATATGACACACATCGTTTCTAATGTCAGTTGTCTCTTATATGCACTTTAATAGAACTGATTAATTGAAAATAATTAAGATTTGCTATAATTATGTTGTTGAAAGTAAATTGTGATTGAATCAAAGACGAAACAAATTATTTTCCTACTATAGATTATTTCAAACTATCTCGAATTTTGTATATATTATTATGTTGTATATATAAGCTCCATTTGATAATCTATATAATGGCTCTGTATAAGATTTAAATATAATTAAAAATACCAATTTTTAAAAGTCATAATAAAATTATTTAAACTATTGATGTTAACTATTAAATAAGGGTATTTATTTATTCTATATGCATATATTGGCTTTTTCTAGGCGTTAATTTTTCAGAACTTTGATTTGTTTTTCTTTTTCGCACATTATTCTTTGTTTGTTTTGTATGTCACGAGTGTGTCAATTGAACGTTGAAAAATTGATTGTTGCTGCTGTTGTTGCCAATTCTGCTGCCCTGTTGATAAGCCGTTTATGTCTGAGCAGCCAGCAAATTTGATAAGGCAACCGACAGTAGGTTTTTGCGGGATTTTGATAGGTTTACTATGGATTTTAAGTGGTTTTTGGCACCAGTTAACGTGATGCTGCAATGTGTTGCACGTAGCAATATAGCGCCTGGTTTTGACGCGTGCGTGTCTCATTAGAATGGTAGGGCATGTGGCATGTGACATGTGGCAGCCAGCAAGTGTTCTAATTAGCCAGCCTGCTAGCTAGAGAGATTGCGATTTTAATTTGACTAATGCAAAATGCATGCGCAAACCACAAAAGTTGAACATTGTGAAAGTCTTTTAATTAATTTAGAGGTAAACTCTAACTCCCTCCGGATGGTCTTGCGCTTGGGTCTGTGCTTAAGGATGGCATTTTGTCACATTGTTTGACAAATTGCAAGACGCGTGGCAAGGACCATAAACTGGCTGCCAGGTTAACGAAATCATCAAAGCTAAACTGGCAGCAAGAGCAAGAGCACGGTGCCAAACGTATACAAAGTTTAATGCCAACGGGCAACTAAAGCTTCTAAGCATAGACCACACACACACGCACATACACGCACACATTTACGCACACACAGGTGGAGCATAAGCAACAAAAACAAACAACATTGTTGCAAGCAAGTTGTGCAACTCCTTGCGGGCTGCGTGTTGCTGCTGCTGTTGATGACATCGCGAAAACGTTGCCATTGACTGTGCCACGCGGCGTATGAGCAACGAGGCGCTGCTCGACAGCGCAAACTTCAATAATAACAGTAACAATAGCAGCAACAGGAAACAAGGCAACATGGCAAACAGCTGCTGCGCTTCAGGGTAGCTGCCTTCCACTGTCCCAGGCAATCGCCTCCTTAGCTCCCTCCCATTTCATTGCCTACTTGCTCTATGTCCCGCCGTGCTTGGGATATACAATGACAAAGTCAGTTATGGTCAATAAAATGCAATGTGCAAAGCGACAATGACGACAGCAACAGCGACAACAACTACAAGAACAACGACGTCCACAACAGTAGCAAAGCTTCTCAGCCAGCAGCCAACAGATGGCGCTTGTGTTGCCCAACGGCCAAACTGGGTAATTTCGCGATAACATCGTGAGCAATTAATGCACGAACTATCGTTTATTCATTTAGACAACAAAGTTTTCGTACGAATGAATTAAACCATTCATTATATCTACTACATATTTTTTGTTTAATAGAATAAAGATCAGTAAAATTTACTGCTGAATTAAGTATTTTAGACCGAGCCAAATAGGAAAAATATGATATATGGCTGTGGCTTAAATATAAATATTTCAATAGTGTACCTAATGTTGATCATACGGTGGATCAGAAATAATATTTTTCAATTCTAAGTACAAATTGCCAAACCTTAATTTAAATTGCAGCTATTACTCTTATAGTTCCTTTTCATGAAATATGTACTATATCAATAAATCCACAAAAATTTGGGACTTATAAACTTAACTCTTATTTCTTGTTTTATTATTAAAAAGTACTTTTTACTTCACGCTGTCAGCTCTAACAATGAAATAGGTCGCTTTATTGCATTGGGCGTTATGGTCGTGACCAATGACTGACTATCCGCTCGGTTAATATCGTTAAAACAAACAACGGGCCAGTTGATGCGAGCTGAACGCGCTCCAGAGACTTTGCGACTGAAGCAGAGATATCGGCAGCGACGCGTCGATGCTTAGAGCGTTTAAAAGTGGGCGTTGCTGCACCTTACAAAGTTGTCCCATTGAATATTGTAATAGCATGCAATGCCAGACAAAAAAAAAAACGAAAAATGCATGCTCTTTCCATCAGAGTTTATAAATTTAAATTAGATGCCCAAATGACGGCTGAGTTAAAAAAAAGTCAACAAGAAACGCTTATTATAAGATTAGTTAAAAAATAGTCATGAGATAAAAAAGAATTCGTTCATAGCTCAAATAGGGCTTCTGTCTTTCAGTGCAAGATTTTCTGTTCAAAAATGCTTGTGAACTTGAACACTTGCACTAAACCTTTGCTAGGTCTGCTCAGTTGCTTTCGCTCAGGTAAGCATCAAGTGAACATGTTCGTTTAAGATCCCGAATCACGAGTAGATGTACACGTATGTAGGAACTGCTATGATGCTATGATGTCATGCATTTTCAATGAGTTATACATTTCTGACCTGAATTAAAAAAAATAAATATATAGTATTTTGACATTAAAAGTTTGCTTGCACTTTATTGGTGTATTAAATATCCATTTTATAAAATTTATGGTTCATCTCACCAGGAACACAACAAATGAACCAATTAACCTGCACCGATTTTTTTTGCGATGGCTTAAATGTCCAATTTTGAAACAAAGCTTGTTCTGCTTTAGCTGCACACATGTACCGACATTATTTTGTTGACCGTATTACGACTAGCATGATGATGCTGATTAATAATATACATACATATGTAGGATTGGGAATAATATTTGGCTAATGCGTACCCCTGCTTATGCAACTATGTACGTGAATGATTGCATCATCCAATTTATTTGGAAGAATAAGCGTGTGTCGTTACCGAGAGTTGCCATAAGTCAGATCGGAAAATGTATATGAAAAGTATACTCATCGTTAAGTGTTAAAATTTATTAATGGCAATTGTTACGAAAAACACACATTGAATGAACCCGTAAATAAAAATGTTAAATTTATCATTATCTACATATGTATATATACTTTATTTAGTTTGTGTATCTAAAACATGTGTATTCTGCTTTGGGGCGCTCAACAAATAAAAGTCAGAAAAGTAGAATCCCAATTACTGTCAAGGTAGTGAAGAATAGTCAAGAGAACGGGATACGGGAAAACCGAAATATAACGGAATGCAACTTGACCGACTGACAATTTGTAATTGTTTTAAATTATGACTGTGGTGCAATATGCCAGGTGCAGCTACAACGGCACACACGGTTAGCCAAAAAGAGGAATAAGGAGGAGAGCGGGGTTTATGGGGATGATAAGGTGGTGTAACCAAATTATCTGTACATGCATTGTAATTTGAATTCATGTTGCAAATTGTGGGCAACATTTTTGACTGTTGGACAACAAAATAAGGAGACACAAAATGTTGCAAACTAATTAAAACAAATCAATGAAAATTGTTGAAGAGTATTCTCACTCTGTCTGACAGGATGCACATACACATAGCATGCAGGACACACTCGATTTGCATCCTTCATACTGGCTTTTGGAGGCAGCGCTGCAACTTTAATTGCTTTGGTGGTTTGTGCCAAATTAGATTCTGCGGTTTTGTCGCGTCGCCGTTTGGCTATTGCCAATTCGTTGATGGCATGTATCTTAAAACATGATTAAGAGTGAGCGGAAGAGAGGTAGGAAAATGATATGCTTGTGTGTCGGAAATCTACATAAAAATTGCATCTGTCGCTGACGCCCGTCAATTAATGTTGTCAATGGTGAAAGCAAGGTAGCTGTAGTAAAGAAACTAATAGAAACAAGAATACAGGAAACAAAGAGGTAAAAAAACGAGTACATTTTAAGGTGTTGAATGGACATAAGGTGACTTAAGATAGGAATGCTATCTCCTAATACAGCTATATGTATATCTATTATTATATAGTTAAACAATTTCAACAGCTGCAGTTAAGCTCAGTAATAAATATCAATTTATAATCAGGGATACTACTGAAACGTAATTTCGAGATCTGATATTTAATAAATAAGGATTAAATAATAAAAATATTTTTAATAATTGGAATCAGTGAATTTAAATTACATTGTCCTACGTGTTATGCAACCGCTACCCTAGGTTGGTTTGCGATCGCACTTTGGAGTTATTCAAGAAACGCTTTTTTACGGTAAATGAAGTCCATATTTTGGTATATATTTAGTATATTTTTGATATATTAACGTAAAGTAGTTCTATTTTGCTTTTACAAAAAAATGTATAGCGAATATCTCAATATCGAGCGGAGTCGACCGTAACATTTTTACTTAATTGTTTACATTGTCTTCTTTTTTCAGAAAAGGTTTACATTAATTTCTTATTTATTTATTATTCATATTATCTTGTAAGTAATTTTGCCTAGATAAACTAATGTTTTAAGGGAATGGTGTATCGTTGATTATTTTATCTTATTTTGCTAACATTTCTACAGCCTGCAGTATCAGAGGAACAACAACAACAATAACAAAAAAAGCTAAACACAATCAAAAAGTACGACAGAATAAAAATGAAATAAAAAGGAAAAGTTACTTTCTAAATGCCGAAGACAAAATGCGCTTAATGCCAAGCTACGCTCTTTTGTAGTTCAAGAAATATTAAACTTTTACCAACTCAATCAATATTTGTGAAAATGCATTCAGCCATTCTGGAGATTTATTCCCTAAAGACTTTAATTTGTATATACATACATATAAGTAAATATATGTTATACATATCCTATTAAAACTCACGAGGTGTCTTTTGGTAGTGTAAAAAGAAAGCCAAGCAAACAAATCGCATATAGTCGGACTTATACTCGTATCTGTCGCACATATATTTTAAAATATGCGGGCAGACATTTTAGGTACCTGTACACAATTTTACCTGGCCGCGGGCCATTGACATTGCTCGCGCCCCCAACATTTATGTATATGCTGTTGTTATGGACATGGTCCAAGCCCTGGCTCGACTCGTTTCTCTGATATGCGCAATGAAATTGATTTATTTCTGTTTTGCCTTGAATGCAAAAAAAGAAAGTTTTCTTGGACAAAAAAATACAATAGAAGCCTGGACTAAAAAGTAAAGCCAGTTAGAAGTGAGACTAAATCCGAGGCCGAGTCTTAGCCGTTGGCTATTTGACTTCAAGTTTGTATGTTTTTATTGCCCAGAATTTGTAAGCCTAATCCTAATGCTCTCTAATTACATTGGCACAGCCAGTGCCAATAGCTTCCAGCCAATGTGTTCAGCTTTTGGCCAGTTGCTAACTTGCTTGTTGCCTACTTTAGGGCTACTTAAAAATTGTTTTCATTTTTTTATGTTTAAATTGAACAACCGGTCACGTCTATTCACTTGGTCTAATTACATCCCCGCTAACCATGAACACTGACACAGAGAGAGCATTGAAATACACTTGACAATGTCCAAAACAACAAGGAGACGACTGATGTCCTAATACAATTACAGCATTGCCTTGGAATGTTTGTGAGACGAATTTCCTTGACTTTTTTAAAGAGACGTATAAATATATTTTTCTTATATTTACATCATCATGAGAGTTTAGTTCAATTCTATTAGAAGTAGTTAAAAGGTGGGGTGGTAATAAAATGAAATCTAAGAAAGAATCATATAAGTAATTATAATCAGGTTATTGATACCAACATAATCTCAACAGTAGTGTGGATTATAAACGATTCTCTATTGGATTGTCTGGAGGTAATAATAAATATTAAGGAGCAAAAAATAGTCCTGAGGATTGGTTCAAAAAAATAAAAATAAAATCGTGAAGTTCTGCTATTAAAAAAACTAGTGAGACTCTTGTTATGTTATGATATCATAGAAATCTATTTAAGCTTTTCATAAATTTATCAAAAACAAAGAAACTCGTCAGCATTAAAAATGCTACGAATATTTAAAATGTATGAAAAATTGTTTTATCTAAAAAATTAATGCAAATCAAATGACAAACACAATAGAAGAGATTAAAATTCTTGCCCGCATTACTGCTGCTGTTCGCTGCTTTGCTCAATAACTAAGAGTGTAGTCACAGGTTTGCAGAAGGATGCCCCTGACTACTGTGTCGAGCTGTGATGACTGTTAAAAAGTGCCTCACAACGAGTGCCAGAGCGACACACGCTTAACAGGCATTTATATTTATTTCTAGATATATATATTTGTATATGTATTATCTTTTATTTTGCGGGTGTGCCGTGGAAATTTATGATGGGCGGCTCTGCTTCCGCTACCCCGTCATCCCCAATTGTTGCCATTTTTGTGTCGAGTGTTGGCAAAAGGCAAAGCCACAGCGTAAACAGCCAACGAAAATGGCGAGCAATAAAAATAATTGCAAATTTCGAAATTTAAGTGTAGGCGTGTGCTACGTTTAAAGTACGTAGCAAACAGACAACAGGCCCAGAGCTCTCTTGTTCCCTTCTTCATTCTCTCATGTTGACAAAAACCTAGAACCCCGGCTGCCAGTGCACAAACAATGGCCAACGAGGCGTATGCTCAACGTGCTGTAAAATCAGCGCTTCGCGGTTTTTTTTTCGCTCTGTTCCCCCGCCATTTTTTTGTGTTCGCCTGTATGAGTCTGTATAGATATGTGTGTGTCTGCGTGTGGTTTACAATCTGTTTCGCAACTCACGTAAAATATAAGGTAATTTGTGGAAATTTGATGTTTATCGTAAATTGTTTTTTATTTGCGCAATGTCACCATTTGCGGTTTGCCAACACACACACTCGCCACTCTCACACAGTTGCCAGTGTTGCCATGCACTCATAAAAAAACAGAAAAAAGGCAGACTTTTTTAATTGTGGCAACCTCCCGCAAAAAACAATTGCAACAATTTTCAATTTACCTGCCCAAAGACCACATTGGATTTTCTTCTTCTCTTATTCGCTGTTATACTGGATGTTCTTTTTTCCGACAATGTTGTGTTTTTGGATCCAAATAATTTATTATGCAGTCTGTACAAATTGCGCAGCATCAGAAGGACAACGATTAGCAGCCATATGATCAGCATCTCTATAACCAAACTGTATTTTTGATTACCCATTTTTGATGGATACAAAAGTGTAAAAGTTTCCAATATAAGTCTAGGTATTTTAATAATATATTAACGACACAAAACTGTCTCACTTAGAGTATTAAAACAATGCTATAGTGTTTTACATTTCGGTTTATTTAATATTCATATTATCGTTATCGTATCCATATAATCGTATTAGAAGTATGTCGTTTACTCGCTAAGTTTACAGTTAAAATTGTAGTTTGCATCGCCTTGCGACCAACATCATCTACACACATTGTTCTGCTTGCATATGTATGTATATGTTGCATATATTTATATGTTGGTTTATATGTGTAATATATATGTCGATTAATTAGATAGTTTACAGAGAGAGACATAGAATATAAATAGAAAATAACCAACGATTTCGATTGGACGTCAAACCGTATCGTATTGTATGCTAGGGTATCGTATAATCATATCATATATCATATATCGTATCGTATATCGTAACTTATGAAACTACTTACTTGCCTCTGCTTGGAGAATTTTGATTTAAAGTTTTCAATGCATTCACTCAAAACTAAGCTGTTGCTCAACACAGAGAACAGAGTTAAGTTTTGTTTTAATCCATAAACAATAACTTCTAAATCTTAATGCAAATAGAACTATTTGTCATTTTCAACTTAGCTTTCACTGTTCATCTATTTAATATTATATTATAATTGCATTGTGTATTTACATAATTTAATTCAATTAAAAAGGTAGTTTGCATACGACTAATTTTGTAAGCATACTTATTATATACAATGCACTTAAAAATTATTAATAAATTTTCATTATATTCATTTTTTTATGTTTTATTTGTTTTTTTTAGTAATTTAATTTGTTTAATTTTGAATGCATATTGCACATTTGCATAAAATTTTAAAATACTGTTTAATTATTTACTTATTTATTTATGATATTCTTTCGTTATTTTCTTGAATATTTGATGAGAGAAAGAGGTCAATGTTACCCTGTACCCTACTGTATGGACATTATGATAAATAGCACACATACATATTTATGAATGTAGAACTAGCGTATAGCCAACTTTTTAGCTGTACGTATTTACGAGCTATCAAAAGAAGACCCTTAATCTTTTGTTTATTAGCAACTATAAATTCAGTAAAATTGATTACAATTGGATCTTAACAACATTTTAGGGATTTCTTTTAATGAGGACAGGGTGTCTCTCATGCGATTCATGCATTCTTTGAATAGTAATTTTTACTTCCACATTAATTATGTTTATCTTGGTGGAGTTGTTTATGCATTTTATCACGAGATTTAGTAATGGTTTTTAATACGTTTTCCATCTTTTAAACTGTTATTACAGCCTATTCAGAGGGAGTTTGAACGCAGCTTAGAATCGGCCAGAATAGTACAATAAAATTATTAAACAAGGTTAAGCGATGTAATCGAGAATGCTCGACTATAAAATATCCTACGCACAATGGTTAGATACATACCAATTTTTCCGTAATTTTTAAGAAAGAAGAATATACATATATGTATACTTTAAAGGGTCGGAGTTGCTTTCCTTCCATGTTTTCATATTATACCTTTTCTTTTTTAACGGGCACAGGGTATAAAAGTCGATACTTTTTGAATTTTACAAACCAAATTCTTGGTATGAAATCCGAATCAAAATGGTTTTTCCGTTTTGCCTGACTGAGTAAGAAAATACCTTTTAAATATATATTTTTTTTTATAAATGCGTATATTAGACGTGCGCGAGATTAGATTGCACATGCCAGAGGTGGGTACAATGGGCAGGGTAGGAGGTGGAAAGTTGCCTATGTGTATATAGAGGCAACGAGTCGTGCAAATTCCGGCTCTAACTGCAAAACAACTATTGGTTATTGAATTGCAAAATCAAATAAATACTTATTAAATATTGCCTGAATTCGAATATAAATCAATCATGTTGATGCTGTGTTAACAGTACTTTAATTTAATTTGAGTATAAACTTAAAACTGATTCAAGAGCAGATAGCCTAGAAATATAAATTAGTTAAAATGTATGTATATAGTAAAGTTTCAAAATAGAGACTAGGACAGTTTAGTCGAATTCAAACCGTTTTTAATTAGTTTTCTCATTAAATTACTTGAAAAACTTGATTCAACGTTTAGAATCCAAATTAAAAGCTGGCCAGACTTTTATGTTTTGACAAGGCTTGAAGATAAATAAAATATATTTTAAATCGATTTAAATTTTATTTTAATCATTTCATTGTTGTATCTTTTCATATTAAGTATTATAATAATGAGTGAGAAATAACGCAGAGAAATGACGACTTTGATTTCTTTTGAAAATTAATCGAATTAAGACTTCCATGCAGTTGTCAATGTTCAGTTATAAATAAGGAAATAGTAAATAGCATGTATTCAACAATTCTGGAAACAGAACACAAATTTGCGCTTCGATTAAAATAAATTTGTTTCTAGCAAATAAATGCGTATATTTTGTTTCTTTTATAATGAATTTAACGGAATTTAATTCATTTGGTGAGAATTTATTTTTCTTCTCTTTTAATTTCAATATTTGGGTGTCTTGGATGAAGTCAGACTGAGGGCATTGATTGTTATTTTTTTTCTATTTATAGTTGCACATAGTTTTTTCTATGTTGTCTGACATTTTGATAGAGCTTAACATTTAAATTGCATTTTTGCTGTTGTTTTTTTGGCAAAAATATTTTTTGGGTTGTCAAAAGATTTTAATTTTCATATTTGCGGTTTGTTTGCGTTTTCCAAAAATATGTTTGCTATTTGTTTTGGTTTATTTCGCATTTGCCATACATATTTTCTTCCTTGGCGTGAGCTGTCCTCCGATGCAGATGTCTTTAAACACAAACATATATGTTGATGAGAAATTGCAAATTTAATAAATCTTTTTACTGCGTTAGGCATGCGAATTGGCAATTAAGCCAAAAATAAATTGAAACTTTTGTGCTTTTGATTTTGTCAACGAGTTGTGTGTTTTCTGTGGCATCGGCAAAAATTAATTTACAACGTTTACACAATCTAATTTGTATAACGCGAACCATTGTAATTTGTAATTACAATTTTCGTGATTATAAACGACGACAATGCAACAATCGAAATTAGCTGCGCAATTAGTTGTTCATCTTGTTCCAGCATTGTTCTTGTCAATAAATGTTCTCTCCTCCCTCGCACCTTCGTATGATTGCAATGTGCCAGCACAAAAACAAAGGCTAATGAGCCCTGTTTGCCCTTTCGACAGATTCCACATATTAATACCCTAGCAGACGGCTTTATTATTTCCTTACATACATATTTCATGGCATGTTTCAAATCTGATAATAAATACTAATCGGGCATGAGTGCCAAGAAAAGCTATCGGTTAGGAAAAATTTGGGAAAATGTATTTAAATAATATAATTTGGCACATTTTCTAACTGAAATGAAAATCAGGGTTTAAGTTAATTAAGGGTATTTAAACTTCGGCTTCACACGTGTAGACATAATTTTTTGTTGTCAATGCAATTAAAATGCCATTTCGCAGCAAATGTGCATAAGTGTGAGGGTATTGAGAGCGACAACAATAACTGTTTATTTGATTTCAGTAAATTTCCCATATTGGCCGCAGGATTTTTGTTTCGATTTTTGGGCAAATATAACCTCAAAGGTGGCTTTTGTGTTTGACTTTTGGTTTTACAACGATTTCAGCCAAAATTTTATGGTTGTTTGCATTTGTCGCCATTTAATACGGATATCAGCCAAATAGACAACCTCATTTTGGCCACATTTTATAATTAATAACAATATTTATTTAGACATTGATCATAATGAGTAATGCCAGAATTAAACTTAAATAACCTTAATTTAATCACATCTACATTAACTAATAAAGATGATCAGTTCAACTTAAGAGAATTTTTATAAACATTAGTAATAAATAAATTCCTTAAAATACATTTGTTATGTAAACGATTTATTAATATTTTTTTAATTTGATGAATGACTATCCCATAGTTAGCATATAATGCCATTTGATAGAGTATAAGAAAACAATACTTATGTTCAACTCACTCTGTATATTTTACAATTAAACACTTAATTAAAGTGCTTTTTACTTTATTCATATTTTGTGTAGTTCTTGAGTATTTTTCGTGGTATATTTTGCAGAGTTTATACATTAAATGCCTCTTTTGCTAAGTTAAGTCTAGATTTTTGGATTTTGCTTAACGGTTTGGTCGAAATTTGCATTACTCTTCTCGTACATTGAATTCTCTTTAGATAGAAGAGGACACCTAACATTATTTGCATTATTTTCTAATTTTTGTTTATTTTAATAACACATTAAATGCATTTAAATTACAGCAATTTATATGTGTTTCGGCTCAATTTACTTACTTAATGCTAATGTCAAAACGTGTTTGTTAATCGATTTTGTTGTAGTTTATTTTGTTGTTGTTGCTTCCTGTTGCTGTTGTATCTTGAATGGCAATTTGTTTAATTTGCTAAATCCTGTATTATGTCCGCTGTAATGAGAGTCATAATGAAAGAGAGTACGAAAGTACATATTAATCGATTTTATTTTGTACAAGTTGAGCTCACTAATAAATAATATGAGAATTGCATAATTCAAACAACTAAAAACGTCCATTTAAATATGCGTTAAATTTCAATTCAAATATGTTCATAGTGAATTTCATGTCGAATTAATTTTCAATATTCACGAAGTAAAGAAACTCTCTCTGGAAGGATGTAAGACATACAATAAATTCAACAATATAAATAAATAAAAAAGTTAATCTTCAGAGTGCTTGCTAAAGTTAAGGAAATAAATTGATTTGGCATACATCTGTTTTAGTGTTTTATTAAGTTTATATGTCCCTATATACAGGGTATAACTATAGACGCGTATCTGAATGTAGCAATATTTTCTATATGTAAATGGGTCAGCAAATTTGTGAAAGCCCCTCTAAATACACGATTTGCATATAAATACTAAATACTTACATATGTATTTATTTATGTGGTAAAAAATAAATGTAAATATTTTATTTTTGAATGCATTGCCGCTCCAAATGCATTTGCATTCAATCAACGTTGAATGCAATGAATACATACGATACGATGAGCTGACTATATTGCATTCAAATATATCAAACCAAATATCTATGTGTATTATGTGATAAAAGCAGCGAAACATAATCAACACTCAGCGACAGTTCTGCAATGCAAAAGTCAATTCAAATGCCAAAACACTCAAAAACTCAGGTGAGCTCTATCTTCAATTCCAACCATGCGAGTCTGCTTGTGTGTGAGTGTGTAGGTGAGAGTGTGAATTTTGTGTATTTGAAAAGTAAACTGTTGTCAAGTTTTGTTCTCTTCAAGCAACTGTGGGTGTTAGCACGTTTACACTCTGGCTTCGATTGCGTCATGTAATCCTTAACCTAATCAAGTTTTTTGGGAAATAGATTTGATGGATTTGAGATGTGTATTTTCAATGAAATGTGCAATTTGATAGTGTGTATTTAGAAAAAAGTATTATTTGCTTTGAAATGCACTGTTTTAGTTATTATTTATTTTATTAAATTCTTATTGGCGATTAGTGTCCTAATACATTTTAACTTTTCAATTTAATCTTATCACAATTTTGATCAGGTGTAGGTAATCTTTTTAGATTATAGGGGAGATTCAGGAGAGTTGAGACTGTAACTTTCACAGCTAATGTTTTATGTGGTCACAGGATGGCGTAAAGTATTGTTTTTATTTAAGTTTGCTGGATGTTAAGGACAGTTTAAAGTTCTTAATTAAAAATGTTCACTTGCGAATTTTTTGAATGAGAAGGAATCGCTTAGATATTATTAGCGTGTATCAGCGAAGTGATTAGAAACTGATTTTCCAAACTCGCTTCAACATTGACTGAATGAGTCGCACTTTTCCGTTTTCCACTTTTCAGCAAACTGTAGCGTATAAACTTGACTTGATGGTGTAGGTATTTGTTGAGCCTGTTTATAGATGTTGTTATGCTTGTGTGTGCGTTGTATTGTGGTAGAGTGTGCGTGACTATGTCTCATTGATTTCGCGCAACACTTTCTGCACTTTGCGCCAACGTTGACAATTGCAACTTTTGCATAAATACATTTTCTGCATTTGCCACACTCACTTCACAACGTGCTGTCTATCCGAGCTCAGCGGCATATCGGCCGCCTTCTGCTCCCTGCTGGCAGCTCTCCCACTATCTACACTTCAAGTCAAGTGGAAGTGCAAATCGTCGCCTGTGGTTGCTCCTCGCCTCTTCACACAATATAAAATACTTTTGCATACTTTTATGTGGACGCATTGAAAATTTATCAACGCTTCGCGAATTCTGTTTGGAAAATGCGTTTATCTTCAGCTTTGGCATGGCTATGTTGCATTGTATTGAGGTCTGTTCCTGAAAACAGTTTTCGCTTCAAAAACTCAATTAGCAATTGTAATTTGTTTTCCACCTAAGCGGAGGCTCGTTGCAAAATTTATGTGTGACGACGCGTGTTCTTATTGCCTGTCGTTGTTAGACCTTTGTTTCATTACCTAATAAACATTTTATGAGCGATCCGACTGCGGTCAGCTACACACACATACCAAAAGTTTCGCACATGCATAGATAACCCAAATTGGTAAATTGTTTGAAAGATGCATGGACCGTTTGGCCAGAGTTCACAACAGTTTCGGGAAACTGTTTCCTAGTTTGGCAGTTTCCCCTCATTTACCTTCCATAGTTCCCGATACCAACCAGCGGATAGCGCGGAACACAGTTAGCTATAGCTATGTCATAATTAACAAGTTCCAAAACAGGCTCCAATGCGCCGATGATGGCTTGCCATTTGCGGTTATATTCCACACTCTGCCCATGCTCAAGGGCATAGCAGCTACTATTGAGAATCACAATTGTTGATTAGTGTCAATGGCACTGGAAGATTGTGGTAATGAGTAATCGAGAGTAATTATGAGGGCTCTCTGCACTTAACCATAACGGAATATTAATAAAAAAAAAATTTACTACCTTTATATTTTATAATATTTAATTATTTTGTATCAAATAATATTAATGTAAAATCAAAAATTATTTAAAATAATCAAATTAAACTCCGAGCTTATAATATAAGATTATAACCCGAAGAATGATAAATAAATGTTACCCAAATAGTCACAAACATTTTTAGCTTCGTTGTTTGTTTGGTCGCATTGTCAACTTGTTATCCAAAAAGTTGACACTCAAGCTACCAAAAGACCAAGCCTATTATGTATTTTATTATCAAATACATTATCGACTTGTTTTCATTGATAGTGAATCTAGTAGTCGTTCATAATTTGGCAGCTTTTCGATTGGCTGTTGTTATTTTACGTAGTGTGTATTGTCGGTTAATGTACCCCTTCCGTTCCGAGTCCTGGTAGTGGTCTCTATCGTTGGCCCTTGATGGCCCACATCTGCCTTCTGGTGCTCTCTGCTGGCTCATAAAACATGCTTGGCCGCAGGTATTCCAATGGCTGCAGCAGCACACGCCGCTAGGTTCGAGATGGCTTCTGGTTCGTGGCTGGCTGCCTGGTGCTGGAACAGGTACCTTGGGCAGCCTGGCGAAACTGAGCTCTCTTTCGTATTTATGCCTATGAATATTTCATTTAATTGAAGCGCATTCATTACCAACCACAGCAAGTATGCCCACCCCAAACCATTGTCGGCAAGCATTGCGCCCCCTTTTGGCGTTGTAATTAAAATAAATTTATTACGCAAAATGTTTTGCCAAAAAATTTGTCAAAAGTTGTTGGCCCGGCATAAATAATGGCGGCTCTTGTGTGCCAGTTTATATGCACATATCTTATGTTTCAGTGTAAGCGAGTGAGTGTTTGGGTGTGTGAGTTGTTTCTGTATTTTATGCTCGTTGTATGCTTAATGATCTGTCCTTTGTGTCCTGCACAGAGTCGACTTTGTTACCTCGTAAATTTATGTGGTTAATAAGCTTCTAATTGTTAATTTTCTTTTTGTTTAGGAAAGCAAGTTAATGAAATTGTAATACACTTAGTCAGGAACATAAAAAGTGTAAACCCATACTAAAAGTATGAGGATCAGATGGAGAGACGAAGAAATAGAAAGAAGATCTATAAGTGGCAGAGAGCTTTTTTTAAAGGAATAAATGTGCAATCAGCTCAAATCTTTTGTCGAGTTCTTGGCTATAAAAAAAACGTTTTCATATAAACTTTACCTTTACTTCCAGTCAAGAAGTCATTGCGTCAAGACTAAGAATATCATTTATTTAAAGAAACTTACTCTGCAGCTTAGATGGACTTTGCTTGTCATGGTGAATTGATTTAGAAGTAAATCTATTTTTTCGCACAAAAACAATAGAGTATTGGAGTGGTAAGCGAATCGAGGAATGCGCTCAAACAAAATAGCAATAGAGGCATGAAAGACCGAGTGAGACGCTGAATATTTGACATTGCATACTGCACTCTCATTGGTCGCTAAAGTAAGAACCCCTCTGCACCACGCCATCCCTTGGCAATGAACTGCAGCCACAAATGCGGCGATTGAATTGCACAGATCGAGAGCTCAAAAGCATTGCATTCTCTGCAGCGCCAAATACGCCAAACCATGGCGAAATATTTTCTCTGGCAACGAACGTCAAAAGATGCGCAGCGACTAACAAGTTTTCTACTTTAAACTAGACATTTGAGTTCCCTCAAGAAATTCAAGTTTACTTTTATTGCTGCTCTCTTCTATTCTTTGTTCATTGTTGTTGTTAACATTCGAGTATTGTTGCCGTGTTGCCATTGGAATGCTAAAAGCATAAGCACAAAAAAAAGGAGTACAGGCGAGCCAAAGTAAACTGCATAACTTGAACAACTGCAGTGGGGATTATACGACACTCAGCTACCTTTCCGAGTGAGCTTCAAATCAAAATAAAATGTAAAGTAAAGAAGTCAAGAGCATAATATGTAATAAGTACATACTTTTAAAGGTTTAAGAAATGATTTGCTGTTTGGAATACGAAACCGGTCAGGTTTTCGTGAAATGTGAAACTGATATATTATAATAACAAAATTGGAAAGAGCTTGTACAATTCAATTCAATTCAATTCAAGAATATTCGCAAAATGAGACGATTGGGGTAGGGGTAACTAACAAACTTGGGTAAATTTCGTAGTTTGTTTAAAAGGATCGTTTATGGTTTAGAAATGAAATTAAATACAAGCAGCATCTGGATTTAAATTTGAAAACCTGAAGGCGCGAACTTTAATCTATAATTTCTATTTAGCATAACTTTAATCTGATATGCTTTAAGATTCCACAGTCATTGTCTAAGTACCGTTCCTATCCTACCTTTCCTATCAATTCCTTCTACACCCCTATTTTGTGGGCAAGCTATAATAAGCACTATACGAAATGGCTCTGCCAGTTGCTTGGCGGCTCTTTATCTATAGTAGTCTCTGGCTTTGGGAGCCAATCATTTCGACTTTCTTGTGATCCTTTGACTGTACACACTGTTTGGTTTTGGCTTTCTTTTACTACAGACATACTTTTTATTGCAAGCCTTTTCTGCAGTTTCTCCTCTAGCAGTTGCTGATGCATTTTTAGATACTGCTTTTTTCATTGTGGGTAAAGAAATAAAGAGAACTCTATGGAAGACGTTGTTTGACTTTAAATACTTTGTTCTAATTGTTGTTTTTTCAACTGTTCTGCTAAGAGGATTATAATCAGTTTATAATACTATATGAACGAGTGTGGTAAATACGAATAACCAGCAAAAACAATTGAGCTAAGCCGCAGCTGTTTTATTCATCTTTTGCTGGCTAAATCATATAAGGCAGAGTTAGTGATGGAATAGCAGATGAATAGAGAATTCATAGAAAAAGGGCAAAATGCACTTTATAAACATAAGGAAACCAATAAAATATGTAACTTTATTTATATTATGATAACTCATGAGGTTCACTAAACTACTTAAGCATTTATATTTGGCCAATTATTATGATTCTTTCCACGTTTAGGGTATACGAATCACGCATACGCCACCTGTTTTCTCTAAATATGTCTTTATGTTGGTGTGCATACATAAGAAGCACAATCACAATGCTTTTTACACAACGCATGTCTTTATTATGTTTTATGCACAGCTGTGGTGATTGTTGCAGTGGTAAAAACACGAAAATATTCCGTCACTTTTTAATCTGCTTGAGAGAGTTGAACAACTTTTTTGTATATTTTTGTGGTTAGTTATGTTAATTGTGCATCTTACACATTTGTTTGGATGCTCAGCATTCTGCCGAATGCAATTATTTCAATTTCTTAAGGTGTGTAGAAAAATATTGTTTAATAATTTATGACAACCTGATTTTTAATTAAATCAAAAGTAACTATTTGGTTGTTTGTTGGTTATGTGGTTAATAAAAAGAAATGTATTATTATTTTTGAATAAATATTTTTCAAGTATTACTTAGTAATTCTGTTGTTTGATCATCAAGATGCTTTTAGAATATCACAAACAAATAAAGGAAATAAATAATGGTTTTGCATAATCTAAGTAAAACAAGCCTTAATAAATTAATTGAATTTTACTTCCACCACTAGATCAGTCATCGGTCATAATTCGTGTTTTAGAAAAGGCAATAATCTTAGTAACTGATTTTAGATAATTTACGTTCAATCATTTTCCATGGCGTTAAAGCAGCTACAAAACTGCAACCCTTTTACTAAAAGTGAAAAAGTATTATTTTTAGGTCATGGATTTAAAAATAAAATAAACTATTTTGTTTGTCAGGGTGTGCGTGACAAGCAGAAGGATACATATGCGACTCATGGCCCCATGCAGGCAAATCTTGACTTGCCGTTTCTACTTGTTTTGTATATGTTTGTGAATGATTTGTTTTATTTTTTTGTGTGCTTTTTGTTGATGGGGCAAGTGGCGTTGCATTCTGTTCAGTGATTCACGTCACTTATAGCTGGCAGCGTTGTTTGAATTTGATTTTGAAAAAAAATTTGTGCTGGTGCCAGATGCCGTTTGTATTTGGCCGTTTTTTTAAGATACTTTTTATTTCAGTGGAATGCAGAGTGCAGCTTAAAAGCGGGCTAGCGGAAAGTCGACTTAACAGGGTGATGCTGGTGCGGTAGAGGTCGCTGCGAGCGATTTAATGTGATGGGGAAGGGTTGAGCAACGTAGGAATGAGAGAGATAGAGTGGGGACTATCTAAGGGTCTCGAGTGGTTGTTCGGTGTGTTTAGTTCCGGCGGCTCATGCATAAAAGGATACCGATGCAAATTGCACACATCCTGCCAGCAGGATTGCATCCTCCCACAGCTCTATGCCTTGCTGAGGAAATATATTTTATTTATTTGTGTGTGTGTGTGAGCGAGCCTTTGTGTATGTGTGGCAGCTTCCGCCCAACTTGTGCAACACTTAGTTGCATTATCAATCAAACTGATTTCCGAGCCATTCATTCCATCTGTCTTCCCCCCCAATTGTTTCTCTCCTGCTGCATTTCGCTAAAACAAACGGTCAACACTTACCCAGCTGCTGATGATGCTGCTGCTGATGTTGATCCTTGCGCTGCGGTGGCAGCGGTGGTTGCTTCGACTTCCTCAAAGTTCCATAGCGTTGCGCTGCTTGCAGCATCTCATGCGGCGCCAGCGGTTGCTGCGATGCTGTCAACTCACGTTGTTGTTGTTGTCCAAAGCTCTGTTGACTCAGCGAACTGGTCACTGTGGTTATGTGCGTGGGTGGTGGCAAGGAAGCCGAGGCCATTGGATAGCTGGCGTAATCCACGAGGCCACTGAATGCGGATGGCGGTCGCTGTTCAACATAGATTTGCTGTTGCGTCTGTTGTGCAGTTGCGAGCTGCAGTCTCCAGAGCGCTTCCTGTGACAGATCGCGTGCATTGCTGTAGTTGTTCTCCTGGCCGTTGTTCGACCCTGTAACAGATTACAGAGTACATAAATTAACAAGCAAGCTGCTAGGTGCTTAAGATTGCTACCAAAATATGTGCCAGATGCAAGTTGAGAGACGAAAGGTAAGAGGTGCTTTTGAAACATGAAAGTCACACTGGCTAATTGGACAACACAAAAGATGCCTTGTCATGCTCATCAAGCAACTGTCCAGTCAACAGACGAACTAACGCCTCTGCTCTAAACCTGCTTTTAAGTGATGCTCTGAAGCTGATGGCTCCCATTCTTGCTTTCTCTTGCGTTTTCTTCCTTACCGCATCTGCATTTCGTTTGCATTTTACATCATTTTTACTAAGTTTAATTTAATGAATTAAATATTTTACGCAGTCGAATGCATTTAAAATCATGCAGTTAATTGAGAAATATTTTGTAACATTTTAATTTGAGAAAAATATTCAAGAAGTATTATAGCTACTAGTGTGCGAGTTTAAGCTTTAAATAGGTATTTCTGTAAAATAATTAATTGTATAGTACGTTTATATAATTGGATAAATTTAACTTGAAACTCGCAGAAAATTGCAAGGACGTAAATTTGTTGCTGTACATAAAATTAATAGTTTGACAATGATATATGTCTTTAGATAGCAAGGTCTTTCATTATTTCACTTCATAATTACGAACATAAATGTGGCTTTAAAAATTTAAAATTTTAAACCTAGCTACCTTTTTTATTCCCTATTTTCTAATAATATATATTTATTTTAAATTTAATAAAAATGAAATAAATTAATTAAAATTTGAAATCAAAGATGAAAGCGAACTTCATTTTTTCCATTATAATAGACTAGCCACAATCTACTGAAGAAGTTTTATATTTAAGAATTCACATAAAACATTGTCGCTTTTCAAATGTTAAAATCGCAAACTATCATATAGTTTGCACTCGTATTTATCTTCCGGTTGTCTTATACTTCTTGTAGATTGGAAGAAAAACCGTCAACAGATAATTTTTGGACAAAACGTACGAGTATTAAGAATAAACTTTAGTAAACAACGCAAACCAAATATCGAAAGTGCATCGACTCTAAATATCCATATTGGTAATCCCGAAATCATATTAGTTAATGCCACTGCTTGAACTGAGCATCCTTCATACTTTGCAACCAGCGGATGGTGCCAGCGACAAGTTCTCGAGAGCCTGTGACCAGGACATCGAGGCTCTTTTTCATGCCATACCGCTGGTTGCCATGCTTATCCTTCAGGTAATCGAAAAATGAGGGAATAGAGATGGAGAGCTGAGTGGTATCCCTTGTGCCATCTTCCTCACAAAGTGAACGCCAATTACTGGCATTGCGACGAGCTCGTTGTAATTCCTCCATGCTGTGCCAGTTGATAGCATCCTTCATTGCCTTATCCTGCTCCAAATTCACATCCAGCGATTCACCCTCAAACAAGCTTGGACTCGGCACAAAGCCAGCTTCCTCGAAGCGCATATTATGCCGCAATATGGTGAGCAGATCTTTAGCATTAAACTCGTTCACCTTGCTGAAAAGCAAAACCTTTGGAGAGCGACTGCTACGTGTGCTTGTATAAAACCATTCCCGACACATCATCATGCTCTCCAGCGTATCGGCGCTGTCCAAGTACACATTGAACATGTCATACTTCATGATCTCGAACTGACCACGTTGCACAAACGTCTCCAAGCCGCGTGTGGCACCTGGCGTCAACAGTGTGGCATTGTGCTCCAGGCCAGTGACATACTCGGGTCTGAAGCGACGCAGATAGTCGTAGGCCAGTTGGATGGCCAACGAGGCATTTAGCTTCACTGAAAAGTTGGCGCTATTCAACAGTTTTTTATCGGAGAAATTGGTGTCCGCATAGGCGGCATAGCTGGGCACGCGATGCAGCTGGACCCCAAGCTGCTTGGCACGTTGATTCAACACCTCAACGCATTCGGGTTGTGAGGCGCTGGTATAGATGCTGGCCTCTGGCTTCATGATGGCCGCCTTGGACCAGGCAATATCCCGCATCGAGTTGCTCAAATTGGAGCTCTGCTCCCAGCCCAGCGTGCATATGCCAATGGTCTTGGCATGGGCCGTAATGTTGGTGCAATCGCTGGCGCAGGCGCTGCCAACCTCGATAATGGCCACATCAACTTTGGCATTATGGAATGCATGACAGGCCATAATCGTGAGGAGCTTGTTGTAGCTGGGTGGTGGCTGCACATGCTCCAGCTGGGACTGAAGCTGCTGGAAGAGCTCCGTGAACTGCTGATCTGAGAGTGGCTCGCCCTCGATGCGAATGCGTTCGCTTGTCACAAAGAGATGTGGAGCGCAAAGCACACCCGTCTTGATGCCATGCGAGAGCAGTATAGCTTCTACTAGCAGACACGTAGAGCCGCGTCCTTTAGTACCGGCTACTTGGATAACTGGTATGCTTTCCAGTTGCTCCTGGTCGAAGCCTGTCTCGCTGAGGCACTGCAGCGTGTGCTCAATGTTCGGTTCCGACTTGTCGCTGCTGCGACTGCTCGTCTTGGTCTGAGCACGTCCAGTGTTTGGCTCGTGAGCCTGATAAGTGTTCAATAGGCGTATGGTCTCTAGATAGGCCAGACGCTCAGGGGACTTGGGCTCCGGCTCCGCCTCCATCTCGGGATCAGCGTCGGAACCTGGCGCCACAGCAGCATCTGCAGCTTTTGTCTTTGCCTCTGCGCCTGCCTTGGACTGTGGCTTCAGCTGTTGCAGTTTCTGCTGCTGTAGGTCGCGTCCAGCCTGCTGTTTTGACTGCATGTCTATTAGCCACTGTGCCTGTTTCTTTTGCTGAGCGCCATGCATGCGATTCATCCAAGACTTGCGCTCTGCCACGCTGCTGGCTCCTGTGACCTCGTTTTGCTCATCATCCTCTTGCTTTGCAGACTGCTTGCGATGTTGATGTTGCTGCTGCTGGAACTGATTGGACTTGTAAAAGGATTGAGAGTTAGATGAAGGTGTTCCCGCTCCCCCCATAAAGCCAGCCATTGGTGACTGGCCACGCTTATGATCACCTTCAGTTCTGTTCTTTGCCTTGGGCTGCATCTTCGGTGAAACTTTTGCCAGCCACTTGTCTCGCTGATCCATTATGTTAACCTGCGGCACAGTCACATTTTGTTCATTTGACTGCTGCTTGTTTGGTTTCTTGACTCCAATGGCTTCTGGCTTTGTATCAATTGATTTCTCTCGCACATTCTTCTGCTGCTGCTGTAGTGCAGCTGCTTGCGTTGCAGCTGGCGATGCTGTCGGTGTCTTGAAGCTCATCTTAAAGAAGCTCTTGCTGGATTGCAGCGTTCTCTTTTGTGGCATTACAATATTTCGGCATATTTTGTACATTTCTCACTTTCTGTTCTCCGGGATTGGCATGTAGTAAACTGCACTGCTGTTAAAGTTAAGATTTGGATTCTGAAGAATTTATGGGTTTAATCTAAACTGTGTTAAGTCCGATTCTGTCCTCTGTTTAATGTTTTACTTAATTTTATTTTTGATTTTTTATGTATAATATTTATCCTGACATATGAGACGACACGTAAAGTAAAGTATGAATGATAACCTTTCAAATGATCTAACAACCTATTTCTGCTACTCTTCAATATCCAAGTCTAAGCTTCTCTTTGAATTTAAACTCTCACATAGTACTTGGTCTCTGGTAATCAAAGCTTGTTCAAGCTGGTAATTTTTCGCTTTTTTATATTACTCTTTTTCTATTTTACTCTTTCCATATATTTCTTTTCCACGGTCTCTGGTATCTCTATCTTTGTATCGTTTTTTTATTCAATTTCTTTATTTAAATATTTCCCGAAATATTTCCTAGTTGTTTTAATATTTATGTGTTTTAATTTATTCTCTGCCTTAATCTCTCAACATTTTATCTTAAATTTATTTTTACTTCCTATTCCCAGTCGACAGCACTCTACTAGTCTAACTCGCTTTTCTCATTCATGTTCTAATTTATTTATTTATTTCAAGTGCATTAAGTGATAATAAATTTGGCATAAAATGAATCGAAATGAGTGAGAATAAGAAGACGGTCAAGATGATGGAGTGAGAATTGTGCTGGTGCATGTATAGTGCGTGTTGCAAGTAACATATTGCAAGTGGCAAGAGGAAGGTGCATACATATATATTTAACTATTTAGTTATTGGCGTTGTGAGTGCATTTTGGGGTGCAAAGTTCAAGTGTCTGCTTGGTGGTGCGGGTGCTCGTGCTTTCAAAGGTGCGGCATCCACTTGCTGTAATCCCACAACATTTCCTTTCACCGTGAGTGGGTGTGCACGAGTGTGTGGGCTCGAGTGTGTGTGAGTGCGATTGCGAGTGTTACCTGTGATGGCAAGCGTTGTTGTTGTTGTCGCGGTTTTGGCATTACGTGAAGTTGTTGTAATTGTCGTTGCCAGCGCCGTTGTGGTGCCAGCCGTGGCTGCGGTCAACTGCTGCTGCCCCTGCACCACCCGCTTCTGCCCCTGGCTAAGGTAGCCAAGGTTGCCACCGCCTCGCTTCAAGGTGGAGTTGTTGCTCAGGCTGTTGCCGCTGTTGCTATTGGAGGTGTTGTTGCTGCTGCTGCTGTTGCTGTTGCTGTTGGCGGTGGTGTGAGTGTGGGCGGTGTTGTTGTTGGTGGTGGGCTGTTTCGTTAGTTTGGCGGCGCGTGCTGCTTGTTGGAGCTGGCTGCTGTTGGCTGGCATTGGAGTCGCCTCAAGTGGTCCTGCTTTGGTTGCAACCGCATGGACCACACACACACAGAGAGACACACACATAGACACACACACACATGAAGCACGTAAGTTACACGATATGTGTCGCCAGTTCGTTGAGTTGGGCAGGGAAGGGTAGAGAAATTGTAATTAAGTTGGCATTGGCGTCGCGCTTTTAAGTGCACAGTCAAAAAATGAACAACAATAACGACAAGAACAACAACAAGTACGGAAATAGCAAAAGACCAAAGTTGCCAAACGACACACAACATACACTTACTCCCTCACACAATTAAACTGCATTTTGTGGAAAACATTTTTCGGTTAGACTTTACAAGAAATTTGGTACAGAGGTCAAGAGGCACCGGCAACCGCGAGATTACCATTTAAATTAATGGAAAGCTTTGACAACGTTTAAAATTTATTAAATGGGAGTGCGCTTTGTTTTAAGTAAGTCTTATTTTTACAGTACGTATTGTCAAAACATTCTGTGAGCCAGTTTTGGATATTTCTTCAAATACCTTATCGATCTTTGTCTTTTAAATTTTTATACAAGCGTTCTTTTAAATCTGTCGAGTCTATTTTGGTAGGCACACTAATAATCGCCATCTTCATGAGTTCTAGAATTTTAGTTAACATCGTACTATACAATAGTCCCAGAACTTATTCAGGAAACAGATCTCATATGTGAAATCAAGTTCAGTTGCTGTGCCACTGAGTAATATAATAGTAGTATTCATCAAACCTAAAAGAGTGCAATCGAGATAATACGAGTACTGATGAGTTTTTATTATATCTTTTATATATTTTGGTGCTCGTTCTTATTAGGTCGTGGATTTTAAAAATTTGCATGACCCAATGCGTTTGTCCAAATGTGCGTAATAGGCAGAAGAAGTCATCTGTGACCCCATAAAGTAAATATATACATCTATTTTTGAGTGGCATGAACAGACGAGTCGATATAGCCCTAACTCTCTGTTCGTCTGTTTGTATGAACACCTGGATCTCAGAGACTATAAAAGCTGGAGCTACCAAATTTTTGAACCAACATATAAAAACTTTCCGCGTGAGAAACCTAGAAAGTTTTTGGTACACACATTAACAATCAGTATCTTATTGATCCATGAAAGAAATAAGTTATTCAAGATATTTATTTGTAGAGCGAAGTTAGGTGCAGTTGGTATGTCACTCAGTGACTTAATTATAGTGTTCAATAAACAAAATAAAGTGCAACTAGCTAATGATTTTCAATTTCGGTATATTTTTTGTTATATATTTAGTATATTTTTAATTAGAATATTTCGCTCCTATTTTTTGTTGCATTCAGATCTGAACATGGAATCTTTAAGATGAGTTAGCTTAGTCCAATTAAGAGACCAAATTCTGACATTATTAAACACAATCTACATATTTAGAATATTTGCCATCAATATTTCAGCCTACTTTTAATAGTTTATTTTTGTTATTCCAAATAATGGCTAAGCAGCAAATATATGTTTATATAAACCTATTCTATCTCTCTGTGTTTCGACTCTTGTCTTTAAATCAACTTGTAAATTGTTGATGTCCATTTTATTTTATGTTATGCCCGTTACAACGGGAGACTATGATTAGCTATTGCAAGTTTTCCAAACCAAAGGTTTCAGTTAGTTAGATGCTAGTTAATGCGATTTAGGGATTAGAAACTCAGTCTCTGATTAATTTTATTTGTAGTCGCCAGTCCCTTATTCGATTAGTGCATACATTTTTATGCTATGATTACATCAAGACTTTCATTAGACTTTCCAGAGAGTTGATGACTCATGTGGAGCTTAGCTCCATGAGCTTAAAGAGATGTCTAATCTGTAAGCGTTTTAGGGGAATTCTACCAATTTGGTGTTTTAGCTTCAGCTCTTGATAATTTTATTTTAGTTCAGTTTATAATTGTCTTTGTTTGTCAAGAGTCTGAAGTGGCGACCACTTGACGGCCAGAAAGGACAAAAGTTTTCTTGTTCTTTTTTACTTGTTTTTGGCAACCGTTTTTATGACTTTTTCGAGGCAGTTGCAGAATGTGAAGGATGTCAGGCCGTTTGGCTTAAAGCCAATTAAAAATTGTGCTGCTGAAGGACAAAAGGCACGACTAACGGTTTAATTCTCACTTAATTGGAATTACGATGGAATGCTACACGGCAGCAGATACAATGAAGGATATGCCCCGGATGCTGAACGCGATTGGCTGGCCGATGTCATTTGGTTTCCAAGGCAAACGGAAGGTGCTTATGCAGAGGGTGGGTGAGGCAGGATGTTGTGAGATGAGTCTAGATTGACATGAAATGCAATTACGGCCAAAAGCCGAACGAGCTGGACAAGAGAAGGCGTCAAAATGAACGCCATAAATCTGCGTGGTCCCAAAAATACAACGTGGCTTAATGAAGAAACTGAAGCAAAGGAGATTTTCTCACTCCTCCTGTTTCCCCCCTTCATTGCGCTGCCTACTTACACTCGCCATGATGTCCGGCGCTGGAAGGCAGCACTTGATAGGTGTCGCCATCGACGCCAATGGCACTTGTCACATGATATCCGTAACCATTCGAATGCGTCTGCGATTGTGGCTGTTGATTCGCCCCGTAGAGTCCTTGCTTAGGATACGAGTGCAACATCTCGCCCTGCTGCATATTCAGCTGCTCGTCGGGATCATGCAACGCTGTTAGTGTTAGTTCCATGCCACCGTCCAGCTGCTTGCTGTCCAAACTCCCCGTTGGATAGTAGGGCGGAGGAGGCGGGGCTAGCGTTGATTGCACATCACGTTGTTGCTCGCTGCTCGTTGCTGTTATTGTTGCTGTTGTTGTTGTTGCCACCAAAGATGCACGCGAGGCATCCACATCGTACTCCTTGGCCACAGGCGTTGTTGTGGCGGCCGCCGCTGCTTGCTTCTTTGCCGCATGCGTTCGCCGGCAGCGACAGAATGCGTAGAGCAGCAGTAGCAGCAGAACAAACGAAAGCCCCGATATGATGATGGCCACCACCGCGGATGTGGTTAACCCCGAGTTGTGTGGCATGTACGACTTTCCAACTGCAAAGAGATGGCACACAAAGAGAAACAGAGAACATTTATTCAAACGGTTTAACCAGTCGTTATTTGCGGTACTGCGAACTGCAATTGCAATCAAACTGTCACCGCATTTTATTAATCAATTATTATATTGGTCTAGTTAATTGATAAATTATTAAATCATAAATACATTTTTGTAAATAATGAAGCTAAGTACGAAGAATAACTAAATTTCTTCGCTGGGGGAATGCCATATATTTAGCGAACGACATGTGTAGCCTAATAAAACTAAGAAAAGACAGCTCTTTGGTAATAAACTGAATAATATAAATAATAAGATTCTGGTCGTACTGAATTGTTCCATAACCAACAAAACAATTCAATAATTTACAATCAATTACTTATTATTTATTAAGTATATTCTATTAAATGTACTAAATTAATCTTTTAGGTTGTGTTTTTATGTACTCCAGCAAATAAAATTTATTAAGCTAATCTTTTACATGTATTTAATTCATAAACATTTTTATAATAAGAATTGGAACTGTTCACATGTCTTTATGGCAAATTCTTTTGTGTAAGGTTTCAATAAATTTTTTTGAAGGGCAGATAATCTTAACTGAAACTTTGTATTATCTATATATATAAAAGGAAGTCGTGTTAATGTTACACCACTTATAACTCAAGAAAATTTCAAAGGGAGGTAGTTTAGAGCAAGGAGAAGGACATAGGATACTTTTTATCCCGTGAAAATCTTTGCAAAAACCGGAAAATAGAAAAAACCGTTTTTAGCAAACGCTAACAACGGCTCTGAATTTAAATAGAAAAAATCGTTTTTAGCAACAAACGCCAACACCAAAGGAGGCTCTGAAGGCCGAAATCGAAATTATACGTGTATGTTTTTTCACTCGCTGTGCATTGTTCATTGAGTGATTGTTAGAATTTTTTCAATAAATAAATAAATAAATAAATAAATAAATAAATAAATAAATAAATAAATAAATAAATAAATAAATAAATAAATAAATAAATAAATAAATAAATAAATAAATAAATAAATAAATAAATAAATAAATAAATAAATAAATAAATAAATAAATAAATAAATAAATAAATAAATAAATAAATAAATAAATAAATAAATAAATAAATAAATAAATAATAAAAAACGCATATGACAGCTATGTATTTAATTTTTTTGTATTTTTTCCAATTAAAAAAAAAGATTATTTATTGCCATTAAGGCGGAACAAAGTTCGCCGGTTCACTAGTTCTCAATAAATTCTATTGGTTTTACATTAATATTTAGATTAGCAGCCTCTGCACTGAAAAAGGCATACATTTTTAGAGAAACAAACTGTGAGATACCCGCCACCCAATTTTACCATCGAAATATTATATTTTTCAAAATATACTGAAACAAGATAGAAAGCTACAGTCGAGTTTGCTCGACTGTGAGATACCCGCCACCCAATTTTACCATCCAAATATTATATTTTTCAAAATATACTGAAAAAATAATTTAAAAAAAATATACTAAAAATACCAAAATAATATATCAACATTTTCTTTGTTCGAAATTATTAGCTTGGCGGCACTTTGGTTTATTGAACACCATTATTATGTCGCGGAGTGTCATAGCAACTAACTAGGCAGTACTAGCAGTTGCACGTGGTAACGCCTTATAAAAGTAATATCTTAATAACTTCTGTGTTTTTTATCTGATTGTAACCAAATTCGCAGAGATCATTGAGATGGTGATTAGTATTGTGCGTACCAAAATTGAACGTTCTAGGTTTAAAACGACGCCTGCAATTCGGTTTTATTCGATTTACGGGGGCGGGAGGGGGCGTGGCCAAAATCAAAAACAAACTTGATCTGCGTGCAACAATAAGACATACTGTCGCGAAAAATTTGTTGCTCTATCTCTTGTAGTCTCTGAGATCTAGGTGTTCATACGGACGGACAGACGGACAGACGGACGGACGGACAGACGGACATGGCTATATCGTCTCGGCTGTTGACGCTGATCAAGAATATATATACTTTATGGGGTCGGAGATGCTTCCTTCTGCCTGTTACACACATTTTCGGTCGGCACAAAGCCATAATACCCTTCTACCCTTTGGGTAGGCGGGTATAAAAATATTTAAAACAAGTAAGAAAACTGCAGTCGAGTTTGCTCGACTGTGAGATACCCGCCACCCAATTTTACCATCAAAATATTATATTTATATAACAGTATAAAAATATACTGAAAAAATACTTAAAAAAATATACTAAAAATACCAATATAATATATCAAAATTTTCTTTGTTCGAAGTTATTAGCTTGGCGGCACTTTAGTTGGCTTATTGAACACCATTATTATGTCGCGGAGTGTCATAGCAACTAGCTAGGCAGCACTAGCAGTTGCACGTGGTAACGCCTTATAAAAGTAATATCTTAATAACTTCTGTGTTTTTTATCCGATTGTAACCAAATTTGCAGAGATCATTAACATGGTGATTAGTATTGTGCATACCAAAATTGAACGTTCTAGGTTTAAAACGACGCTTGCAATTCGGTTTTATTCGATTTACGGGGGCGGGAGGGGGTGTGGCCAAAATCAAAAACAAACTTGATCTGCGTGCAACAATAAGACATACTGTCGCGAAAAATTTGTTGCTCTATCTCTTATAGTCTCTGAGATCTAGGTGTTCATACGGACGGACAGACGGACAGACGGACGGACGGACAGACGGACATGGCTATATCGTCTCGGCTGTTGACGCTGATCAAGAATATATATACTTTATGGGGTCGGAGATGCTTACTTCTGCCTGTTACATACATTTTCGGTCGGCACAAAGCCATAATACCCTTCTACCCTTTGGGTAGGCGGGTATAAAAATATACTAAAAAATACCAAAATAATATATCAACATTTTCTTTGTTCGAAATTATTAGCTTGGCGGCACTTTAGTTGGTTTATTGAACACCATTATTATGTCGCGGAGTGTCATAGCAACTAACTAGGCAGCACTAGCAGTTGCACGTGGTAACGCCTTATAAAAGTAATATCTTAATAACTTCTGTGTTTTTTATCCGATTGTAACCAAATTCGCAGATATCATTAAGATGGTGATTAGTATTGTGCGTACGCGAACGTTCTAGGTTTAAAACGACGCTTGCAATTCGGCTTTATTCGATTTACGGAGGTGGGAGGGGGCGTGGCCAAAATCAAAAACAAACTTGATCTGCGTGCAACAATAAGACATACTGTCGCGAAAAATTTGTTGCTCTATCTCTTGTAGTCTCTGAGATCTAGGTGTTCATACGGATAGACGGACAGACGGACAGACGGACATGGCTATATCGTCTCGGCTGTTGACGCTGATCAAGAATATATATACTTTATGGGGTCGGAGATGCTTCCTTCTGCCTGTTACATACATTTTCGGTCGGCACAAAGCCATAATACCCTTCTACCCTTTGGGTAGGCGGGTATAAAAAACAACAACATTACTTGTGCACACTATGAGAAATACAATGTGGGTTCGATATTTTGAGATGCATCGTATTGGGGTTTTCAATTTGTTATATTTACTTTTGACACCATTTCATATTAATGTAGAATAGAAACGAACGAGGTAAAATGTTTGTACATTGAATAATGCATATTTTACGATCCAGTTGTAAAGTGGCTTAAAATCTGCACCGAGACCGACGCCAGTTTTCCCCGCAATCCGTACAAATTTAAAAATGGGAAATCTTGCGGGTTCCGATCCTAATTTTATATCCGTTCAGGTATAAAGCAATTTACCCAATTTGCAAATTCTTGAAGAAATGATTTTCCAACCTTGCTGCATTTTCGCACATAAAACATATAAAAATTTTTTTCACTGCACTCTCAGCGCAACTGCCATTGTTCTGTCCCTGTCTCGCTAACGTATCTTCCGCACCCTTGCTGCCCTCTCTTGTTATGGCCCACGAAAGTTATGCGTTCAAAAGTCTGTCGTTGCCTCGTCCCTCCCTATGTCATGACATTTATGCTGATGGCTATTCCTTCCACTGCTTTGGTCGCGAGTCTCGGACCGCAACGGTAAAATTTTATTACGTATTTGGACTTTGTGTCGATTGCTCCAAAGGTCAAAAATCGTGCCCATCTCTGGTGTAGAATATTAAATGATAATTATTTACGAATTATTTGTCATTAATATTAATTTCATAATTATTTAATCGTTTTATTGATTTAAATATCCAGCTATTTGCAGTTCATCCCCAAACCATACTTACTTTCAGCATTTGCATATGCTCCGCAATGCTCGTGGTTTGCCAGAAGACAGAGCTTGACGCGCACGACAGGACCTGGACCCGCTGTCTCGGCTAGAGCCATGGTGCGATCCTCTCCCAGCTGTCCGTTCGTGGGGTTCAAGCTGCGTCCAGAGCTGGTGGCCGTGGTGTAGTGGGCGGTACGTGCAATTTGATTGAGGACAGCTTCCTTGAAGGTAGCTTCATTGCCAGACGGCAGCAGAGTAAGCGTCTCCACAATCTCCCACATGGGCACGGTGGCATCGCGAGTGACCAGCGATTCGACGACAGCGATGAGGGAGAGACAAGTGGCGGCCACATTGATGCCCAGCACATGCGAATTGGGATCGTAACTGACGTGCAAAGGCGGCGGTATCTTGTTCACCTTTGTGGTGGCCAAAATCTCATTGGAGTAGCCCGAGTGGCCTTTAGCATTCATTGCATACACCTTGAACATATAGCTCTGATGCTGATCAAGTGGCGCCAGTTTGCAGGGATTCTCACGGAAGCAATTAAACTCGATCCACTCGTGGGCGCCGACTTGAGAAGAGGAGCTGCTCACTTGATAACTGGGCGTGAAGGCGTGGCCAGAGCAGTCGGACAACAGCTGTTCCCTAGGTGTGGCCACACGGCGATAGCTCACCAAGTATTTAGTGCTCATGAGACCGCCATTGAAGCCTGGCTGCCAGTTGAGCACAGCATAGTTGTGGCCCACCTCAATGACCTTAAGAGCAGTGGGTTTCTCTGGCGCTCCTTTGGGCTGCAGGCGTATCTGGGTACGTATGGTGTCGAGAGAATTCACGGCTCGACAGGTGTACTCGCCGTAGTCCGAGTGTTGTATATGGGCAATGCGCAATATCGATGTATAGATATCATTGGTGTCCATCCGAGTGCTAATCTCGTAGTGTCCATCCGAGGACATGGTGAGTGGAGAGGGATTGCTGCCAAATTGCCACTGGAATTCCGGCTTGGGATAGGCTTGCACCTTGCACACTACCTCCGCGGATTCCCGCATATCATAGGCTACCTTGTTGTACTGATGAAGTACAATCGGTTCGTGCTCAATGCGCAGATGCATCGAGGAATTGGCCGAGTTCACATCGTTCTCGTAAAGGCACGTGAAGAGTCCTCTATCGCCGGGCAGCAGCTGATTGCCATTGGGTCGCGCCTTACCACGGAAACGCAGTATGCTCTGAACGGTCATCACACCACCGCCGGCATCTGTGGGCGTAGTCCTAATCTCGTAGAGCTTGCGTGTGGGCAATATTTCGGTGCCATCCTTGATCCAGCGTATCTGTGGCGTTGGCTTCGCCTTGGCACTACAGGTGACGCCATAGTCCGCATCGCCCACTCGCTTGGTCATGTGCTGTTGCAGCTTAGCCAGGAACTGTGGCGGCTGATGCACTTCCAGTACGATGGTGGCCATTTTGCCAATGCCCAGCTCGTTGACGGCATGGCAGTGATATCTGCCCTCGCTGCCCAGATGTGCCTTGGGTATGGAGTACTGTGGTCCCTGTGCCAAAATCTTTTGCGTATTGCTCATTTCACCATCCACGTCGCGAAACCAGCGATACTGCGGCACAGGCCACCCGGGAGGATTCGCCGAGCAGCTGAGTGTCACGCCATTGCCTACATGGACCACAGGTTTGTTGGGCGAGATATAGGCCTGGCCAGGGCGATGCCGTACCAGGAGCGCCACCGTGGAGTTGCCCACACCCTCGATGCGCTTGGAATTGAAGGGTTGCATAACATTCACCGAGCGACAGATGTAATTTCCTGCATGTTCGGCGCGCACCGAGGCCAAGGTTAACAGCTCTCCATTATAGCGAAAGTCGGGAGCACCTTCCTTAAGCCACTCGATGTTGATGGAGGGTGGATTGGCGGTGACATTGCAACGTACTAGCACAGTTTCGCCTTCTTCTGCCTCGTGTGTCTTGGATTCAATGGTGACAATTGGTGGATAGAGCACATCGAGTATTATGTCCTTTTCGCCAGTTTTCCCCAGACCGTTGTCCGCACTGCAGGTGTATTTGCCAGCATGATGACGACTCACCCGATAGATCGTATGACTCGGAGTTGCACTCACGTATTGCCCATTGCGTGACCAGCGAACATTTGATACCATTGGCTTGGCATCGACGCGGCAATCCAGCTTGGCAATGTGATCGCGCTCAATGCGCAAAGGGTTCTGTGGTCCCACCTCTACGCGGGGGTAATCTGCAAGCAAGAAGGAAGGGTATGCGGTTAAACAGAGGTTCTACAAGCAACAATGGATTGAGTGGGTCTAAAGTGGGGTCAAAGCTCTTCGACTCCGCATACAAATAGTCAATTAAGGCGCTACTTTGTTGCGATGGTTCGTTGCTTCAAAACGGCGCATTAACTTGCCAATAACCATTTTCAATTACACGTACACAGAGTGCTCCTGTTTCTTGTGCTACTACCTTCACTACCCGCCCGCAGGACATTTAGGCCGGGTGAACACATTGACGAGCAGCGTGACCCATCGACATTTTTAAATAATACCCATTTGAGGTGTAACAGCCGCAGCAACTAGCAAATGACCAAGGCTATTATAACAAGGGCATTGTGCTCAGCAGTGCACAGTGGGAAAAGCTCTTTGTATATGTGATAAAATTACAGTAGAATTGATCCACGTTATGTGAGAATGAAACCAATTAATTTTAAGTTAATTTATAGATAGACTAATGCATATTTGCTATTTTCTTCTTTAATGAAGTATCTGCTTTTATATTTGTCTTTAAACAAGTTGTTTTAGATTTACAGGTTAATTTTCGTAAATTTTTACAAGTCAAAAGGAAATAAAATTTGAAATCGAGTATATATAAAAAGAATGTAATTGTCGTAATTTAATTATTTTAAATTTAAATTTTAGTCACACTAGTTTTGAAATTTTTCGATCTCCTTGCTCAATTTGTCAATAATTTTTTTTAAGTCTGCCTTAAAAATAAGTCTACTTTTTGGGAGCTCTGCTTTCAAATCATAAATATTTTGTGTTGAAAAGTAGCTAAAATTTTGAAGCCTTAGGATTATTATTCCTGATTCAAATAAATCAAAGTTCTTTTCATTTCTTTATAGGTTTTAAAGATAAGTTTTCTATGTAGTGTTAGTTGGGGAACTTATAATATTTTTGTATGTTGGTCAAACTCTTATCAGTTGTAAAATTTAAGAAATCACATGAACTATTCTTTCTTTTCCAAAATTTAAAAAATTATTTTCCTTGATTTAAAGTTTATTTTACAATAATGTCTGTTATAATCCCACTGTGCAATGGGTCATTTTGCTTAACTGGTTGTCCATGTAACGTTAGTTTTTGTTTGGTTGAAATCGGTTTTTGGGGTCTGCTTGCCACTTGGCTGGTTAGTCAAGCGAAAGGCATAACAGCTAACTATAGTTGTTGGTACTTGTAGTTCTTATGGTTGTTGTTGTCGTCATTGTCGAGGTTGATGTTTTTGCTGTTTCAGTACCAATTAACTTTCAAATACTTTAATTTAATCACCGACTGAATGACCAAATGTTCAAATGTCCATTGCTGAACTCAGTCGACGTTGTGGCTGCCATTTTTGAAGTAAATGTTTCTGATGCTTTTGTATTTATTCTTGGTCATGTTGTTGTTGCTTCTAATGGTGTTTTTGTGCTACAAAATCCTCAATCAAAATGTTTTAAACTGCGAGGAATCGAGGCCAAAAACGAAACCAGTGTTGCTCAAGACCCAATTACATAGCGACCAACACATTAAAGCCTATGCAACTCTGTTAGTGTGAGTGTGTGCGAGTATGAAGTGAGCTGGTGTGTGTAATTATAAAATAAAATTTAATGAGCAACGCATGTCAGCGCGTTACAAAAAAAAAAAAACGAGTTCAGCTTATATTTCAACACATGCTGCCTGCCTGCATGTACCCAACAGGTCCGCGCCCCCACCTATATCTCGCCTTCACCACTCTCTACTGCTTGCAGGTCCCCTTGGCATTTTCATGCCCAGCCAGCCATGCAGTTTCACGCTAACGGGTGTTGCTGCAACGTCCATCCAGTCTCCAGTCCCTTGCCACAAAAGTTGCTGACATTTGCCATGAAGTTAGCTATGCGATTTTCCCCTTTCTTTAAATTTGAAAACACATTTTTTTCCTTTTTAAATTTCTTGTTATGTTTTTATGCTCCGGCTCCAGGTATCATGATTTTGACACCTTCTTCGTGAAGTCGTGTGCAGCAGGCACCTCGCAGCTTATCAGGGTTTAAAACTGCTTAAAAAGTTGTTACCAGATGTGTTCCAGTCTTTAAAGTTTGATAACTTGGCTTTAAATTAAAGTCTTCCTGACATTTGAGGATTATTCTCAAAACTTTTTAAATATTTTTGAAACTATGTAGAAACAATATCTAGATATGTTGAACATGAAGTCTTTGTGAAATTCAAATTTATAATTCAATATCCTACTTGAAGCAAATGTTGTGATTTTAAAATTCATTTAATTATTACTTCTAACTTAATTAATTCAATTTAATTATTTATATTTTCAATTTATTAACTTTTCATTACAAAAATGAAAACTTAATATTGAAAATTAATAGTAAAATGGTTCAAAATATTTAAATATACTTGATAAATATTTTGTTTGCCATATATTAAATAAAATATTCCATGCTTGGTTTGTGAGTTTGGTATTTAGAGTACATTTTAAATAATATTAATCAAACTTTTTCAAATAATTTTTTTAAGATACATTGATGCATAAATATACTCTAATTCAATGTAATTAGTTAAAAAAAAATCAATGAAAAGTATTAAAAATAATGTTAAACATTACAGTTGCACTGGGTATCTGACTGTCGAATATACCTTTTAGAAATATTTTTTAAAATAAGTTGGCAGGTCTGGGTATCGTTGGTTTTTTCGCCACTGAATGTTCACATGCATGTTGCCACGCCCCGCCACAAACGCCCCCTGGAACGCAGCGCATTGTGATTTTATGACTGGCTACATTAGTGCCATGAAATATGCGTCGCCTGCACCTGCAACAAGCCACCGAGCCCCCCTTTCTACCTATTTTCACCATGCCACATATATACATAAGACTACCCCTTCTTGCCCCACGCTCGGTGTGTATAAACCTCGTTACACGACCCAAACGAGGCTTTGGCTTCCGGCTAGGCAGCGTTAAATAAAACTGAGCGTTGCTCATACGCCGCGTGGTCGTTACTTATGCCCGTTGGCCATTTTGCAGCGAAAATTAAATTATTTAACCCGGAACTGGGCCGAGCCCCTCGTTATTAATGCCGTCGCTGTTGTTCTTGTTGTTGTTGTTGCTGTCGGTGCTGTTGCGGTTGCTGCCTGCAGGATGTATCACACAACTGCTCGGAGTTATTTTAATGAGTCAAGTTTGCATTTGCTTTAAGCTGCATCCACACCAACTCTGACTCCTCCTCTATGGCTTTGCCATTAACCCAACCTCGTCTTGGCCAAATTGAAAAGTTGATTCAAAAAGAACAACAAACAAACATATTCAGCGTCAACGGCAGAAGCGAACCGAATTCTGTGGACACCAGTAGCAGCAGGACCAGGAACAGCTGCTGTCGCGTACGTGTCACAAAACACATCACGTGACTTCCGTTGCGCGTGCCTGCAACACCTACTCGCACACACTCGTACTCTCGTATGCACTCATACACATGTATATGTACTTGCAGTCCCTCTCCTGCTGTGGTGCAGTCAAATGACAAAATAAATATAGAAACTGCATTTGGGAGTGCGTTTGGCTTAAACATTTAAATTCAGCTACCATATTGAAAGCAATATTGAACGTTTTATTAACTAAATAACAATTAAGAAGGCTCAATTGCCAAAAAGCAGTAAATGTGCTCAATTAAAATGAAATTGCATGGAATATATTACATATTTCGTTTAACAGAAGCTAAAGTAAAGGATCAACGAAACGAAACTCATCTGGTGCATTAAAGTGTTAATAAAAGCAAAAATAAAAGAGTAACAAGTACAAATTCTGTAGTCGAGAGTTCTCGTCCACGACATACAGGGTATGTCGTAAACGAGAACTCTCGACTAATTGTATACTAAAAAGAACGGCAGTTAGTTCTATTCATTTGCGAGAATATATGGAAATTTAATAGTGAATGCAAAAGTGCATTAAAAAACGTTTTGGTAAAAATTCCATACATCTACTGCGCGAACATGAAATTTTGTTTTTGTAGTTTCCTAATTTTTCTGTACATGTATGATCTCTGAAAATTTTCTTAAAATCGAACAATAAACCTAGAAGTTATTCGAAAATGACTTTTATATGGCGAAATCAGAAGCAGTTTCGCCGAAACTCAGATAAGAACAGTATCCAAAATAAAGAAATATCTATAACAGAAGACCATATATAATATATTGCATTAAACAGTCCTTGTATAAATGCACATTATAATACATTTCATTCACCTCCTGTATCGTATAACGATGGAATTTGACCACAAATTTGAGTTAAGATATCATATTCGACATTTAAAGCTTTGCTTCCAGAATTTCCTGTACAGCTATTAACAAACTTTATATCTGAAACTCTGCAGAAATAAGCCAAATAGGCAACTATTCGCATATGGATGTCAGAATATTTTTATTGCGCAATTGTTGACAAGCTTGTGGCCGGCTTCTGTCAACAACGGCCCAAAACCCCAAAATCCAGAGGAGACAGTTTGAAAAACTCATTCACCCCCTCCTTCATCAGCATTGCATTCATGCAACCCTCTCCCATGTGCGATGTGAATGTTTATCGTTCGTTTGCAATTGCTTATAAAAAGTGTTGCCTACTTTTTTGGTGAAGCTCGAGCGGGATTGCTGTGGAGGAGAACGACGGCTTTTGTGTGTATTGGTCCATAGGTGTCATATGTATGGCCATTGAAATTAATTGAATTGGCTGCGCGTTGTAACAGTCGCAGCTACAACAACAACGCCAGGTACGACAACAACGAGCGGAGGTAAAACAAAATTTTTACAGTGCACTTGCGGTTGCACACAATGCTGATGAAGTTCGATTGGAGGTTGGTTGGGTGGCACTGCAAGTTAATTGAAAGTGGGTAGCAATTAATTTGCTTTGTCACAAAAGCTGTTAAGTTGCTACCCCCAAATTCCCTATGACTCACGTACAGTCTCGGACACTCGTTGCACTCCCTTTGAGCTGCAAAGACAAACATTTTTACATCTTTTATGTAGATAATTTACGCTTTAGCGACTTAAGCTGCAGCTTAAAGCTGATGAAGTTAACGCACACTGCGCTCTCAGGTAGCAAAGTTTCGAGTTAAAGGCTGCCCCAGAATATTGCATATATTAAACAGTGCCCAACGTTCTGCATGCTGGCTTCGAAAACCAAGGCAGCCCTACGGCATAAAAGCAAAACTTGAAATCAGCTTAAGGAAAACTGACACAAAGACAGCATAGGCAAAAGCTAAGTCTTTAAGCATAACAATTGACAGAGGATCTAGAATAGGTTGCAATAGCTGGACAATACAGGTAACTTGAAGTTGAGCGCTTGAAATGTTGTGCAACTTTTGGCAACGGCATTTTCTTTTGTGGTTCAGTTTTCCCGTTATCCCAGGCTCTATGCAAATGTGCTCGACTGGACAGGATTGTGCCAAGGATACCAGCACACTGACACTAATTGCAATTGTGTGCGAGCATTAGCACGTGTCTGTATCGCTCCCAGCGGCAATAGCGTTGTGCGTCCTAGGCGTCGCCATCAACTCCTGCAAGGCTATCTACCGCGTCTGGAAAAAGCTTTTCGTTCTCTGCTCAGATCAGAGAACAGACATTTCGTCCTTTGGTTATTTGGCACTTTGCCTTTTGCCGTTTGGCAACGGCATACTCAAAAAGGACAAGCCACAGACTCCCGCTCCAGGCTGCATTTGCTCCAATATTGGCAAGCAATAACTGCCGCGACGGCAACCGAAAATCGTTTGGTTTTCTTGCTGGTTTAGTCGTAGTTATTTTTGTTGCAGTAGTTGTTATTCTACCTCAGGCATGTAAGCCAACCGTTTCGTTTGTCAAGGTGACTTGCTGTTAATGCACTGTGAGAAATAACTTGGAAACGTGACACATAAATTTAAATTTAGAAAATAATTAAAAAATCTTTGTATTAAATTTGTCTATAGCCTTAGAAGTATGAGAAACGCATAAATTCTGGATTAATCAGTCAAACAGATGATGATTATATGCTTTAAAACTAAAGTGAGAAATAATAAATACAATTTTTTTTTCATTCATTATTTGATATAAATATACAAACAATGAAGGTGTCTGTTTAATAATTCATTAAAATCAATAGAATGATAGAGCTGAGTTACAAAACTCTTCCAATCTTTTCATTATAAAAATCTGTATCTCCCAAAAATACTATAAATCAAAATGGTGATTATTATTGTTTGTACCAAAGCAAACTTGAAATGCATGCAAAAATAAGAGTTATTGCTTGGTTGTTGGTTCTTTGGCTCTTAAAGTCTCAGAGATCTAGGTATTCATACCACCTGGACATGGCTATATCATTTCCGTTGTTGATGCTGTAGTTGTCTTTCTGCTTGTTATATACTTTATCGGGTGGCACATCTATATGTAGACGGGTATAAAATTTAATTCCATAAGAGGTTCCTCGAAGTAAGTGAAATTCTAAATTGTTGAACTAACAATAATTGAACGATTATCGCTGAGTATGCGAGTAATCGAATCAAAGTTTTCTTAGCAAATATTTGGCGAATAAAGAATGCGTTATAAGAAGCAAGGACTACTGTCGGTTTGATTTTGTGCCAAGGAATTTCACGCTAATGCGCATTATTGTCAGAAAACGACTACGACAACGGCGGAGATGCTGCACACAGTCTCCATTTGCATGCCACCTGAGTAGGAGTTGCCATCTCCCTGCCACACTTTTCCTAGGACCGTCACTCTCTTCGTTTTTTTTTTGAATTCAAATTGAAATGTCTTTTCAACGGCTTTGCTTTCCACTTCAGCAGGCCACGACACATGAGTCCTGTTTGTCTTCGTCGCCATCGACTTTTTGGCCAAGGACTTGGAATGCAGCGGGAAATGGAAGCGAGGTTTATTACGTGAGCTGCATGCAACTGCACAAAAGTCACGTGCCATGTACTCACCCACACATATGCTCACACAGCTGTATTTGGAGTGCCCAACGGCTGCAATTCGCGGTATGGCGACTCAAAATATGTGGAAACGTGCCTGGCACGTGTGTCCTATTGCCTGGCTGTCTGCTTTGCTTCTAAAACTGTGCCAACTTGACAGCTTTTACAGTTTGCTTGTTGTTGTTGTTGTTGTTGTTATGTGCTGGCTATGCGCGACAACGTTGCGTATGCGCAATTTGCAGCCACAGCTCTCAGTGCCCCATTTCTAATTTCACTTTTGCTTATCATATTAGCTACTCCTTTTCATTGCAGTTGAAAGAGCCAGAGAGTGAATGTGAGAGAGATGAGAAATATTTTAATAATTTCATTTGGGATTTTCGCACATTATAAAACACTCTTCACTCGATGATGTTGACGCTGACGTTGACGACATGACGCATTGGGAGTTTATTTTTGAAATGGCAGCGCATATTTTTTGATTTTTGCATTTTCTTCTACTTGTTCCATTCCCGTTTTTTGTCAATTTCTTTTTGCTGCACGTTTTTGGTAGCACAGGCGCCTCGCCTTGCGTTGGAGCATAAATCAATCAAATGCAGGCATAACACGCAACGCACACAAAGAGCAACATCAACAGCGACGTGTCATGTCGAGCAGAGCATCGAGAACTAAGAGGAATGGCAGTAGAAGCAGAGGATACGCTGCCTCACATGCAAAGAATCACATTGGCAAGAATCCATGCAAACATTTTCAATTAAAAATTGCTCTGCCATTTGTCAGTTCTCAGTTCTCTTTGCCACAACTATCTGTCTGGTGGCGTGCGTGCGAGTGCGATAGCATGTGAGAGTTGCTACTGCTGTCTAATGTTGCCAATTGCTTATCCATCACAATCAGAGTCAAGCATTAAGACTGCAGCACAACGTCGCCCTTGGCTTCCACTTGCATTCATATCTGTCGCTCTCTACCAATTCCTGCCAAACTGTTCTGAGCTGACTGGCTGCCAAACAGTGCTTGCCTTTCTTAGTTGATGTTTAGAATGATTATTTTAGAAAGCTTGACAATTTAATAGAAAGTTTGTTTTCTGCAAATTTTATAATTGTAGAGCTTAGAATCGTTTGAATCTAATGGACATTATTCGGCTTTTGGTAAATTAGTCCATTATTATAAAACTATCGTATAAATACTTAGCTTCCATTTAAAATACTTTAGTTCAAATTATGTTTTATCAATCAATATTGACCTTAGCAATTATTTATATTATTGTGAATTGTTACATCACATTTTTACTCAATTACAATAAAACAACTTACATTTCCGCATATTGTCTATTCAATAACTCTCTCTGTGTGTTTCAGCCTTTGCTGGCATGTTGGGCCTTATGATGTTCAAAATAAGCGCTCTAAATTCAATTGTTGTTAAACGTCTCGGACAGGTTGTGAGCTCCCAGTTGGACTGTTTGGCCCTTGTGGCCAGAATGGGCCACATTTGGCCTCTAGTTAAATGCACCTTGGAGGCACTTTTGACTTTGGCTCATAGCCCAACAGCCACACACATTATGACCCACGTTATACGAGTAGTATGTTCTTTCTGCCTTTTATTTGCCGCTGTGGCCTATGCTGACTATGCTGCTAATGGATTTTAAATGAGCATCATAAATACTAAACCCAAAATTGCTGTCTCTCTCTCCACTCTTATAGTCCCACACAGTGCTCCTAGTGCTGGAACTGGAGCTGAAGAAGTCTCAGCTCGGCAACGTCGACGTCAAGTCGACTTCCCTTAGTAACTTGGCCTTCGGCTCATCTTGCTCTTCGTTTCTTCATATTCCACTTGCTTGTTGTCATTTATTTTCTGCTGTGTTGTGCTGTGTTTGTTTCTTCTTCATTTCATATCGTTATACATGAATGTGTGTGATTCTGTTTGTATGTGAGTGTGTTGTGTGTGCAGCCCTTAACCAGCTTGCTTCAATACCTTTTATTGCCGCTTAAGTGGGCATTAAAATTTGTCATTAAGTTTGTAACGCTTCAAGGGATTATATTATAAGCATGTTTAATTTGCATAATTCTTTTTAAGTTTAGTCATATCTTAACATTTGCACTCTTAACTGTTCTTTCCGGATGCAGCTGATTATCGCATATTTACTTTGGGGCCTCATCGATAACCTATTTTTATTTGAATTCAGAAAGTCTTCAATATTAAGAATAGAGTCACTTATTGACATTAATGGCGATAGTCATCAATATGTTTTTAATTAAAATTTAAGTCCCATCTAAGTCATAGCTACTTTAGACGTTGATTGAATGAATATATGAGAATATTTAGAAAATGAAAGTCAAGAATCAAAAACTGTCTGATTGCTATCAGAAATAGTATTGTTATTATGTTATTATTATTTGTTATTGTTTCCGAGTACTAGATGACTCATCTCTCTTCGTCGCCATCTTCCATTACCCCGCAAAATAGTTACCATTTGAATGAAAGTCTGGTGTTGTCTTGTCTTAAATATAAATATTAAATATACATTAACAAATAAAAAGTTATTTAAAAATATAATTTTTTTTCGTTCACACACGATCTTGTCGGATATCCATAGTGCTCCATTTGAATATATTCTGTGTGTAACTTCCCTTAATATTATATACAAGTTGTATATTTATTTCTGCATAGAGTATTTGGCTTATGGTGTGACACTTAAAGTTTTGGCAGTTGTTGGACTTTTCTTGGTTTGTTGTCTGGGTTTTCGTTTCGTGTGCTGGGCCAAATAGCAAAGACTATAAATATGTGTTACGCTGACGTTACGAGTCCGCTGCATGTGACACACACTCTAACATACACACACACGCACATATGGTGTTGTTGTTGTTTGTCTACTTTTGCGGTTACAATTCCGGCGTGTATAAAAATGACTGCAATTTATGTTTTCCTATGAATATATTTGCACTCTCCTCTCTCTTCTTTCACCCATGCCTCTATATTTCCCCTGACTCTTCTCCGTCGCACTCTCCCGCTGAATCTTGTTACTTGTCAGTTATTGTTGCTCTACCTTTTTTCGCGCCACAACAGCAACGGCAGTAGTCTGTAGCTAACTGTAACTCTATTTGATTGCATAAATTTTATGCAGATTTCATATGATGTCGTTTTTAGTGATTTTTATTATTAAATGCAACTAACGTGACAAGTTTATTGCCCATACGCAGCGTGGCCCATTCCAATGAAATTTAATATTGGTAAAAATGCGAAAATGCTTCCATTGGTTGCTATCTCCCTCCCTCTCTACTTCCTCCTCGCCCTCGCTTGCTGCAGAACTCCCTAAAAGACTTGTCAGCTAATATGACAGTTTGAGTCTTGAGTTCGCTTATAGACCAGGCTCCGAAGTTGCAGGCAGCACTGTGCTTGCGCTGTGGAAGCCAATAACTAACAATCAAGTACTCTACTTTATGTGTATGTCTATGTAAGAGTGGGTGTGCGTGGCAAGTAGACACTTTATGGGTCTGGAATGTGCGCGGCTTCTGTGTCACGTTGATCATGTGACAACTGGACAGCGACATTTGTTCAACAAACTGCTGCATTTAATTACAAAAACTGACAAGAGAGTTACGCAAAAGAAAAACATAGAAAACTCTTTGCAGAACTAAATGTGCAAGAAAATTACGAGTGCTTTCATGTTACAGTCAAGCGAAAAACATTGAAATGATACGAATATTGTAAAAGTAGGGTTACAAAGCCGAAATATAATAGTATATTTAGACATAATTAGATGCCAAAGAAAAATAACACAAATTGAATAGTAAGATAGTAATTATACCCTGTGAGGAGACATCTTCGGCCCTCTAAAGTATATGAATATATATGAATATTCTTCCACATAACAAATAAAAACATGACGATTGTAAAATTGTATTATCACACTTGAAGAGCAAAAATACCTTTCGAATTAAATCGTGTAGCTATAAATGTGGGGTCTGTGGCAAGTACTATACTTAGTTTTTCCCGTCATTTTTTGGCGTCATTCCATAAAATTTTTGAGTCAATCCCTCCCGTGGTCCAAAGTTTTATAGTTTTATACTCACAGTTGACGTTTAGAGCGACGCTGGTCTCCAGCGAATGGCCCTCGGGCATGGCTCTATTCCAAACGACGCATTTATACTTGGCACCATCATCGGCCCTTCTGGGCAGTATCTGCAGGGTTGCATTCGTATAGTGGTTCTTGGAGCCGCCCTTTAGTGCATACGACTGCAACGGCACGTTGCTTCCCTCACGATACCAGCTGCGAACCAAAAAGAGACAGCATGAGTAATTGGTGTGGCACAAAGCTGAACAGAGAGAGAAAGATAGCCTGCGACAGCGATTTAGTGCCCAAAAAACAAAATATAAAAGAAGAAAAAGCCTTTGCCGGTTGGGATTATTAATGAAGGCGACCAGTTAAGTGATTTACTCGCTGCCGGATATGCTTTAACTGTCGCTGACCACAGGGCCGACGACAGCTGACCCCAAAAATATTAAATCACCAACAAAAATTTCGTCGCATTGGCAAGCTTTATACTCTGACTTGAAATTTTGAAATATTTCGGAAAAAATTTTGTTTAAAAGAATCAATTTTAAGTGCTAGTGTAAAATGTTTTCTCAAGATAAGTTAAACTCAGTTATGCTGGAAATGATTATGGAAGACGAGTCGAAGGACTAGGATAGCCTCGTTTAACAATATATTATATAATATTACAGTTGGTACCTTTTGCCTAACATAATTTTGTAAATAAATAAATCAATGTAATGGAGTATGAACTAATCAAATTTGGAAAAAATAAATATACGAGCTATATGCTCTTTTCTTTTTCTAAATCTGTTTAATGATGAAATTACAATTACTTCATATCTCATAATTTATATATATTTATTTTAAGGAAAAAAAGTTTTTTCATTGGTTACATATTATTCAATATAGTGCAACAATCCTTTTGTAACTTGTTATACTTAATAAAAAAATGAACTGCTTCATTAAAAAAGCAAACTTACGTTATCATTGGATCCGGAGAGCCACCTATGCTGCTGCAAGTGAGCTCAAGTGGTTTCTCCTCGGTCGCGACCGCAATGTTGCCGGGTGTTACCATTGGCGGATGTGGGGCCGTTAGCACGGTCACATTGTAAAACTCCTGATGCACATCGGCGCCGGTGCCTTTGGCCTTGATGCGACACTCAAATCGTCCATTGTCCCGATTGTACGAGGTGTTCTTAATTTGCAGATCGTAAACGCCACGACTGGGTCGAAAGTCAAGTCTGTGAAATGTAACAAAAAATAAAAAGAACACAAAAAAAAAGATTAACCATTGTGCGATTACAATTTAAAGAGAGAGAAAGTAGACCTTAAAAAAGTTACAGAAATTTTTGGTTTTTTCTGTACTCAATGTAAATTAACTGTGGCCATACTTTGTTAATTTACATTGCCTAAGCTAAGTAAGTACATATTTATTATAGGCACTCAAGCCATACAGCTCTTGGACATATTTTCGTTGTATAAATGACAGACTGCACTTGAACTTTTGCGTGGGGTTTATGGGTTTAGTGATAGAATTTGTTATATTGTTGAAAATTTTCAATAATATATTATATTAATTATATTCATTAACATTCTAATATTTAGTTGTTGCCTATTAGGGAAGTAAATATACAGTCAAATTTAGAACTGAAATGTTGTTATATTTTATAAATCAAACATACTTTTTAAATTATATGTCAATACTTTATTAAAATCAGTGTTGAGCAAGTCAAATTTGAAAAGTATTATAGATAATTATAAAAATTTATTTAAATTTTGGATTCTTTTGAATTTTAGTATAGGTCAATACTATAGTTAATTTAATAAAAGTATCTGTAATATCATTTGTTTTTGAGGGTATTTAGCACTTTTTGTTTTATAGATTTACAAAAGAATTTACGGAAATTCGTAGCTTAAATAAGCAAATCTATCTATCTAATAACTTCACAAGCCGTGGAAAGAACTTTTCACATATATGCTGATTATTTTTTTAAAGATATGCTCCTATTATATTTATACATTTTTGTTCTTTTTATTTCAATATAACTCGAACTTTATTCATTTATAAATATTGTAATGATTAGGTGATTCACAACAAGCATTTAGCATCAATTAGTAGTCCTTCTATGTTCGAATAATGGTTCAGCTGGAGAGCAGCGCATTGCAAAGTCCACAGTGCCTCTGATTAAAGTTGTGCTGCTTGTTTGCAATCCTGCTTGCTTGCGGTAGCTCATTTCTTGTTGCTTTTCTTCTCTTCATTTTGGTGTTTCCTTCGTTTTTTTTTTTATTTTGATGCTTTGGCTTTGCGTGGACCATTTGGATTTGTTCCCTTCGTACATGGCTCAAGGGAGGCGTGAGGTAAGAGGACGCGAAATAAAATGAAAAATGCTCATGGCAAATTAAGCGTCGAACTCATTTTTGTGAATTTATTAGCTTAATTTTTGGGAGTCCTTTGTCGGTTGCCATAGAGGCATACATTTTGATTAATTTAACATCTTTTCGTTATTTTACCGGCTACCTTACTACCCTGGATGGTAATAAGGGAGCGAGCTTTCTTAGGTAAAACCCAATCAAGCGTAATAGCTCTGAAACTGTTGAGCACTCGTACTTTGAGTCAAAAGAAAATGCTTTTAGTGCATATGCAGACCTACAAGTTCGCAACCTTCTGGCCCCCAACTTCACCTCCTATGTATACATACATACATATATTCCGCTTGCTAGCATTCCTCCTTCGCTTTTTACTTATCAACGTATTCGTCATTTATTTCGCCCAGGCGTAGGACCGCTTTGTGTTTAAGTTTTAATTTCTCATGATGAGATTTTTTCCTGCCGCCCACACGTTGTTGGGGTTTCATTAGGCGCATGTGTGTGTATGTTTGATGTGTGTGCATGTATGTGGGCAGAGCATAAATCATGCACTCGACATTATTAAAGTAGATCTTATAAACTTCTTGAGTGCATATGCTAGTTGAGAGAGAGCAAGAGGAATGGGAGCCAAAGCGAGAAACTTTTTAAATAAAATTTCAATTTTGATAACTTTTATGGCAATGGCAACTATGTTTGCCGGTTGAGGGAGGAGAGCTGATTTAGGGGAGCAGTGCACATCTGTGCTTCTGTGTGCGTGTATGCTCTTGTAGACCCGAATGCCGCGCACATCCGTTCAGCTAGCTCAAATAGCATTTTGGGGTTCTGTTTTCAGTTTCAGCTTTGTGTTTTCTGTTTTTGGCCAGGCCCAAGGAAATGGCTGCATTTTTACCGTTGCCAGAGATTTTTGCGCTGCATTTCCGTCTCTGACTTTTACGAGGCTGCATCTTGAGTTCGCTCTCCTACTGTGTGAGTGCGGAGTATGTGTGCAGAGTGCCGCTGCAGCTCAAGCGAAGCACATAATTGCCTCTGCCAGCTGCCTGCAGTTACTTGCTGCCTGCTGCCTGGCTGCTGCTTCAGCATGTCCTTATGTCCTTGCCCAGGCGGGGGCCCAAAAAGGAATTTCTAATGTGAAAATAAGTGCTGCCTCCGTTATTATGTTGCATCGTCGCAGGACTTATGCAAAACAGTCGCAGAATTGTTATGCAAATTGCAGCCAATTACATGGCAAATGCCTGCCTTGCTGCCTCACTGGCTGTGCCTCTGGCCTGCCCCCCTCTCAACTTCCCGCTGTCTGTGAAAAAATTACTACTCCTGCTTCATATATGAGAAGTTGTCATTGGATAACTACACTGCACTGCACACATTTTGCGGTTCTGATTGATTTCGATCTGAACAAGTCTCAACGAGTTTTTACATATCTTATTAGCTCAAAAAAATATTCAAGCGAACAGCATGAAATGCGAGTTACTTGAAGTGACTTAACATAGAAGTACAAGTTACTGTTGCACGTTAAGTTATGGAGTGAAGGGCTTAAAAGCTTTAAAAGAATGCGATGTCAAATCTGTCGAACTTATAGCATTAAGAAGGAAGAGTATTGAAGGAATCTTTTCAATTAAGAATATAATCTATCAAAGAAACGATTAAACTAGTTTGATATAGATTTTAATTGGCATGGAGTTTGTTTATGAAATAATAATAACGATCGAAATCATAATAGCCGGAGCAAAGCATTTGTTTGACGAAAAATACAAATAAGATAATTACTTTGAAATAACACACAACTGACTAAATGTAGTCAGATAAACTTATATAGAAAAAACTAAAGTTGAAGCGATCCTTTAGAATCTGTTATTATAATTGAAGTGAAGAGAAAAGATAATAAATCGCTTTATTATCTCTACGCTATTTCGGATGCACTTCGACGACAAGCTTTTTCGATCTTAAACTTTACTGAAGTTTGTGGCAGAGTGTTGTCTGCGGGCAGCTCGCAAGAAATGTCTCGTGTTTGCTCTTATTCAGCCCCTTAGCTGAACTATCTCTAGCAAGGGCTAACCTGACGCATGCTAATAGCTTGTTAACTGAAATAAAGCGATGCCAGCTTGTTAGTGCGGGGGCGAAACTACTCCACTTCTTTGTCAGATTATGTTATTATCGGTTTTATTATCGAATTTCGACTTATCAAGTTTGTCGGCCTCTCCTTGTTCCCCGCTTTGCGCTTACTGTTTTTTTCTTCATACATTTAAAGTGTGACAGAGAGGAAGTAGGGGAGCGGGGCTGGTGCTCGAATACCGCGGCGCTGTCTCATAAAAATAATAAACTTTTTGTAGCTTCCATCACTTTGCGAAGAGAAAGTTTAAAAAGCGCGCGCCAAAATTGACGCGTGGCAAGGATATGAAAAGGACTTTCTCTCTGGCAATGTTACGGCTCCTTGGGCAATCCCTGCCCAGCCCTCCACCCTGCCCCGTATCCGCTCGTCTCGACTCATCTCATGCCACTGTCAACGATGTGCGTTATGTGCGGATAATTGACTTTTAAAATGTGTGTGCGATATCACAACAACAACAACAACACCAATAACAAGGACAAGAACGAGAAGGAGCTTGAAAAAGGGTCGCGGCGTATAATTAAACGGCATATTGTCACGCATCCTTGCAGCAGGACTCGCATTGAAGTCGCAGCTGAGGAGAAGGGTGGGACGCTCGCCCCGTCAAGGACAAATGGGGAGCAAGGACTCTTTAGGCTCAGTTACAAAATAACTGTCGTTGTTTGTCCTTGTTGTTGTTGTCGCCATTAAATGTTTAACATTGTTGTTGCTTCTTGTCTTAAATAAAAGTGAGCGCCATGATGTGTGTGCGAGGAAGATATAGAGAGGGATATAATGGACACACGAGGGGCAGAGGAGAGTAGGTGCAAAGTTGGAAAGTGGCGAAGATGCCTTAAAATTGGCAGCAAATTTGAAAGTAGATTAAACAAAGAAAACATAAAAATGGAAATTTACTTGGGACTACAGTGTTAAGATACTAAGAGGGAAACTATTTCATTGATTCAGCGAAAGTGAGATGAGATGGATGAAGACCATGCTCAACGAAAATGGGAAGAATAGATTAAGGTGGCCAAGAGAATGGAGGGGAAAGATAGAATGGGAGACAAAGGAATCATGTCCAAGCAAGGAAGAAAGCTACTGTCGAGTGTGCTCGACTGTGGAATACTCGCCACGCAATTTTACCAGCGAAATATCATATTTATCAAATTTATCAGACGGAAATGGATATATCATCTCGGCTGTTGACGCTGATCAAAAATATATATACTTTATGGCGTCGGAGATGCTTCCTTCTGCCTGTTACATACCCTTTGGGTAGGCGGGTATAAACAAGTATGCCATACAGATATATAAATACAAATTTATCGGTCGCATTAAATATGTACAATATGAAAATTTGAATCAATGTTGAACAGCAGAAGCATACATGATTTCAATCGAATAGGAAATAAAGATATATAGAGTGTTACAGCTAAGGAAAATATTTAAATATATGTAGGTTCTGTAAAGTGTAGGGAAATATAGAATAAACAGAAAGAGATAAAAGGGGAAAGTCAGAGAGATAAAGAAAGCAAAAGTTTTTAATTAGAGGTTGTCAGCATCTAACATTTTTATTTACTATTTCACCTAAACCTTTTTAAGGCTAGTGGCATAGACTACTTTCATCCAGTACTATTTGAATATATGTAATAAATTACATTACAAGCCTTTTTGAAACCTTTTCAATGTATGCACTGCCCCTAAGCAAACTCAACTTAAGCAAACTCAAGGATTGCCACAAACTACCCACAACAGTGGACAACTTAGTTAGCCTTATCCATGTTTACACCATAATCGAATCAGTTTACAAGTAAATATGTTAAACGAGAAGCCTGCTGTGATGCAATCACCATTAGACGGATAGTTCCTGACCTCTAACAATCGATGGCAAATAGGGTTAGTATTAGTGAAAAGGTAGGAGAAACAATGAAAAAGCCAAGCCCTGAGACCACCAGCCAAATCGAAAGCGAAATAGACGCCAAAACAGAAGCTGAAACCAGGCGAAGCAAATCAGGCAACAACTAACTCGAGTCCAGGCCTCAACATTCATCAAGTTATTCACACAATTTCCGCCAACTCGGCCTCAGTCGTCCTGCTATCCGTCTGTCCGTCGTCCCGATTGTCGTTCAGTGTTGGACTGGTCCAAATGCCGCTGCCAGTGACTTATTTATGCAAATGGCCATAACAAATGAGGCGCACACTGACTGCAGGGGCGGGATGTTGAGAAGCTAGCGGGGGGGCGACTGAATGTCGACCGCACAGTGGAAACGATTAATTTGGTGCTGGGACACACTCGCCAGCCACATTGAGTCAGAGTCAGAGTCAGAGTTAGACTCGGCATCACAGTCAGAGAAGGACGCGCGACGCCATTATAAAGGGCTAACCCTGGGGGTCAAATGTTTGATGCCTGGGAGTGAGCCCAAAGAGGATGGCACGGGTGGCGATGGGGCGTGCAGAGCCAGCGGAGATGTCCAGCGTATTGCTCAATCATGCCCAGTCGCCGGGTAATGGTCATGGTAATGGCTATAGCAATGTGAATGGAGTCGGGCTAAGAGGGTAAGGGGTATATGGAGAGTCGGGAGAGGGGTGCGGGTGCGATATGTCTGCTCATTATAGAAACATGTTGCTAACATTTGTTATGCAAAGGCGACATTCATGCTAAATGTGATGTGGGGGTGGTGGGCGTTGGCGGTATGACCGGTTGTATGTATCTGTATCCATCATGCTTATTGGTGAGCCCATCCCCTCCCTCGCTCACTCTCACTTTGTGTCCCGCTCCAGCGCGTACTTTCATCCATTCCGTTTGTTTGCCTTGCGCTTCTGCAAAATTTCTATAAATGCCGTTGCTCGCTCTCTTCGACTCTCCAATCGCGCTGTCTCGCTCTGTGGGTGTCCCCTTGTCAGCTCTATTGGCAATTTGATGCTGTGTTGACTTTATCTGGACCTGTAGCCCATAGCCACCAAGCCTGGTAGCAGTTCCTTTGGGCCTTTGTGCCATTCAAATTCAATGCAATGTCCTCATCCTGTTAATGTGCTTTGTGTCTGTGTGTATGTTTAGCCTTGCTAGCTAGCTAAACTATTTACGTGTATACCAGTGAGTGTGTGTATTTATCTGAGGGGATATCCTGATGAACGCGGACTTTGCATCAGTTTTGTGTGCGCTCTTTAACGGTAAATGTGTGCAAATGACAGCAATATGACAGGCCAAGGCGACAGCACAAACAGCAAAAAAAACAACAACATGCATAGTTGTTATACTTCAAAGGTTTTAGTGTCAGTGTCAGCAGGTGTTCATAATAAGACTGCGACTTTCGGCACCAAAAAGCAAAGCAATGTCAAAGGTCAAAGCTGTCGCAGGCACTAGCAACATTTGCTAATCAAATGTGCCCAACCACTTTTCACACGTCGCTAAGCAATCTGTTTACTTGCTATTAGCTTGCAGGGTAAATGCACTGATGCAGATTCGCATTGGCGTCTCCTACGTGACGTCACAATTACGCAACAGATATGGTTGAGTGGCAGCTGAGGTTGTTGAAATTGAGTGAGATTTGAGCAAAAACAATCCGCAATGCATATATACACAACCTTACTAAAGCCGTCTATCAAAGTCGATAAGCTAAGAGTGGCTGCAATCGCGACGAATGTTTCTCTCTGTAGTCTGCAGCCAAAAGACAGTGTGTGGAGTACAAAGCTTAAACATCTTTAAATAAAAGCAACATCAAATCAAGCAGAATTCCACCTTTTACGTAATGCCGAAAGGGAGTTCATGCAGAAAGGCAAGACCAGCAGATAAAAAAAATTACTCTTATTCAATTGGCAGATCAGAAGCGCAGCACAGAAAAACTCCCCAATAAGTTGGCCTCGACGATTTTTAAAGCAGGTAACCTTACGCTCTTACTACTCCGCATAGAGCAAAAAGTAAACCGCAAAAGAAGCAAGAACAATATGGTGTGAAATGAGTTAAATCTGTGTTTTAATTGTGTGCCATAATCCGCATTGAAAAAGTGCATATTTAATTAATATATAATCAATTATGCAATCTAATCGCATTAGAAATGTGCATATTGAATAAAGCGTTCGATAATCCAAGTGTGTGTTTAAAGAAATTTTAATATTAACATATATTTTGCCCAGTAAGATAAGACTGACCGTCGACACTCGGTTTATCATCGTCAATCGTTGACAGGAGCTGAGTGTTTTCTATGTTTCAAAAGGTGCTTCAATGTCACGCATAAGAATCAACAATGAATTTTCATATCGATAATATTAGTGCTTTTGTGAGCTGGAGTTTGAAGGGATTGCGCATGCATCAACTTGTCCATTTGCTAAGCATCCCATGTACACATACACAGCTGATATTCCATTTATACGCACGCTTTTTGTATGTGTGTGAGTTTGGACACGTATAGTATGTGAGAGTTCATGCATATTTTGCTTGTCATTGATTTCTCAATAGATTTCACGGTGAAATATGCATAAATCATATCGTCGCTGGCCCAAGCGTTAAGCAAAAGTCAGACAATCCGACAGTTGCATGCATATATGTATGTGTATATGTGTGTGTCGAAAGAGAGGGACAGCTGCACTTGCGGCTTGGGGCAGCAGCTTTGCGTTTTATGCAACACTTTTTGTGTACTGTCAGATTTTATTTGCTCAGCCACAGCAGTAAAATTTTCTGCTGTGTTGTCGCCGCAGTCAAAATGACTGTGAAAAATAAACGTTAATATGCAAAGACAGAAAGCATCGTGTGGTCTGTGATAAGGTTACACACACACATGCACACGCTTACATAACTCTTGCATGCAGACATAAAACCGACAAGCGGTTGCCCTAACAAGACCAAACAAAGCCAAGCTCAGCTACCAGTCGCCGTCTTCCACTTCCCTTCTTCCCTTCTTTCTATATTTGACAGCCACGCGCTTATTTGGTGTAATATACATAATAAAAATAACAAACAGACAGCGCTAAGGCTACTTACTCCCACTCCCATTCCTTCACTCCCTCCCGCTCTCTGACTGTACACGTATTTCGGCTGCCGGCCGCCATGTCTCATAAGTTATAATCTGTGCGAAGAAATTGCAGCAGTGCCAAATTTACGAGCACTGAGCGCTCTTAACGCCGTCTGCTTGTTCTTCGACTCTCTTTCTCTGTCACACTTGCAGGCGTCATATTTACGAGTCGTGTGCGGATGTGTTGAGGACACTTTGCATATTTATAGCAAAAGCAGATATTATGAATTTGGTAATATATTTGTATTGTTCGTTTGACATCTTGCTATATGCCACACTAAATATTTAACTGTGAATGAATTGTATTATTTTTAGTAAATATTAATGCCATCGGTCGAGTATGATATGGAAAGTTTTCAAAAGTTTATTTTTAATTTTCTACCAGTCTTAGACTTAATTGTCTTTTTTTATTTTATATTAATAAGTACTTAAAATAGTTAAGTCTCTTAAGGTTTTAATTTTGGTTTTCATTTAAGTTCTAGCATTTTTGAGAGGCTTTTTCATTTCAGATCTATATAATTTGTATGACACTACATTATATCGTATTGATCTGCGAATTTGTATGCATTTTATTCAGTTCCAGTCTGTTTCATTGCAAACCTTTAATGGAGAGTACAAATGCGATATTTATAAGTAGAATCATAACAATTTGGTTTGCTTTTGTGTTCTTGCGTCATGTTTCGACAGTCACTTTGCATATTTTGCTCTTTTTAGCAGTTTTCTTTCTCTTTCTTTCTGCTGGCTGGCTTTTGTCTCTTTCTGCGTTTCCGGACCTTGTGCATAAATATGATGTTGATTTTTATGATTTTTATAATGTTTCATTATGTTGCGTTTTACGACTCATGCGGGATCTGCAAGCTGGGAACTGTGAGCGGTGCGAGAGACTAAGAGGACTATGGCGCACACATGGCTAGGTCATATAAGTGTGGAATGCGGATGAGGATGTGGATGCGGATGCGGATGCGGATACACAATGCACTCACTTCGTTTCTGTTCTAATTTATGGCATGTTCTGAATGTTGTTGGTGCTGCTCTTGTTGTTGTTATCTACTTTTGGGCTGTTATGCGCCTTTGCTTAACAGTTGTAACACTCGGTTCCCCGCTTTACACATTTTATGTGCGCTCAAAAGCCAATTTTGTAGAGATTTGGAAACGGCCCATGGCCGTCGAGGAAACTTGCGGCCCATTATAAGCGCATAATCTTTACAAAACACACGAATACACGCACCAGCACATAGAGACACACATAGACAGCAGAGGCAATAGGGCTAAAAATGAAATGGCTAAGACCCCCTAAGCCCTCCTTCTAAGCTGGCCATGTCTCTTGTCAATGTCTGCCTCCCGCGTCGTATGGTCTCCTGCTATTTACTATACCATGTTGTTAGATAATTTTTCGCTTGGCTTCCGAATTACAGTGGAGCTTAAATAAAGTGTATCTTTATGAAACCACAGGAATGTCTAAAATATTTTTCTGTGATAATTTACTAAATAATCCCTTTACAAATACGGTTAATAGAACTTACTGGCAATATAAGCATTATTTTTAATAGCATTGTTGACAATACACTTAATTGCAATTTGGAATATTAAAAAAAGTGTATATGAATAACTTTAGCTGAAATACTCTAGGCTCTATGAAGTATCTAGAAATCAATCAATGTTCAGAATATGTAAAATGTTAAAAGGGCATATAATTTCATTACATAAAAGAACATGGCTATTGCCTTATGCTTAATAAGATTTATTTGATGAAGGAGCGACTGTGCCTACTTAACAAATATGGGCTATTCTAGTCACACGGCGCCAGTTCGTTACTTAGGTTGTGGGTTACTTGAATGATTTTAAAGCGCGCTTTTAGGTGCACATTGGACAACAAGGCACTTTTTGGCAGCAGTTGGAGAGGACTCGTCTAATTTCTTTGGGCAATTTTTTTTATGACAGTCGCCTTACAAATGAGTTTCTCTGTTCGAAAGAAGGCCAACGCCGTGACTCCCCAGGGAGGAAGTAGAGGGGGCTGATGCGAAGGAAGGCGTATGCCAAAGCTACGAGTTGGTCGTTCAGTTCTATTGCCTGCTTTATGACAGTTTCATAGACTTTTTATGTTTATGTCCCAGGCGTTTAGTGACGCAGCTGTTGCGCTATGGACATCACTTGTCTACCCCCACTTGGGGTAAGGGTGTAGGGAGAAAAGCAGTCAGGCAGGCCGGCAGGCCGGCAGACCGGCAGGATGGCAGGCAGTGAGCGGCAGAAGGCGTTGCTGTATTCATATTTGCGTTTCTTATCTGCACGTAATTAAGGCAATGGATAGAACCGGCTGGTGTTGCTCCTTGGAGGCCTTTGCAAGTTCTAATCATCGTCGCCATCATCATCATTGGCAGTGCGTCGGTTGTCATCGGGACCCTTAACCCGTAGTCCAACCTCCCCGCACTCCATGCTCTTGTGACGCCTCTGGGCGATCGTTTGTTGTTGTTAGTGTGCTGCCCGCTGCTTGGCGCCGCCAAACTATTTGCCTTTCACAATGCTCGCGGGAGCAATAATGTCTGACACTCTGCGCCCTCATCGACTGACAGCCACAGCAGCTGCTACCAGTTCACCCCTCTTCCTCGACCCACTCACTTTGCGACATCAGAGAATGAGCAACCCCTCTCCACACTGCCTGTTTCAGCTCGTAGTTATTTCTTTATGTTGTTGTTATTGCTAGATCCACAAAACCTGTTTCAAGTAATTCAACCAGTCAGTCGCCTCAACCTCTTTCGGTCTCCCCCAGTTACGTATTTGCACCTTGCGGCGTTTTCGCTCCCAGAGTCATGACAGACACTCCCCGGCCTCATCCGGCTGACTCCATTTCGCAGCTTTTGGAAGCCGCTCACTGATTGGTAACAGGTTACAGCTAACAGTTTACAGATTTTTGCTGTTGATTTTGCGTTGAATTTTTAATTACTCTCAGGTTTATGGAAGCGCCTTCCTTTTTATCCTTGTGCCTGCGTGCTCCCTGTTGATTTCAGATGGCTAGCAGGGCTGCAAAACTACTAGCCAATACTTGAACAGTAGTTAACTTTGAGTGAAAAGGGAGACATGGGCAAAATAATTTTAATTCTAATTATATAAAGGATTTTCGGCATCAGTGGGAAAAATTTATACTTCATATTCCAATTGAATCCTATTAAAATTATATACTTGTGGTGATAAATTCTTTCTTAGTTCAGTTTAAATTATAAATACATAATTGCAAATTAACTTTAAATAAATATTAAACCATTTTGAAGTCATTTGCAATTACGGTTAGTTTATTAATTGCTGCTTTTCTGCACTTAAATTATTTAATGATCTTATTGGTTTAGTACTTGCACTTTAATAACTGGTTTTTGCTGTTTCTCTTGCCAGCCCTGTTTGCTTTTATCAAATTTTGCGTACTGCATTTTAATGAGCAGTCCATCCAGGTAACTGGCACCCACACAACGTATACAGTATTCAGTATCATGACTGCATACCTTTGGTTTAGTTTGGCATTTACACTTAATGAGTTACCCCATAAATCTGGCCATAAACTAGTTTTTGTTGGCTTTGCTGGCCAGGCATGTTACGACAACCTTTAAACACATTTAAAACGAGGCACATTAAATTCTCTGCAGGTCGCATGTCAGTGCTTAAGCCAATTTTGATAAGCGAGAGGAAAATTTGTGAGGGAGCCCCACATGCTTCCTCGCCTTCATTTTCGCTCCCTACTCATTGTCTGTCAATGCCGAGTGTAAAAAATATGTACAAAAAAAGAATGTTTCTACATTAAAGGTGACAGCGGCAGACGTTGACATCGTCTTCTGGTCCATGCCTGAGCCTCAGTCTGAGCCTCTACCGGTCCCCCTGACGTGGCATTTGGTCGGGATGGGGCTGAGGATGCGGACGACACAGGAAACAAACAAACAACGCAGCAGTGCAAACATTCAGCAATACGAGCAGCCGTCGCTGGGCGTTGTGGTACGATGGCGGGGAGGCGTGGCACTGTTCGCAGTGCGTGTGTTTATTTTGTCGTAAATTGATTTTAACGGCGAATGACAAGCAACAAAAACAAGAACAACACCAGCAATGGCAAGCGTCACCAGCGACAACTACAACAAAGCAGCACGCGCAACGTTTTTTGCAGCATTTAAAAATGTGTTTAAAAAGTAGAGACAGCAGGTAAAAGCAGGACAAAAGAAGACTGGTGGAAAAAGGGAGAGAGAGAGAGTGAGCGAGACGAAACTGGGTAGACAACGCGACGTGTATTCATTTTCTGATTAGAAAAATTATTACATAAAATTTATGTTAGTTGCATGTGCGACAACGACAAAGTTTATGGTGACAGAAGAGCAGCGGCAGTATAGGGGCCCGATGGTGAGGTAGGAAGCGAAGGAATCTGTCAGGGAGCAGCAGCGGAGCCAGTGAAAATGAGCAGCAAACAAGAGCATAGCAGAAGCCCCCAAAGGCTGTTAATGGCTTCCTTGCCAGGCAGCGTCTTGTCGACCTACTACTGCTTCTCTTGCTCCTTTTGGCCTGCTAAGTTAGCTAAACTGCGTTACGACAACCGCAAACAGCAGTATGAGCAACAGCAACAACAACAAGCTTAATAAATGTCGACACGAAAGAAGGAACAACACAGTGGAGCAGGTGGTGGAGCGACTTATACAGCTGGAGGTGCAGGTTGTGCTGCTGGAGCCTTGCAACATGTTCAGCAGGTGTTTCAAAATCACTTACGCTAAAATATAACAACAACAAAAGAAGCACCAGCTCGGGACCAGAAGCAGAAGTTGTCAAGGCTGCTTCTGGCTGTAACAAGGACAAGGACAATGACAACAACGATAACGGCAACTACCATAACAAACAACAACAGACGAATAAACAAATTTGGCTGATATTTAAATTTTTGCAGCAATACATTACGTATGCGCAATATGCATTGAAAGATTATTTATGCCAGCTTGAAATGAAAATATTATTAGATAATCATAATGTGCATTCAAATTATTTATTATGCTTCAATTACGACCAGGAATGGAAAAAAATAATGAAAAGCAGAGCCGGAAGAGTGATAGAGATAAATCTTAAATATGTTTCATAAATTTCAGTAAATTATTTTTAGATGAATAACCAAATTTTTTAACAAATTTGAATAAATCAAAAGATTTGACCCAACTAAGCTGAATGTAGTTGACCACAATATACTCAATTATTTCTGATCAAATTTATTGAGCAATTTTTAAAAATCTGTGTATTACGGGGAATAGATTTTTTACCAGGTTTATCTATTATCTAAATAAATACTCAAATTAATTTGAATGTTATCCCTCTTCTGCCTAACCCAACCATCATTCTAATTATGTGTATATTTTTGAGCTTAACACTGCTGAAAATAGTATGAGCAGAGTGCAGTAAAAGAAAATTTAACTGAATTATTCATAAAGTTGATAACGACAGGTGGATAAGAAGAAGAGTTGTAGACTAGGGTGCTGGTCTGAGTCTGAGGTTTAAGGACAAGGACGTTAGGCCTATAAAGAGACCAAGACCGAGACCGAGGCGACTGCTTCCTGGGTGGAGTGGGGCATGGTCCTCTCGCCCGCTCTGCGGCTGTGGCTGTTGTGGCGTAGGATGGTGGCCGGAAGTACACGTTGACAAGTCGCACTTCATACAGCGGACAACTTCCGGTAACGAGGCTTGTGTTGTTGTTGTGGCTGTTCCTGTTGCTTTTGCTTTTGCTGCTCCTGCCTTTTGCGGTTGTCCGGAGAATGGAGCAAAACTTTATGAACTTCACATAACGTCGGGTGGGCTGCCAGCTTTGCCGTGTTTGTTGCTACTGTTGTTGCTGTTATTGTTATTATTATTGTTGCTGAAGGCGTATTTGCATAGAAGGTCAGTGTAAGGCAGTAAAGGCACCGTTGATATTATTGTTGTGCGTGTGCTGGCTTAAGCCAACTTTAAATTAAGCTTAGCGGCTGAAATTAATTTACACGTCAGGCTGCAGTTGAACAGCAGCAAAAACAATAAACAGCAACAACGCCCGAAACAGCAACATAGCGGCACATGGCGAAACACTGCAAACTGTACAAGTTACAGCCTCTGAGCTGCACAGAGTTTCAAATCTGTTGTAAAATCACTGAGCCTCAACCTGAACTCGGTCTTATTGTGCCCCCTTTGCACCGCGAAAAGTCATTAAAGTCGTTGCAGGCGGTAGCATTTAATGGGCTCAGCTCGAATCGCCTTTGACAGCAGTAAAACATTTTCCATTTACTTCGGGTAGAAAATGTTAGATATTTTCGTTGGAATTTGATGACATTAAAGTAATGTTTGAGATCTACGATTCCTAAACAAATTACACGCTTGAAGTCTTCACTAACTATTTATTAAGTGAACCAAGGGTCAATAATTTAATTAATTTATAAACATGTTAAAGAAATACAATATTTTACCTTGAAATAGAACTTGATATGTGTGGTCGAGTAGAAATTGTCTATAAATGTGAAATTCGAGTCAAGTACTTGGAAAAACAAGTTCAATTGGATAGCATTTTTCATTGGTTGTGAGTCAAAAGATATATAAACAGTTTGTGCTATGGCTTCTGTGTACTTTTTGCTGTTGAACATTGTTCTGAATGGGACCAATTTATCTATTGTCCTTTTTTATTGCTACTCGCCATTAACAAGAGTTTAATTGTCTTTGGGGGTAGGCGGCATCGTGCACATTTTGGAGAGCATACATTTAGGCGTTGACAGCGCCAAACAAAAAGCAACTGTGAGCAAAGGGGCGTGTCCCTGGTTGGGCTAGGGTATGGCTTGGCGTAGGCTGTCTGCCTGCCTGGCTCGCTTGGTGCTCGGGTCAAAAGGCAAACAAAGCTGCAGACAGCTTTTCAATGCTTTTAATAGCTGCCCGAAGGACCTGTAGATGAAGCCCAGTTTACTCAATTGTTTCCCTTTTCTCTCGTTTTTTTTGTTGATGTTTTTTTTTTTTTGTGAATGTTCCTTTAGGTTGTAGGCTGCATTGACACCAAACAAAAGGCTAATTGGAATGTTAGCAGCAGTCTCATTTTTTATAGCATACTTGAAGGTGGCCCTAAAAACAAAAGGGCACATTTTAAGCACAAGAAATGCTTCCGCCGATTCTGTTTTGTTTGTTGTTGTCGTCGGCAGCCAAAATGAAAAATTGTTTTTTAAATGAATTCAATAAAGCGTGAGAACCAACAAAGAATCCGAATTCATGTGGGGTCTGTATGTCTTTGTGGTAGGCTTGTGGAGAACATCTAAAAACGACACCCAGACAGAGAGACAGTCGCTCGGTCGGTTTTCAGGCTTATTTGCATTTCAATTTGCATAAGTGTTGCCATTCCCTCACAAAGTCGCACAGACGCACATACATATCATATATATCATATATATTCTCCTGGCGCTGATAGATGTAACGCCCACGTCGCGACATGTGCGCTGCGCGTCTGCCTGATTGGAGAGTGGAGCAGAAGTCAAACGAATCGGAACCAACACGTGTTGCCACATACATTGTGATCCATGCATTTGTATCAGTATCTGTGCGAACAAGGTAAAGGTTAAATGTTGACCCGCATTCGCATAAAGGAGATATGGAAAATGAGATATGGGCCTTGGGGTGGCGCTTTGTGTGTATGTGTGTCATTTCACCAGGCCACCAATTGGGGATGCTATTGATAACAACCGACTTTTGCATAAATAGCAAAAATTATTGGGCACATCCATCACAAAATGAGAAATGTGTCAGCTTGCCCTGGCATCCAACAACAAAAACAAGAAATAGAAGAACAGAAGCAAAAACCTAAACAAGAAATTGCTCGAAATCAAATTTCAAATCCATAACGAAGTTGATATGCCCTTTGAAAGATAAACTTATGTATTCATGCAATTGCAGCGAAAACTTTATAAACACTTCAAATCTTTTGTTTTTTTGAGAGAAGTCTAAATCATTTTCCAATATACATATATATATTTGAAAATTGAATATAAAGTCTTACGATGTTTAACCCAAAATATAAACTTTTAAAGCAATCCATTAAATATATTTAATTTCCAAAGTGCTAGTTCGTTTCGACCAAACTGCAACATAAAATATCCTAGCCCGAACACATTCGCAGAAGCCAATAGATGAAAAAGTTAATGCCCATTAAACAATTTTGTGACTGACGCATTCTGTTTGTTGTTGACTGTTGTTGTTTTCTCTACAGCAGCATAAATTCGGTTTGGTTTTATTGGAGTTATATAAAAAAGAATGAAAAACCAAATGTTAAAATTTCAGTGTAACCACAACAAAGACAGGAAAAGGGCTCCCTTGCCACTTGTTGTCTGACAAATGGAGCGAGTCTCAAAATCAAAATTAAAAAAAATCGATATGTTCTGGACTAAAACATGGGCCTTAATATTAAATTTATTTTTAACAGAATTGAAAAGCTAAAAGACTCTTTGTTGTAGCTTCTACAGCAGGAATTTTCATCTGCTCTAAGAAAAGCATAAAAAAAGCGAAAAATGTGTTCTGATTGTTTCCGAAATGTTGGCGGCACTTGAACACAAAATTCCAATATCATGGCTGGAACAAAGCCTCTTTTTCGCAGAGTGATGCGAGTAATAAAAAAATAAAAAAAACCAAAGTAAAGACAAACTGTCACTGTGAGATGAGAGGTGAAACAGCTGAATGCTCTTGTGGATGTGAATGCGTTGCTAAAGCAAATTTCATGTCATCTAGATGACAATTTTGAAAAGGACAAAGTGCAAATGGACACACTGAATAGGGTGATTGGGGTGTGTTGTTCTCCTCTCTCGCCCATATTTTTTCTTTGAGTGTGTGAATGATATTTGGGTCAGCTATCAGACCCAACGACCCATCGACCAAGCTGACATCCATCATCCACAAGCATTTAACGAGACTGCATTGATTGAATGCTACTCCATTCGCAGTCATTAAAAAATTCCATGTACGGTCAACTGTCAGGTGATAATGGTCCAATATAATTTTTTCATTTCACAGCAAACCATAATGTTATACGCATATGAAAGTAGAACAAATGAGGGAGATGGATATTAAATTGCACTTAAATTGCCTTAAAGCAAGCATTTCTTGCGGTATTTGTGGCTTTCGTCTGCTTTGCTTAAAGATCAAATAAAATATATTTTTTCCCAATTTTCAGCGAAATTTGTCTGAAAGCAATATCCAATTTAAGCTTATTCATGTTTTTCACAAATGCAGCCAGCCACATACCCTGTAACTGTAAAATAAAAGTGGTAGTTAGGACCTCAAATGTGTGAATAGACATAACAAACGTCAGAGAGTATATATCGGTCTAGCTACTATTTTAGCAACGCCATTAGCTATGTATCTAGTCCCACATAAATCAAACAAATTGTTTAACGCGCGATTAGCAAAATTTTACAATAATTTTCTATTGTTTGCCGATCTGTTTCGTGTTTTTGCATGTCTGCGGCAGCTATATATTATAGTACATCATCTGGCCTATATACATAGCGCTTTCAGATATTGGCTCCGTCTCTGTCTACCATTGTGTGTGTCTTTTGTTTGATTGTCTCTTTTTGTGGGCGTGGACAGTTGAAAATTTTCCAAGCGATTTGCGGCATACGCCGCATTGAATGTTTTTCACGCTTAAAATGCGCTGCAAAATGATTATTATGATTAATAAATAAATAGGGAAGCAGGCACTGGGGAAATGGGGCAAGGAAGCAATGAGCAATGGGGCAAAAAAGCAATGAGCAGGAATTCGCCACATTTTCCAAACAGCCGTTTAAAGGCGACTAGCGCTTGACGAGCTTTCCTATGCTTTAATCAAGTTGCGTATACGCAATATGTTGCCAATTATATACAGTGGAGCAAAATGGTTAGTCTTTAGTGAAAACAACCCATTTCCCATATTAAATCCATTTGAACATTTATTTACCCAAAAAAAGATTTGGAATCAATTGCTCCCGTCATTTGCAAGTACTCATCATATGCCATCCTTTTGTGATTTAGATACTATAATTTGTTACTTATTCGGTTTAAATAGTTTATTATGCAATTGTGTTTTTATTTCTTCTGGTCAATTTAGGATTACTGTTTCATTTTTGGTTTTGTTTTCCGCCCATTGTTTTAACGAGTGTTGTAATAATAATTTCGCTTTTGCTTTCGACATAGAGCACAGCTGTGTCTGATGGCCACGTTTTGTGCTACAGCACTTGCTTTGTCTCCACTTCATTTTTGCTTTTCCCTTGGGTTATTTGCAATGGCCATCGACTTGTTTACAGTACAAACGAAGGACGCCGACGTGTTTCTAGGCGTGGCAAGCTATGAATTATTGGCAGCCAGATGAACATTTAATGATGTACACAACGCAACACAACATAAGGATGCCAACGATGACATCGATGTCCTTATTGTCCTTATTGCTGCCATCGGCAATTTTAATAAATTTAACAGCTGAACGCATCGCGAAACTTTCGCATCTTTCATCTTTTATCAATAAACATGGGATAGAGTGTGCAAGGATGGGTAGCCTCATCTGAGTGTAATTCTCGATCCTTTGGCACTGAGTGTCGATGTCGTTGACGTTGTCGTTGTTGTCGATGTCGATGTCGATGTCAGGCAGGCAATTAAATAAATGTGCAGTCGATGCTGCCTTGCCTTCGCCCTCGCCTCCGTTGAGACTGCCTTTAACTTTTCGCCTGCTTATTGACAGGCCATCAATGTTGAATTTATGAGGCCGCCTGTGATTTATCAGACCATTGCACACAGTTCTCAAATACATGCACACACATGCTAGCACACAGATACTCACGGGACAAAAGGACATAGCGTATACACACTTACCGATAATTCGAGTTGAGCTGGACATCGCCAATGGCCACGTTCTCGAACAATGTGGGGCAGCAGGTCCATCTGGCCCAGTAGAAGGTGAAGTCAGTTGAATCATAATGCTCGGTGAAACGGCACTTGAGCACCAGATCGACGCCTTCGCGTGTGTCCAGGGATTCATCCGCCTCTCCGCTCGGCACCAGCCAAAGCCACAGGCAACCTGAAACATAAACCGAGAGGGGGATAGAGAGAAGAATAAGTACGGTCAGGCGAACGGGTATTACATGGCAATGCAATTTGGTTGTGCAAATTTGCAGCGTACATTTAATTAAGAGTGCGCCGTATACGGTTAAACCCTACACAATAACAAACAAAAGTATCAACACATACGTGCAAATAGAAGTAACTGAAAAACTCACACAGACAGTGACCAGGAGGGGACGGCAGAGAGAGGTAGAGGAGGAACAAACGGTAACTCGCATGCTGAAAATGTATCCGCGAGCGAGTTTCGCTTAACTCATTTGATTTATTTTTATTATCAGAAGCAACAGTCGCGGGGACCGGCAATCAATATAAAAATATTGCAGAATTGTTAGAATTGTAAATCTATGCCACAAAATGAATAATGCACTCACACGCAACGCAGAGCAATAGAAGCAAGCAACCGGTTTAGACAGAGATCAATAGGAAAATGGAACTATGAGTAGTGCGAGAAAGCACCGCAAAGTGTTCCCCAAATGGATTTCGACTCAATTACATTAAAAATTAACATGACATATTTATGAGGGTAGCCGTCTAATATACTTAAGGTAAACTGTCTGTTTTAACATTATGCAGGGCACATCGCCAATACCCTTTAATCGACCATATGTTATAAGATGATATTAAATTTAAAATCCAAATATTTATTTCAAAAGTAGCTGTCTTTACAATCACATCATTGCATAACGATGAATATGCTAGAAAAAACTCATCGAAGAGTATTGCATAGTCTGTTTTTAGAGCTGCCATTTGATATATTTAAAGTGAATTACCTTTTTAACCCCTATAACACTTCAGTTGCAGTGTTTCTGAAAATACAGAGCCATTTGAAGAAATAATAATTGTAGAAATGGTCGAGAAATCGATTTTGGTAACGCAATCCGAATGTTTTTGAAAAATGAAATGGTTAAATTTATTGCTAGTTGTTGCTTGAATGCTCTACAGTTTTAGCAGCACTGTTCAAATGAAACTGAGCACACAGCTCAGCGTGTGTGTGTTTGGAACTAAATGGAGCAAATGGTCGAGTAGCTGCCATTGGGTCGAGTACAACCCCTTGGGAGAGTTGTTTGTACATGGAACGCTTAGTTTTAATTTGTCTGCCTGTTAGTTTTGAACCCACCGCACAATCACCCAACTACTGAATCGCCCCCTTGCATTTTGTTTGTGCAAATCTGTTTTCACTATACAATTCATACATATACGGATGTATATATATGTACATATATAATATATATATATGTATATTGTGCACATATATATTTTTGTAATTTTTGTTGTTTACTTGCTCTTCATTGTTCGTCCAGTTTTTTGCAGACATCGGAAAAGGGAAAAGGCAACAAAAATGCAGTACAAAAAGTACAAAAAAAAGGACTAAACGCGCAGTGTGTACACATGCATTTGATATTGTGTTGAGATTTTTCACTCTGCCGCATAAAACAAACAGCTCAATGTGCTCTGCTCGGCAACTGTATTTTCAATTGCCGCCCGCAAATGTATGCTATACTTTTTCATTCCCTTTATTTCAACGGATGAAGGATAGAGCGAACAGTAGCTGGGAATGGGGGAAAGTCTGCGTTTTTTACATGCCAACTTTTTGTTAACTCTTCGCTCTGAGTTATTGTAATTAACATTGCAATTGTTGCCGTTGGGCATAAAAAAGGGCAGAAAACAATCTGTGGGAAAAAACATGGGACAATTTTTTTTAACGTTAAAAGAGAGGCATTTGTTTGCCTAAATGCTGACAAATATATTTATAACTCTTTCTAATCATATCTCTTCATTCAGTTACAGATTAGTTATGGCTGTATTAGCCGAATTTGGTAAAAACCTAAATATAAAAACAAGATGTTGTTTCTCTCTAAAGTGAATGTCCTAACTATTGACATATTTATTCTAAAGTACTTAATTTCTTTAATTGAAAGTTAATAAAATGTATACCAAAATCGCTTCATCAAATATTTAAATTGTATACAGGCTCATCCATAGTATATGGGTATTATATCTTTGTGCCAAGAGACGCATCTCCGACTGCATAAAATATATGTATATAATCTTGCGTCGAGTCGATAAAGCCATGTCCGTTTTTAAAGAACTTTAATTATTGGTAGCCACAATAATAAATATTGTATTATTGATTTATTTAAATTTATTTTCGAGCGGTAAATAAGCACTGAATTTTTTAGGAAATATTCTTAATGATTGAATTCAGGTTGCGGCTGTTCAGTCAGCTATGTCACTCACTTAATAGTATTCAATATATCTATTAAAGTACAGCCAAGATAATAATTTTGTAGGTTGTTTATTCCGATTATTTTTGTGAAATGTATATAGTATATTTTGAAGTGTATTCTCAAAATGTAGAATATTTCGGTAGTTGTTCTTAATATTTGTTGCATTTAGTAAAAATGGGTGGCGGGTATCATAGAGTCGAGCAAACTCGAGAAAGCTGCAGCTCTCACTTGATTTATATTTTAATTAATTAATATTTTAATTAATAGAATTTTAATTAATAGAAGACCGAAGTGTGATCTCTGCAGGGGAAGTTGCTCAAAGCAATGCAAATGCGTAACTGTGAATAACACTTAGTGCTGTTGGCTACCTTAGCAAAATGATTTGCATATTTTTATGCAAATAATTATAAACAGTTGTTGTCCAATAGCCTCTGACCCTGCTACTCCTACCTGCTAACATATTAATGATTATGGCAGCTTGAACAGCATGTATGTATGCATTTAAATATAGGTTTTATTTAATTTATTTAAGTTTATCTATAGAACAGTGACACATTATTGCGTTTAAAACATATACGATATACGTTTAAAACGATACAGTTCGGGTCTTAGAGTGAGATTAAGAATATATATTAATTTAATATTAATGAAAGAAAATATTAAATTGCGCATGCAATTGAGTCTACAGAAACACAACTTGTAATCCATCTCTCCCTATCGATTAATTCAGATGTAAATAAAAAGTTATCATAGGTTAAGATTTTTCATAATTTTTCTAATCAACTGCAACCAGAAATTATATATATTTAAACTGACCCCAAATAGCCACTACAAGTGCATTTAACAAATTTAACAACTATGTTAAAAAGCTTTCAGCTTTATTAATTTTCAAATATACATTTAGTTTGTGTACTCAATATTCCAAATAATGAAAAGCTCTGTTAAGAGCATCATAAACTGTAACATGTCGAGTTCTGTCACTTTGTGTGTGCGGATGACTTATAATAATTAACCGTCATTAGAGTTTCCGCACATTCATATACACACAGAAACAAAAGTGAGAACAAAGTTTCGTCTTTTGCTTCTCATTTCGTCTCACTTATTTATGTATTTCTCTGGTGGCTTCATGAATTTTTCAATTGTGCTGCTGCTTTGGTGAAACTTGTTGTAGATTCGAGCGCTTAAACATTCATAAATGCAAGTGAACACAGCTCACTAGCACTTGCTTCTATTGGGGGTGTTTGAGCGGGAGGGTCTGGGGTGTGGGCTATGTCGTTTGACTTTTGAGGTTGTCGTCCTGCTGGTTCATTTGCCTGCGAACACAAGTCAAAAGTCTGCAATCAAAACAAACAAAAAAATAAAAAAAACTCATACACACACGCACATAACAAAGGCAATAAGAAAAACTTTTGCATTGCATTTTTTACTCAATTTTCTGTTTTGCCTGAGGTTTCCTTGAGTCTTGAGGGGTGTGCCTCCCAAGACCAAACAAAATCAAAATGGAAATATAATTAAAATCATGGCCGAACATGAAATGCTCTGAGAAAATGGCAGTGCATTTTTTCTCTTAGCCTCTTTTAAAAATGATGCAAAAATTCTGCAAGAACTATAATATAATTTCTATGGATCTAAATCGTCACTCTAATTTACATACAAGTAAGTACTCACACTTTTATCACAAGTTTTATAATGTATTTATATATTATTGACTGTTTATTATTTAGGCCTAAATAATGCCACAACCAATATTGTTTCATTTTAATGCAATTAAATTAAATATAGTTGCTATAATAATTACATCAAATTCGAATTCTGGTCTGCTATTTTGTTAACAGTCAGATGAGATTGCAAATTGATACACGAACACTTTTGTATGGATAATTGGCTTAACTAGGTTTCTCCTTAGCTCTTATATCTTTGTTTATTTAGCCCATTTAGAGAAATGCGTTTATTATGAACCGCAGAGCACACATAATATAACATGAGCTCGCAAATACTCTTCAAACAGGATACTTGCCACAGTGTAATGCACTTTTAGCATTGTCGGCGTCGACATATGCTTCCTGCAACTGAATCAGCACACGACTGCATTATGGACCATGGAGCGGCACATTACCTTGCATGCTGTTCCATTCTCTACATCATATAACATTGCAAATGCATTGCGGTTGCTTGCTTGACTTGTTTGTAATTATTTATTTCGTGCTGGTATAAAGTGTAGCATACTTTTGTGCGTAGACAAGAATTATGGCAATGTTGCCAGTTGTTATTTGTATTACATGGGTGTGCGTGAGTATTTTTAAAAAGATTTCATGCTACAACGCCGAGGCCAACACGGGACAGGACAACAACAGGAAGATGTTCTCCAGCCGTCGCCTCCTGCCAAAGCTACGAGCACAACTAATGTAAGTTTCTCTCTACATACACATGAGAGGGAGGAGTGTGTGCGTGTGTGTGCTGACTTAAAACAAGCTGCTTGGCTCGTTTACTTGTGGCCTGAACTTGTCTGACCCACCCGGTCTCCGTCTCTCCTTCCCCACCAACCACAAGCTCTTGCTTTTCTTTCAGCTTAATGCGAAATTTCTGCTTTTAACAACAGCTATTGCACTTGCTGTTCTTGATGTTGTGTGGCATAACGGCATAAATATAATATGCTGTCTCGCCTTTGCTGCTGTTGTAAAATATATTACTTCTTATCCACATCATTCGGTCTGCCCCTTGTGTTCCTCTCTTAGGCCTTCGCCTCAGTTGTAATTTCAGCTCATAACAATTTCAACAAAGGGCATTGCTGTGCAAAAATCAACTACAAAGGAGGCCGTGTAATGTGCTGCTGACATGCTTGATATTGTTGTTGTTCGTTGAAGTGTTGTTGATGTTATGGCCAAATGTCATAAGCCTTTAGAAAAACAACAACAACTTTGGCCACAGGATGATTGTCTCTCTATGTGTGAGTGCGGCCAACAGATGGTTGCTAACCAGATGCAATTCCAGTTCCAGCAGAAGCTCGAGGCAACTAAGTAACCAATAAGCTTACCGAGAGCAGGCTTTGGAAAAGAGCTGCTGTTATTACAATTATTTGCATGACATAAAACAATAAGCATTGCGCATTGAGAGATATTTAGAATGGTGGTGAAAACAGAAATTGCAACATTAGCATCAATTGTACCGTTATCGATGGTGGCCAAAGAACTGTTAAAAGCTTCAAGAAGCGAACTAAAGAGGACAATGCAACCTGTCGCTGTCACAATTCCATTGCGAGTAGTGGGAAAATGGGTATGTTAAGAGCATAGTGGAGGAAAGGAAGCAGTGCACTCGGGCATGTTGGTCTTTAAAGTGCCGAGACAACTCATTAAAATGCCAGCATGTGAAACATTTTGCAAATTAACTGCAAACGTTGCGTATGCGTAATATGAGAGATAGAACAAAGTGTTTGCTTAGACCTTCCTCCCCTTTCCAAATGCCAGATGCTTGCCGGTGACAGTAGAAGGGGAATAAGCAAAGTAGGCGGCGAGAGTGGAAGTGGAGTGGGAAAAAAGGTGGATACTCAGTAAATGGCTGATGAGAATGACGACTAAGCTGGCAATTATAACAATTGAAGAGTGGGATTACATTTAAATAAAGAACGACTTCACAATGCACTTAGTAACTATGAAAAATCTATACCAAGGCTTTATATTATGATGATTTATTTAATTCACTGAAAAATTAAAATATTTTGGAAGTATATTAAATGAAAATATTAATATTTCAAATTACACCTTACACCTTGGCTATCATTTTTTGTTTGTCTTTCAAAACATTTACAGAAAGTCTTCAATTCCAAGCAGTACTCGGAACTGGTGATAATATTTTCACTCAAGTTGCTTGAAATTTGAAAACACTTTTGAAATAATTATGTTTATATGATGCCCTAGCAGTTAAAGCTTTTGGGCCAAAACTGTTGCGTAATTACTCACATAGTTGTTGGACCTAGAGCTAAGCGCGTTCATATATGTAATCAAGAGGCATGGGCAAAGTTTTACGCTGCGTATGCGTAACATCTGGGCTAAAGCTAAAGCCAGTTGGCACAGTTGCCTGTTCGCTGTTGCCTGCGAGCTGCTAGCTGTTGACTGTTGGTTGCTGAGATTGTGGATTGGGGATTGCCACTCAGAATACCCAATTTCACTTTAATTAAAACATTCGCAGTGCCTTTTCCCATTTGCAGCTAGTAATGTTGCAAAGTTGGCGAGCCGAGTTACCCATTACATAAACCCTTTGCGAGCCCCCTTCCAACAACCCCATCATCAAATACATACAAACACACAGACTCAGATCAGTATGAAAGGGAGCACGTATATTACATAATATGCCATTAATAAAAGTGTTTAAAGTTCACTTAAGTGCCGCATGGAGCTTTAGACAAACGGAAACCGTATCAACAACAGTTAGTGCACACTGAGGAAACTTAAACTCGGCACACAGTGAGGGGGGCGGTGGAGTGGTAAGGTGGTAAAGGGCGGGATTTGGAATTGGTTTGTGTTTTGCGCTGCGTAGGGATTGGATTGGATTGGGCTGCTCCTGCTACTGCCACTGCGACTACTACTGCTGTGTGTTATATGCTTACCTAGCAAAGATTCTCTCTGGCACTGGATTCCATGACAGACTAACACGCAGTTGGATTTATATGCGGCCACCATTAGAGCAAACATGAGCTTCGGACATGGCCACGAAAGCAAAGGAACGACAGAGAGGCAGAATAAATGAATGGATAGATAGATAAAGATTGCTAGAGCAAGACAAATGGACAAATAGTGCATGACTGAGCTGGAGTTGGAGTTGATGATGTTGGAGGACTTGCTGTGCAGGCCAAAAAGAAGTGCAGCCACGTTGCCTCATTCAAATGAAAAATCAACGTCGCATAGTTCACAGTTTATATTGTGCCATCTCTTTGGGGTATCCTAGAAATAGCACCCTAAGGGAGCGTGCCCCTCGTGGTGGGTGTCCACGTGTCCTGGACTCATTCATTTCCGCTGCCAGAGATTCTCACAATTGACTTTGCGACTCTGTTTGCACAGCAAAAGCCAAGTCAATAAGGCACGCACGCTGAGAAGGAGACAATGCGAGATATTGACAATGGCCAGCGATACGATAGAGATGGCATGAAAAGGCAAAATCCAAAGCAAAACCAAATGAAGCCTGGTAACCGCAGATTATACCCAGGGCTATTGGCATGGTATTGTTGAGATTGTTACACAATTAGGGTAAGTATCTAGTTTATATGTTGATTTTTGTGATCACAAATTGATTTGTTATTCTTCGCGTACAATGAAAATGTTTACAGATTCAGAAAAATTGCAATTGAAATGAGATTGATTAATTTATTGAAAGTGAGCTAGCTGTAAATAAAATAAACTGAGAGATCTACTGTTTATAAGGATCATCCAATAATATTAATAATTTGTCAACTAGTTTACAATAAGTTTTTTTTATGTAAATGATCATCCAAATATATTTATGAGTTTTCAATTGAATGTAAATTACCTTAATTGTTTTCCTTACCACTTGAAGCATTTTGCTTAGCAATATTTAAAATAATTCTAGTACTTGCTTTATTCAAAGATATTTCTCAGCTTTGCCTTTTCATAATGCGGTTTTCAAGAGTCTGCTGACTTGACTCTTTGATAGTGCGTGTGTTTGAATCACGCCCAGCATTGATGTGCATTTAATTTGTCATAATTTGTAAAACAATTGAGAAGAGGCGTGGCTATCTAGCTGTTCTACCGTACGGTCGTCCAACGAGTACATAAATCATGTGGTTAAACATGAAACGTAATTTGTTGTAAATTAAATAATGCAAACTATTTGTTTGTTTGTTCAGTTTGTTCATTCGGTTGCATACTTTTGTGCGACACTTTGCGAAACATGCAACAACATGCGGCAGCAGCAACAGCTTCAACAGAAATGACTGCTGCAGCACTTGCCGCACTTGCCACAAAATTTATGACTGCATTAATACACGTACAATGCACGTCAGCACACGCTCACACACATGCACTATAGTTGACCATTTTGCAGTGTGTGTTCTTGTTTTGTGGCATATGCCACATACAACTCGGCTCTTGCTGCAATTTTTGTAGTCGCTTGTTGTTGTAGTTGTTCTTGTTGTTCTTGTTTAACTTGCAGGCCAGCAGCTGCCGCCTCTTAATTAAATTATGCTTTTAATTAGGCCTTCGTGTTCGCCTCTTCATTTGCTGAAACACATTTTTGCAGCTTGTACTTTGATGGCACAAATTTAATAAAGTGCTCGCCTTTGTTTTATTATAAAAGTGCAGCAAGAATTACCTCACAAAATGTCCACAATTTTAGCAATTAGTTTTATATGTTATTTTGAATCAATTTTGTAGTGCATTTTGTAAGTTGATAGATACAATAATCAACTTGAAATGTGTTGAAAAGTTTTTAATACAAAATATTTACGAATTAATAAAATTATCTCTTCTTACAACGATTTTTTTTGACAATATAAAATTGTCAATTGATAATATTTACCGTAAATGCAAGACTAATTTACATTTAACAAAAATATAAAGACTATGTGCTTGATGAAGTAATTAATTGAGTAAACAAATATTTTGAGCATTTATTTAACAATCTGAAAGAATTTTAGCTGATGATTTTAACTGTCACATGATTATCAAAAGAATAGCAAAACGATATCACCTATCCCAATTTGATGAAAAATAAAGAATTGATTTAATTTACAAACAAAGTTACTCAGTTCCCCAGTCAACAGTATTAGCCACATAGAGAATAAAAAGCAGTAAAAACATGATAATAAACTACTTACATATGCATATTCCGTAAGAAAATAAAAAAAAAACATATATTTTATGAATTGAGATTTCTCTCTTGTGTGTAGCCTTCGTTATTTTTGTATTTTGAGTGATTTTATTTTTTAATTTTGTCCTCTTGCTGTCGTATTTGGTCTTCTGCATAATTTGGCATGCTGCATGGTAAAACTCTTCTGTCCAGCCACAGTTGAAAGGAGTAGAATCTGGTGTCCAGGCAATGACGAAGACGGGGGGAGAACACAAGGACGACGCTTATCTCAAATTTTGTGGCTAAACGCATATTCTAACAAATTTTTGTCATGTTTTTGCCGATGTTTTTATTGTTGTTGTTTTTTTTGAGAATAATTTAAACACAGGCACCTTTGACACTTGCAACTGACACTTTTGCTTGTGAGAATGCGAGCAGGAGGGGAGATCGGGGCATTCAGTATGAGGTGATATCCTGAACACTTTAATTTAATATGCCGTTGAGCAGACGATGGAAGCAGTAGCACCAGGAGAAACCAAATCCCAAAAGTGTACCCAAATCACTTTTGAAACTATCTGGCGCCTTGACGCAGTCCGAGTGCCACACAGACAAACAGACAGATTGAGACTCAGAGGAAGAGAGAGAGAAAGACAGTGTAGATGGGTGAGTGGGATAGAATAAACATGGTATGCTGTTTGAGCCGGGCTAAATATTTCTGACCACAGCAAAAGGTTTTTGCGAAGCATCGACCCAAACATACATACATATTTATGAGGTCCTTGTGGATTTTCATTGAGATAAGCGCTGGCATTTAGGCAACAAGCGATTGCCCAAAGGCCACAGCAGGCCCACCGAGTGGAAACCCTTTTTAAACTCTTTTTTTGTTGTTGTTGCCAATTTAAATTTTTGCATTTTTATTGACAACAAATTTAATTTCAAAGTGAACGCCTCTCGTTTACAGTTTTACAAGCACTGAGTGAAACTTGTTCTTGCCGTTGTCGTTTTTGGCGTTTAAACAAATCAATTGCCACGGCTCAGTCGAGCACCACGCTGCGTATACGTAATGAGCTTTTGCTTAAAGGCGCATACGTCATCCCCCCTTCGCTGTCTGCTTTTCATCTTGGAGTTCCCATGATAAAAACGGGGCAGAAAATTAAAGGCAACGAAATAGAGCAAAACACGCAGACAAAACTAACGAGCGGACTGCCAAGTGGACCAAGTCGAGCGGCGACCAGCAAAAACTGACAACAGCATGAAAAATTGTCACTGCCCGAGAGTTAAGAGCAGGAAGAATGGATGAGAAGAAAAGAGAATGGCGTGGGGCATGAAATTGGCAAGGGGCAACTATAGCCATGAGGCATCTTTGGTCATCTTGGCCGTCGCCATTGCTTCAAACACTCGAGAGTAACCGGAAATGTTGCTTAATAAAAACGGATATACCAATTTAGTTTTGTTCAAACACAACGCAGCATCAACAGCAACAAAATCAACAACATAAACAACAACAATGGTTAAGAAGCAATGAGTGCCGGAATAAAACAGCAACAGACGACAACAACGATAAGGTTGAAAATGGCAAGGTTTTTGGCACACAACTCGAGAATGCGGAAGAGACGGTTGGAGCGACGGGAAAGGGGAAATAGAAATGTGGAAAGCGGGATGTGTAGCAAACAAGCAACGACTGCAAAGCTCAAATAAACACAAAAATAATAGAAATTCATTTAAAGTTAAAGCGCAACTAAAACAAAAGCAAAAAAAAATGCAGCGAAAAATGCAGCTGCAACGAGCTATGGTCGAAACCAAAGATGCCGTATGATAACAATTGAGATGAGTTCCAAACCAAATAAACAAGGAAGCACTTTCAATATTCCAGCTTTATATAAATCAATGAAAAAATTGTTTAAATGAATTAGGGCATTACCAAAAGAACTCCCTATTTTACTTTTAACTTAAAATTATATAGCCCTAATTAACTCAAAATATATATTCAAAAGTTCAGTTAGTTTACGCAAAAATACAGGGTATAACTCGGAACAACATCAAACAATAGAATAAGTGGAGAAAGAAGAGAGAAAAAATACTCTGAAAAACAACTCAGCGTTAAAATGCACAGCGCAGTGATCAGGATCAGGAGGACAATGGTCCAGGACCGAGCTGCGGCCATGTTCAACATATTTGCAGAGCGCACAACGGACTCTGCCAAGCAGAGGCTTAGGCAACACTGAGTCATAGGAGAGAGAAGAAAAGTGTTAAAAGGGGGTACTTGTAGGGGTTTACTGTCGCTGAAGTTTAGCACACAGCTCACAGCTCGAGTGGAGCTATTTGTTGTCGTTGTTCCTGTTGTTGTTGTTGTTGTTGTTACTGTTGTTTTGTATTATAGTTCTTGCCGTTGACGGCGACCAGGCCGCAATTTTTGTGTTTTAGGTTTTTAAGCTTTATAGTTTTTTTTCTATCCTACTGTTTTGTTTTGCAATTCTTTTTTTTATTTGGTTGTAGCTTTGTTTTGCGGCCAATGCAGCTCGTTTACGATTGAATGCATTTTTCTGTAGAGCACGAAAGTACGGAAAGAGGAGAATTAGAAAAGAGCGTTCGTAGGGGTCAGCTCGCTGGGGGTTTGTCCAAAGCAAATGACCAAAATGACACATTGCCAGCCAGAGGCAGTCGAAATATTTGGTCCAAAAACCCCAATACATGTACAAACAATACAAACAAAAACAATTTGAACAATAAGAAACAAAATTGCAGTGCAACAAATGAAGCGAGTCAAAAACCAATCGAGCCTCAGGCTATATATAACTCAAACGTCTCATAATTAGACTAGAGCTATTACCGAACCCAAACCCATGCCGAAACAGAAACCCAGAACTGAGACCCTGCCTGCTCAATAGAATTGTCAATTTTTGAAAAGGGTTTAACGCGGAAAATCGTGCGGAAAATGGCTCACAAATGTTGCCCTCCACTCCGCTAAAATCTAGGCACTGCCGTAACGTTAAGGTGTGTGTATGTGGAGGAGTATGCTTCAGCGGGAGAGGTGGGAGAGGGGAACTACGCACAGCAGGAAACTGAAGCGAAACTGAACTGAGTTGAGCCGAACTGAACTGAACTGTGCTGAGAACGGAGAGCGGTGCTAAACTAATGGCTAGGAACAAAATGTTGTTTCAAGCTGTGTGCACGAGCGAGCTCAATGATATTTTTCTTATTTTCCTTCTGTTTTTCTTGTTGTTGTTTTTCCGGGTCGCGCATGTTTTTGCAGAAAAAGACCTAGCAAAATCGACGGGGAAAAAATTCCGGCATGCTGTCATAAAAATTCGCCATAGGAAACAGCCGCCAAAAACCTAAGCAATGTTTTTTTGAAATAAGCACAACAACAAGAATAATACCAGAAAAGACAACAACAATAACAATAAGAACAACAAACATATGGGAACCAGCTGGAACCTGTATTAGAATTGGTAACTGGTTGCTGCTTTTGCCTTCAAAGGAGTAAAAGATAAATAATAGCCTGCACTGATGAGAAGTGCCAGCGCCATTTGGAGGCAACTGGGGGAATTACATGGATTGTTCTCGACTCGATTCGACTCTCTGTGTGTGCGCGCATGTGTGTCGAAATGTGTGTGTTTGGGGGCAAAAAGCCGATGCGATTGAAGAGCTCACATGATTGAAAGCTTTAGCATTGCCTTGGGTTATTCGCTGGATATTACTCAACGGTTTAGCTAGGAAAATGCGCGGGAGGCGCGTATGAGGAGAATGATAGATTGGCGCTGTGACTCAATTAGATAAGGATAATGCTAGAAATGTAGCAATAGCTAAAAATAGATGTTTCAATTTGACTTGAAGCCTAAAATTTGTTAAGATTTAGACATTGTCAACTTTACTTTTTACAGCTAAAGAAGAGACTTTTACTACGCTTTGTAAATATTGATTATGGATTATTCATTTAATGAATGAAATAATTAATTAAATAATTCATATCAGTTGATCCTTCTAATCATGATAATCTGTGAAGATTACTTGAAATATGCAATTTTCAGCATAAATTGATCAACCAAAGCTCTAATTATTAAAGTATCTGAAGCAATTAAAAATTGCGGTTGAATTAGTCTTTATGTGTAGTATCCACAAACAAATACGAATATGCAGCAGAGAGTCTGCACACTCTCAAATACCCGCTACCCATTTTTGATTAAAAGCATAAAATATATAATATTTATGATTAGCTTGGTTTCACTTTATTAGGTATAATCAATTCCAATATTATATATTATATATTAGTGGCATAGTAACTGAATAGGTTCAGGTGCGCCTGATATCACCCTGTAAAATAAATCCTTAATAACTAATTGGCTTAATGTCTGATGCTAGCCAAAAGGGGCGTGTACAAATTCTGAAAACACATCGTCACTAAATTTGGTATCTCTAGCTCTTGTAGCTTGTGGGGTCAGAGATGCCTCCTTTAGCCTGTTACATACATTTTCTTTTGTCAGCAAGTTAAGTATAAACATAACTCTGATAAATTGTAGCTCTCGTCTATCATCTATCATCTATCATCTTTTAAAAACTGTCTTTAATCAAAACGCAATTACAATTTGCACAATAAAATAAATACATAAATTGACCCACCCTTCTAACAATAAAAGTTTAGTGGTACTAATCTTTATGCAAACAATCCGAGTAGCATGCGGAGGATATGCATTGGAGCGTAAGTTTTTTGTTTAGTGGTCTATATATTTATGCGCATTAAAAGACCAAACGAAACCGCAATCCGCTCAATCAGCCAAAGACAAATAATCAGAAATCGCAACCCCGAAGCGAAAACTCATACAGCAAATGTCGAAACGAACGGGCAGACAAACAGTGTAAAGTGCTTAGGAGATCTACAGCTGATGCTTGAAGCGATTTCCTTTCCCCTGCCTTGTCTCAATACCATCTATCGTCCTCATCATGTTTCCCCTTTGGCTTTGTCCACCTTCTGATTAAGGTGCGGCTGGGGGACGTTCACAGGGGCTTACAGGGCGTATGAGCGACGGCAACATTGTTAACGGCGTTCAACTGTGACAAATGCGTTTGTCGGTTTATTCCCACACACATATACCAGCACACGGACAAACTCTCACACACACACACATGCAATCTCATAACATATGTTCCTGTGCATGTTGGCGGCTTAGAATTATTATTTATGAACAAGGCAACGCACACAGACAATGAAACCTTCTCCATACCCTTATTTTCATTCTAATACTCCTGGTCTCTTTTCTGGTTAGTACCTCCCTTCGCTCTCCGTTTGCCACTTGTAATTTTTGCTGAGGTTTTTGCACGTTTAGTAAATAAATCACGCGTTTGTTGTACCCACTGTCCTTCATATCCTACACACACATATAACATACTCTCCTACTCTTCATTCTTTACCATCTTTAGCTATTCCACAAAATGCTTTGTGCCATTTTTTATATATAAATAATTTGCTTTTTGGGCAACCGATGACCAGCTTGGTCATTTTTGTTGTTCTAGTGGTTGTTAGTTTTAGTGCGCGTACACTGAAAAAATCTTTTACCTATTTTTGAGTTGTCGACAAAGATTTTTGTTTAGTTTAGACAAATCTATATGGACGTCCCGTCTTTAGATTCAATGGCTATTTGTTGGAGTACTATTACAAGTGATTTGTAATCTGACACCAGATAAAATTAATTAGCATTAACGAATACAATGTTGAAACAGATATAGTTGATTAGTTGAAATCAGGGAAACTTTAACAAAGATCGCCTTCTTGTTCAATCAGTTAAAATATAAATTTGATTAAAATTGGTGATTGATGGTAATTATTAATTATGGCATTCGTTAAGTTTTCAATTAAATTACAAATTGGTTAGCGTCATTAAAATTAAACCAATAAATTAAAATGGATTTTTTTAAATATAAAAATGATTAATTGCCAATATTTTTTTCGCTGTGTGCAGATACATAAAACTATACATTGATATGGCTATAAAAATACATATGAACACAAATGCACACCTAAATAGACACACACTTTCCCGGGAACTAGCTGACCTGAGCGAGTGACCAACGTGTGGCGCCTCCGATGATTTATTATGTGTTGCCTATTAACGTCTGCCTTATTATGAGTGTATATGCTTGCGTGTGTGAGAGTTAACATTGGAGTGTGAGTGAGAGAGACAGTATAGGGAGCTTTACCCTTGGGGAGTATTTGATATCATAAATAAACGCAAATCTATAAACTAAACAAAACTAAACACATGTGTTATTTATACATACTCGTAAAACAAGCGAAAAGCGACATTTAACTCGCACGAATAAACACATGACTCTGACCATGGTGCAGCTGCCCCCAGACTGTTATTGTTGTTGCTGTTTCCAGAGCTAATGAGCACGAAGTTGTCAATGTGTCAATTTAATTAGACAAGTAACCCAGCCCAGCAATGACACCAAATTGAATTATTACGACGACATTTGTAGTTCTTGCAGCTCTCAAGCTGAAATTGGAAGCTCGTGTTTACTTGTATGTTTCAGCTACTGTATATTAGGAGTTGTTGTGCCTCTTGTAAATTATGCTTGTTGTCGTTGTTAACATTGCAACATTTGTGCCACATGATTTGTTGACTTCGGGGTGGCAACTTGCCGACCCCTGTTTGCTCCATTCACAACCAAAAATCAAAGCAAAGCAACCTCTGCGCCCGCACTGCGCATCGACTGTCAGGTGGCCACAACAGTCAGCGAAGAGGACCCGTTGGTATCGAAAACTAAGACTAAGCAAAGCACAGCACAGCAGCGCAGAGCAAAGCAAATCAAATCATTTATGCTGCCAGCGGCCCATCAATAAAGCCCATTTGACAGCCAAGGCTAAGAAGCATTGGCCAAACAATTAACGCCGCTTTAATGATTAATATGTGTGGGTGTGTGTAAGTGTGTAAGAACGTGTGTGTATGCGGCGTATTGTGGGTAAGTTAATTATGCTCAGCGGAACTGAATGATGAGCTGCCTAAGAGGTTTATGTGGTAGTCCGGTGGACTAGGGGCTTTCCAGCTTGGGATGGGAATTACTTGTAGCCGTAACTTCAGTTACATATACAATTATAAATGTTGTACTACAATTATTTTTAATTTAAGAGAATTGTTTGCACTACATGATGATCGGTTTTGTATTATTACATATTGGAGGAATACTTCGAAATTGAACAGTCGATAGAGCACTATACAAAGTGGTGGTGAATATTCGGTAGGCCAGGATCTGGGTATTTTAGATTTCCTTTGGTGTTTTGGTATTGGAAGATAATATGATCCCTAATCCCCTTGAAGAAAGCTTGCAACACTGTGTCATTCGTTTTTATTTAATACTCAACTAATTTACTCTTTTTGTTCTGTTTTGCTCTTTCTATATCCTTGGCGGTGACTTGAAGTACACTTGCTTGTCGCTTTCTCTCACAATCCATTTCTCGCAGTATTCTCTAGAGTTCTCCAGCTGCTGGGTTGTTACCTCTCTAGATGCCCATTCAGTATGCTTGCTTAACATGCAAATTTGATGGGGACTCAGCTATAAAATGCGAGCCGGGAACATTTTCATTTTCAAATTTCACTTGGTAAATTTTAACTACTTTTTTGGGGCCCAGTCAACTTTTTCGCATGGCACTTGAAGCAAGTCACTGGCCTCTCAACTTTTCTCTCTCTTTCTCTCTCTGCCAATATTTTTTTTGTCTTTCTCTCTCTGTCTATCCTACCTTCGCATCCCTTCTACTTCTTGTCGTTGTTGCCCTGAAGCATTTAATACTCCTTACAGCCAACCCGTTGTTGGCCATTGTTTGTCTATTTACACAAGCTCATTAACATTTGAAATAACTTCTTGCTTTGGTTTTTTAGAACATTTTTCGAGCTCTGAGTTATTTTAATGTTTTAGCTCAGCAAATATATGAGTATGCCACATCTCCCTCCGCTCATTCACGCCTACTTCGTGCTGTTTGCCATCGCTCCATGGCTTGTTTTAATTTCTTTGCATTTGGCATTAAATAAAATTTGCAAAAATAATTTATACCAACCAAAAAATTCAAATAAAATGGAAGAAGCTTTTTAAACATTTACACAACATCTTTTTTTTCTTTTTAGCTCTTATATTTTTCACTTTTTTAATCAGTTATAAGGAGTGAGAAGGAAAACGAGAGAGGGGTATAGCCGTTTAGTAAGGCGTGAATGCGACAGACTGATAGCCTGGTACTCATTTATGCTAATTTGCGTAATTATGCGCTTCATAAAATTACTTGGCAAATGCAGTGTAGCTCCAAAGTTAAAGTTGCCACTTGCCAGCATTTGTTGTTGTTCTCGTTGCCGATGTTGTTGCTGTAACAATTAACAACAGCAGGTTGAGTTGAGGTTGAGGTTGAGGAGAAACAGTAGGCAAAACGCAATACAAACAGCACATAAAATATTGAAAAAGTTTCATCGCAAGTCAGACTGAGAGGAAGCATGAGAGAGCGAGCGAAAGGAAGGGAAAATATGAAATGAAAATGATGAAAATTTATAAATGAGCTGGGTTTGAAGTCTGTTAACTACAGCCCACAGCTGAAGCCATGCCCAGCTTTAGCTTCCTCTCATTTGATGATGGCTGCTTTGTTTTTATACTCTAGACTTAATGATGGAGTGCATACAGGGTATGTTGAAGTGAGGGAACTTAAAGAGTGGTATTTATTTTTATTTTATGATTTTAGAAGGACGCAGAGTCTAGTATAGTCTCTCAGCTCTTAGCGAAAATTATTATTTGCAGCGTAACTGGTAGTCGGATATATTCCGCCATTATTGTTCTTATTGGTTCATATACATGGTGAAAGTTTTTATTGGGTTTGTTCGCTTCCAAGTAAAGTTTTCCGAATGAGGTTTACAGCTTGACGCCTGCTTAGAGCACAGATTCATGTATGCTTCATTTGCTTGTTGAATAATTGAACATGGCCCACACAGCCACACTCATTTACTCTAACATATATGTACGTGTGGAAGTGGGAAACTGAATAAGTGCTGGGAATTAGCTGCCTTATTTGGCTTAATTATTTACGGCATTTGTTGACCAATACCTCTAAAACTGTGCGAATAACATAAATTATGCCTAAAATGTTCAATTCTTGTTGCAATGTTTTGTGTAATTTTCAATGAGACTAATGAGCTGCCAGCCAGCCAGAGGAAGAGAAAGAGAGAAGAGAGGCAAAAATTTAAAACGTAGCGAGAGTCAAACAGAGCCAAAACTATCGGCTTTCGCCGAAAACACCTGGCAATTGTCCATTTGTGCATATAAAATGCAACGTTCAACGGTTCAATTATTGTACAACAACTGCATACTTCATCGATAACCCATCGAAAGTCCCATCTATTAATAAACGAATTTGGTGTATATTTCATATGCATATTTTATTTGCATGTTTGCCAAATGTATTCTATACGAGTTTTGTTGAATTTTTTGCATATAATATAAGTACACATATTTTCAATTTAAGTTTATTGCATGTTTAAATTTAGACAAACCTGTGATATGTAATCAATATTGATAACTTTAAATAACTTGCATAAATTTTTTAGTACATATTTAGAATTATATTTTTATAAAAACTAGCAAGTAAAAACTAGCAAATGTATTCATTAAAAAAACAACAACAATTTATTTTGTTGGATCTTTTTTTAAAAACGCCTACGCATTTGGTAAAAGGGTATTATAATTTTTTGGCAAAATTAATGTAACAGGCCTCCTTCTCCAACCCCACAAGGAATAAATATTCTTGATCAGCGCCAACAGCTTCGACGATATAGCAACGGCCCTCCGTCTGTCTGACCAACTGGCTGTCTGTACGAAAATCTGGATTTCAGAGACTATAAGAGCTAGAGCAAACAAATTTGCTGCAAGATGTAGTAATATAGCCACAAGTAGAAGAAAATGAATTGTAAGCATAATAATACTAAACTGAATTGTAAGTAAACATACTGTAAGCTAAACTTTTGGTACTTATAATCCTTATCACCTTCTTAAACATTTATGCAAACTTAGTTCCGAGCTGAATTTATTCAATAAATACTTTTAAAAGTGACATCAGGTCCAACTACACCTTTTCAGTGGCTAAAAGCATTCAATAAATCAGGTAAGATGCAGCCAAAATAAAAATTTTGAGAGTGGTATATTGCGGTATACTTTTGATATATTGTTTAATATATTCTCGAAAATTACTTTATTCTGGTGATCGTATTTATGCATTTAGTAAATATGGGATGCGGGTGTCTCGCAGTCGAGCTAACTCGAATGTAGCCTAACTCGAATGTTCTTATCCAAATACATGCGATTTACGTGCATACATATAAAAAGATTTATTATGTATGCAGTAGGAGTTGAACCACGATAATCTCATTTATGATTCTAAAATATAATCCATGTTCACCCAACCGTCCAAGCTATTGCTTATTTTGCTAAAATATGTTGTGTGAAATCATAAAATTCACACTACTTACCTTTTGGACTTGTTATTGATAGTTCAGTCGGAATAAACCACCTGATTTATATATATACATATTGTTTATGGCTTAATAACATTATACATATTATTAGTTATGCAGTTTCTTATTTAACAAAAACTTTACTTGCGTTCCACCACGCTTATATAGGTAATTAGCACATATAGTATATGTCCATATCTATTTATTACCTGTACATTTGCACAATTTGTATAGAACTCATATCCTTTCCGCCATTAAAGCGATACAAAGGCACTACTGTAGTGTCATATATACGACTCACTTTACGTTTCATAGATCGACAAGCGAGCTGTAGTACTAAATAAGTTGCTGGCATCAAAAGGAAAATTCAATTTCACTAGCTGCAAAATAAAATTGGTCGGTGACTAGTCTTGCAGTCTGTAAGCGAACTTGTCGAGCCTGGCACATTTTGCCATTGAAATGCAAATGAAATTGAATTGTTAATTTCAAATAGAAAATCCTTGCGGGCCATTCATTCAATATTGAATGTGCTCGCAATAAATGTAATGACTGACACAGTTTTTCTTCTATTTCGCTCTTATTCGATGCTCCCTCCTTCTCTCACTGGCGGCAAAATTGGCACGCAAACAAATTTTGGAGGATACGTGGCCCGTTATTTTTGGCATCCCTTTTTGAGAGAGTGCAAAGAAAATGTTATTTTATATGTACTTTATATGCCATTCGAATATTTATATATATTCACATATATAACGCGTATAACGTTTCCGTTTCCGTTATACAACCATTGAACATCGCAACAGTGACAACAAAAGTTGTGCGTAAACATTGCCAAAAAATAACGACAAAATATTAAGAAAATTCTGGCAGTTAAACTAAAATTAAATTTTTTATTAAACATTTTTTATCTGCAATTAAAGAAATGCCGAATTATTTTTCAACATATTAGTAAAATGGGCTAATAAGTATATTAATGTTTTGTGCAAAAATATCAGGCAGAAGGAGGCATCTCCGACCATATAAAGTCTGTCAATGAATTTGTTTGTCAAAACGAGTCAATCTCACTGACTATAAGAGTTAGCCACTTCAAACTTTATAGTTTGTAGGCTTACATATCGTATAATGTACGCAGATCAAGTTTATTTCAGTAATTGTCTATACTTTCCTTTCGCCTATATAAAAAATCGAATCTTTTTTTTGAACTAGAACGTTTTTTTGTAGACTGTATATTAATGTTAATCTTCTGAAGGTGAAATCTGATGCAGCTTCTCTTTTATTTTGAATTCCGAATATTTTGGATAACAAATCATTAGGCACAAGGTATCTCGTAGTCGACCACCCTAGACTATATCTCTTTTATTTGTTTTAGTTCTTATTTTATTCAATTGCATATTTATTCGAGATTAACAAAACACAGCTCGCAAAAGTTGAAAAATATTCCATTATTGGTTCACAGGGTTCGCAGCTTAACTATGCCATATATTGCCAGATAACCCGAAACTAAACGTGCTCCAAATACGTTGACAAAGGTCGAGACTTCGTTTACCTGCCAAAGGTTGGCAGTCTGTGCAAAGGGTGTGATTATGCCGCTGACACATGACACCTTCAACTCAAGTGTGTGCCCTCGCTCATTTGATTTGCCTTCTCTTTCTATCGTGCGGTTTATCTCACCTGCCTTCTCATTCCTCTCTGAATATGTGGTCAAAATATTGCTCCAAAAAGCTACAAAAATATTGTAGCATATTTTGGGGCAGCAATGTTTTTATGCCCTTAAAAAGAGGTATCATGTTTTTGCCATGAAGTGGATCTGATAGACCAAATCAGTTGGAATAATTTACAGTATAAGATATTTCAATTAAATTATGGTGAAGAATAAATTTATATTTACACAACAATTTAGCTCTCGGGTATTCACAACTTTTTGTAGAGTATTTCGAGTTCTTTACACTTAGGCCATCTATTTGTATTGTTTTTTGTTTTATTTTTTTTTGCCATTGCTTTTTGTACCCTTTTAACACATGTCAAAGCTTTTTGAACTCGTTGGCATTTTGTAACACCTCTTTCACCTTTCTATGACTCGACACAGCGAAACCCTCAGAAACTTCTCTGCTGATGTTATGTTGCTTGTATCGTCTGTTTGTACTTTGTTAGCCGCTACCGCTTTCAAAATGCCATTTAGAAAATTCAATAGCGCTTTGATTTTGTTTCGTTTATTTTCACAAAGTGTTTTTGCAGGCACTAACTCCTGGTCCCCACGTTTTCCCCTCTAACATTCACTGCTCTCACTCCACTTGCTCAGCTGCTTTGGTCAACATCTAGCTCAAATTCGGCTCAAATCGATTTCGCGTCGTTTGTTGATTTTTCGTTGCGTTTTGTTTAGCGTGAAAATCAAACTGTTAATTTGCGCTTTTGTCTGCATCGATTTAGTTCAGTTCAGTTGGTTTAGGTGGCCTTAAGAGTGGCTCTAGGAGGGGGTGGAGAGGGTCTAGGATAGAAAGTGGGAATTCTAAAAAGCATTCAGTTCCACGCTCAACGTGGTCTGGTCAACAGATTCTGACCCAAAAGCACTTTGCTAACCATTTTGCTTAGTTTATTTATTGTTGTTGTTGTTGATGATGTTGCCTTGCTTGTTTGTTTGTTTATTTGTTGCTGGTTTGTTTTTCGGTTAGTTGCACGCCTTTGTTTTTGTGGCTGCAAATTAATGTTTGCTTTAAGGATTTAATAAGCAAATGATTTTAATTTTCCAACTTGCGTCTACAGGGTGAGCAACACTTTTTTACAAGTCCACAACACTACAATGCTTGTTTGTGAGTCCATGCTAAAGTGACTGAGATGTAAACATCATCAATCAACTTCAATTCAAATCCAAGTCAAAAGATGAACAAGTGATAGACAATTGAGAAGGGAAATTGAAAGAGAGACTCAAAATGCCATGTATATGAGTATTGTATATATGTCGGGAGTGAAAGATTTCACACAATTAATCAACATCGAAAAAAATGCTATACTCTAAATATGAATTGAGGCTGTCTACTTGCAAGACAAGTGTCATGCCACAACTTGGTTGGAAATGTTAGAAACATCTCTTTCGAAATAGTAAAATTGCAAGCAATGTTTTTATTTTTATTTCTAAATTTAACTTTTATTTAAAAAAAAAAACAAAATAGATTCCAAATTAAATTCGATACTGCAAACGCCTTAGAGCAAAACAAATTAGAATGGAATAGATAATCTTACTAACGAGCCAAAAAGAATAAGTCAATAAAATAGTAGAGTATGAGAGATAGATATTGAATAAGAAGTAGCGAAAGCAGATAAATGTTTTGCCATCAATTTTAAGCCATTTGTTTTGGTTTTGTATTCGCTGCATAGCTAAAAATTAACTTCACGCTAACTATTAAAAAGTCTTATTAGATTGCTTTTATGGCAAAGTTTTGGCTGATGTTGCCATTGGCAACACTCTCTCTTTATCTGCCTGCCTGTTCCCTCTCTATCTACAGCAGACATCACACGACGCTAGTTACTTTACTTTTAATTACTTTTGTGAAAATTCATTTATCACTTTTATCCCAGCTCAAACTCAAGCTCGAAGCATAGCGACCAGCTATGACTATGGCTCTCCCCTAAGATCTATGCGAAGGGCAATTTTTCACTGAAAAACTTTTCCCCAAACACACACACAAATGCTCACATACTCATGCACAGGAAATGGGCCAAAGGGGCGCCAAGCAGGGGTAGTTGAATGAGGATATAAAATTGAACGCCCTTTGGCCAGTCATCGGCCAGTTTGGCAGCTGAAAAAGTCAAGTGGAAATTCAATGATGCCATTAATTGGCCAAAGTTTTCACTTATGTTCTGATTTTTGGCCGAAAACACATACATATACACATGGACATTCCCTCATACACCCACGTACATGGCTGGGCCTCTGCATGGCCTTGGCTAACAGCTGAAACTGTGCCAGGAAGTACAAATGTAGCTGCCTGATAAATTTACGATTTCCCCCAGTTGCACAACTTTCGGCCAACTGTGCTGCCAAATTGCATGAAATCAGTTTAGCCAGAAACGCCTACATAACATGCATGACTCCGACACACTGGCCCGGCTGGTGGGCCATTTGTCTTGCAATTGCAACTAGCGCGGAGCCGTAAACGCTTCCTGCATGTTTCAACTCGCTAGATTCGCCGCCACCATCTCTCCCATTTCGCAGCACAACAAAATATTTAACATCAGGGAAAACACTGTAAAACTTCTGAATATGTAACTATATGATCAACAGAACTATCGATAGCTTTTTTCATTTGTCTTATTAATTTATTGCAATAATATAGTCTAATGGAAGGTATTGTCGGAGTGATTTGTATGTAACTATTATCAACTATGCCAGACTGTCATATCAGCAATCAATGGTCACGTTAGACTCAACCTTTGTTAACAAGATCTCGCATGATATGAATGAGCTTGTCAAATTCTACGATAGCAATCCATTAAGACATTATCATTTTGCGTTAGACCCCCACAATCGATTTGATAAAGCTGACACTATTTAGCTGGCCAAAAGTCAGAGTCTCAGCAGTTGGACTAGTGTTTTAAGAATACTGTCTGTCGTATAATAATCGTATATTTTAAATTTTGATGTATAATTCTGACTTGCCAAAATTAATTTTGGACTTGGATCTTAATATGCCGATTGATAAGCTACATGAACGTTTTAGCTTTAATATAAAAAGCCGATGTTTGTTCAAAAGCTACAACATTTAATTCAAAAAGTTTAATCAAGAGTCTAACAATGAAGTACATGCCAGAGATCAGTTACAGTTCTGACGATAAAGTATGGAGTGGCAAGGAGCAACCCGCTTATTTCTCTAAGGATCTGTCGATCGGCGAAGTCATTTTCCATGAAATGGGACGCCATCCGAAGCTCATTGCTCAGGTCAGTTAGAAATAAATCTTAATTAATTCATTAATAATAACTTAGAAGATTTTTTATCAAAGATATGCGATACGGACAATACTGTGTTAACAAGGGGAGAACTCCATTTAAACTCAATGCGTGTCGCAAGTTACTTGAGAAACCTAAATCTCGAGCAAACGGATATAATTGGACTTATAGCTAGAAATACTACACATGTATTCGCAGTGGCCTATGGATGCTTCTTTAACAGCATGGCCTTTCATGCGCTCAATGTAAACTTTGAAGAGCAAAAGATTAAAAATCTTTTTGATATCACCAAGCCCAAGATTATATTTTGCGATGGCGAGGAGTACGATAAGGTGGAAGCTGCCACAAAGCATCAGAATGTGAAAATTGTGACAATGCGTAATCACAAAGACCATTCTATCAGCATTGAAGAGGTACTTACTACACCAGTTGAACCATTTTTTCTACCAACATCCCCCGAACTCGGAAGCAAACAAACTTTGGCCATTCTCTGCACCTCAGGCACTACGGGTACTCCCAAGGCTGTAACTATTCCCAATTCTCCTTCCGGAACAAATCTATTTCCGTAAGTTAAATACTATAAATATAGCCAACGTGATCTTCAGATCTTCTGATTTCCTTCAGCTTTTTAACCACGTCGGATGTTCTGTACACCCAGAGTACTTTAGACTGGGTGTCAGGCTTGATCATATCGCTCGCATCGGGCATTCGAAGTACTCTTCGAATAATATCAGATAAGCCATTCGATCCTGCTGATACATTGCGACTTATTAAAAAATACAAGGTCACATTTGTAATGCAAGCTCCGCCACATATGGCCCAAATGGTTAACTGTCCCGAATTCAAAGAAGATTACCTGGACAGTGTACTATATTATATGTATACGGGAGCTGGCTGCTCCATTGAGGTCCAACACAGCTTTCGCCGACAACTCTCACCGAAATGTCTATTTATTTTTGGATACAGTTTTACTGAGCTCTGTGCGCCAGCTACACTCAACGCCAACTTTGACCAGAAGCCCGGCTCAGTAGGGCGCTTAGTGGACGGCTTAAAGATGAAGATTCTGAATGAACAGGATGAACCATTAGGTCCCAATGAAGTGGGTGAAATTTGCTTATACACCGGTAAATATTGGGCAGGATATTATGGCAATCCTGAGGAAAGTCGAAAGCTGCGAGACAAGAATTTATGGTTTCACTCGGGAGATTTAGGATATGTGGATGACGATGGCTTTCTCTTTATTGTGGATCGCAAAAAGGATATGCTTAAGTATTCGGGCTTGATGTATTATCCTCATGAAATCGAAAAGGTTATTAGCCAAATGCCAGAGGTTTCCGAAGTTTGTGTCTTTGGCGTATTGACTCAGAATGAAGACGCTGCAGCTGCTGCAGTTGTTAAGAAAATTGGAACCCAATTGAAACCTCAAGATGTGATTGATTTTGTGGCAGAGCATGTTCAGGCGAAGCATAAACATTTACATGGCGGCGTCTTTATAGTGGATGAAATGAAGCTTACCAATAGTGGTAAAACAGATCGTCGCGCAACAAAAACAAATTGTTTGGAAATGAAGAAAAATTAATCTTATTAGTTTCGTATGCAAGTGTAATCCTTACATTACATTAAAAACATATTAATATTCTGAAATGTATCTTAAATAAGTTTCCCTTTTATAGTAAACATCAGACGGTACTGTCAAACCCATAGAGAATATACATATGTAGGATTAGGAATAATGTTAGGCTAATGCGTACCCTTACTTACGCAACAACGAGAATGATTGCATCAGTCAATTTAAGTTTACATTATGCTTTTTTATCATAGTCTCCTTTTCAATATAATTTCGGTATAATAGAAGTAAGTAGTAATAGAAGTAATGAAGAGGAGAAGAATAGTTTTAAGCGGTAGTCGCATTCGAGAGCTGAGCGAATACGCGTGTGTCATCGCACAGAATGGTCATAATTAAAATCGTATTATCGAAGCACAAGAAGTGGTCAAATCTATTAATTTAATTAATAACAATTGTTACGAAGAAAACATTCTAATTGAACCCATGAATAAAAATGTTAAATTTGTCATAACCTACAAATTTTGGGGGCTCGTCCGGGATCGATTTGAATCAAAAGAACTAAATATTCGTAACGAAGTATGCGCTAACATGCAAAGTGAATTGTAAGAATTAATAATCTGCATAAAAAACTATTTCACCATAACAATTGTGAAATTGCGCGTCGAGCAAATAGAGAGACCGTAACATGAAAGACATAAAACACAAGTTAAAGTGAGTGCGACGTGTGCAAGTAGATGAAAAGAACAATGCAATTTGGTATAGAGAATACCAAAAAGAGATCGTGCTAACTGCGACGAAACGAGGAAAAAAAAAAAACTTCGGCAAAACTTTTGTTGATTGCTGAAGCTACGAGGGAGGTACATGCGCATTTGCATTAGCGCTACGAGAGCGCATGGCAGAGTTCAGTATAGACGAATTGAGCAAACCAAGTGAGCAAGTTGTTACTTGTGCATGTACCAAAGCGAGAAACTTAGACGTTCACACCGTTTTGTGATGCGCAATAGAAGAAGTGCAGGAGACAAAACGCTGCAAAACTTCGGCGACAGCGAGACGAGAATTTGCTGATCAACGAAAAATCAATTGGATGACAACAACGAGAAGAAGCAACATTAAGAGAAGGCTATAATAACGAGAAGTACTAACATCAAGAGGATGACAACAACGAGACGCAGTAACATCAAGAGAAGACGATAACAACGAGACGCAGTAACATCTGGACGACAACAACGAGAAGAAGGAGAAGACAAAAACGAGAATAAAACGCAAGTGCGACCAGCCAACATTAACGATTACAATTTAAATGTGCAGAAGAGTGTTATATCCAACATTATTTGAAGCTTAATTTTTATATTTAACACACTATTTTAGTACTTTGTAGACCACTTCTTGAAGCAGAGCAATGGATACGAGATCTATTTTAGCATTGACGGTGCCCTTATTGAAGGCAAGACTAAATGAATTGTCGCTGAATACTGATGGTAGAAAGAGCGTATTGCAAGATCGACTTCTAGATTATTATGGATTGACTGATGCTGACGAAATAGAGGTGGCCGATGATGTAGCAAGTGAGGTTAGATCAGTAAGTTCATGTAACGAGTATCATGAAGCATCCAATGGCTCCAATAGTTCGCGATTTACTTTGAGAGATGTCAAAGATAGCATTTCGTCATTTTCAGGCTTAGAGCAACAAGATGTTAACCAGTGGTTGAATGAGTTTGAAGAAGTTGCCGTAACAGTAGGATGGAATGACCTTCAGAAGTTTATATATGCAAAACAACTTTTAAATGGAGCAGCCAAGCTTTTTATAAGGAGTTTATCAGGTATACTAGGATGGTCAAAACTGAAATCAGAGCTACTGAAAGAATTTGGGAAAGAGTTATGTTCAGCCGAAATTCATAGAATGTTGAGATTAAGACGAAAAACAGCGAGCGAAACCTGCATGGAATTTTTGTATAGCTTAATGGAAATAGGCAAGCCAATCAATCTAGAAGAGGAAAGTTTAATATTATATTTTATTGACGGAATTCCTGACAACAAGATGAACAAAGCTGTCCTTTACAGAGCTTCGACGTTGAGAGAGTTGAAGAAAGAGATAGCAACCTATGAGAGGATCAGAAGCAAGAGAACTGACAACGACGAGAACGAATCAAGTAAGACTAAAGACAAAGACAGCACCGCTAAAAAGAAGAACGTAAGTGAGCCTAGAAAGTGTTTTAAATGTGGAGAAGAAGGTCATATTGCTAGAGACTGCAAAAAAGAGACAGTTTGCTTCAAGTGCAAGAAAAATGGACACATTTCAACACAATGTACCGAGAAAAAGAGCAAAGGAGAGGGAAAAGGAGAGTCTGCTAATATTCTAAAGGCCTTATCACCAAAAGAAGGGATGATTTACAAAACCGTTGTCGCCTCAGATATTTCATTTGCTGCAATGATTGACTCTGGGTGTGACCTATGCTTAATGAGGCAAGACATATTTAAGAAGTTTAGGGGTTTCGAGCTTCGAAACGAGGTAAAACATCTTAGAGGGATAGGAAAAGGTACTTTGGCAACAATTGGGTCTTTTGATTTGGAACTTATCATATTGACCACGTAGGACCTTTAACAGAGACGAAAAAGAAATACAACCACATCTTAGCTATTATAGACGGATTTACAAAGTTTGTTTGGTTGTATCCGACAAGATCAACAGGAACTGATGAAGTAATAAGCATGCTGACGAAACAATCGATTATTTTCGGTAACCCGCGACGTATTATTACCGACAGAGGCACAGCTTTCACGTCGACTGCATTCCGAGATTATTGTTCTGACCAAGGGATTCAGTTGCTGCATATAACGACGGGTATGCCGAGAGGCAACGGACAAGTGGAAAGAGTCCATAAAATAGTTATTCCAATGTTAGGTAAACTATGTCATAATAATCCTTCTAATTGGTATGGACACGTTGACAAAATTCAACAAATTTTAAATAACACTCCACCAAGAACGACGAAATTTTCACCTTTTCAGATTTTAACCGGAGTCAATATGCGAAGAAAAGATGATGACCTAAGAAAACTGCTAGAAGATTTAGATATAGATGAATTTATGGTAGAAAGAAACGAAGTAAGAAAGAAAGCTCAGGAAAATATAGAAAAGGTACAGCAAGAGAATAGAAATACGTTTAATGAAAAAAGAAAAGTTGAAAATAATTATAAAATAGGAGAACTCGTAGCTATTAAGAGAACACAGTATGGAACTGGAATGAAACTTAGACCTAAGTACTTTGGACCATATAAGATAACAAACCAGCTGAAACATGGCCGCTATGAAGTTGAGAAAGTAGGAAACCATGAAGGACCTAAAAATACAAGCACTGCAGCAGAATTTATGAAAAAATGGAATTAATTCGGGGGCGAATAAAATTTCAGGACGGCCGAATGTAGGATTAGGAATAATGTTAGGCTAATGCGTACCCTTACTTACGCAACAACGAGAATGATTGCATCAGTCAATTTAAGTTTACATTATGCTTTTTTATCATAGTCTCCTTTTCAATATAATTTCGGTATAATAGAAGTAAGTAGTAATAGAAGTAATGAAGAGGAGAAGAATAGTTTTAAGCGGTAGTCGCATTCGAGAGCTGAGCGAATACGCGTGTGTCATCGCACAGAATGGTCATAATTAAAATCGTATTATCGAAGCACAAGAAGTGGTCAAATCTATTAATTTAATTAATAACAATTGTTACGAAGAAAACATTCTAATTGAACCCATGAATAAAAATGTTAAATTTGTCATAACCTACATATATATTCTAAATTTAGTCTAGCATCTAAATCTAAAATTACATTTTTTTGTCATTACACATGCATATTAAAGAATATCTTAACTGGCTGTGCTGTTATGCATAGCTAGAATACTAATCTCACTGTGGTCACAAATCTTACAATCTTCTTCTGTGTCACTTTATCAATTACATCATCATATTTAGATCTTATTTTGAAAAATATACGAGGATAATTCTTTTTAACCTTGTCTTATCACAGATCGAAGACTATTCCAAAATCAGTATACTTCCCACTTGAACTGCAAGTCATCGTGATGTAGCTATAGAACTCAAAAATCGGAAATGATTAACTAAACACAACACACTAAATTAAGTGTTCGACCTGTTATCAGTTTGTTTGAATAATGCTTTGATCGACGGGACAGTTTTACAATCACTAAATTAATCTCAGCAGTTTGACAAGCAATGTAAACAAACTAGCCATGGAATGTTTACGTGATAAACTTATTGCCGGATAATTGGAATTTCGCTAGTTAATTATGGGTTGATTGATAACTGTTGATTTGCTGTCTGCGGAATATAACAAGTAAGAAAGCTACTGTTTGCTCGACTGTGAGATACCCGCTGCCAAATTTTACCATCAAAATATTATATTTTTAAAAAATATACTGAAAAAATACTTAAAAATATATACTAAAATTATACCAACATAATATACCTAAATTTTCTTTGTTCGAAATTATTAGCTTGGCGGCACTTTAGTTGGTTTATTGAACACCATTATTATGTCACGGAGTGTCATAGCAATTAACTATGTCACGGAGTGTCATAGCAATTAACTAGGTGCAGCTGCACGTGGTAATGTATAAAAGTAATTTCTTAATAACTTCTGTGTTTTTCATCCGATTGTAACCAAATTCGCAGAGATCATTAAAATGGTGATAAGTATTGAGCGTACCGAATTATTAGGATTAAAATGACGCCTGTAATTCGGTTTTATTAGATTTACGGGGGCGGAAAGGGGCGTGGCCAAAATCAAAAACAAACTCAATCTGCGTGAAATAATTACACACACTATTCCGAAAATTTGGTTGCTCTATCTCTTATAGTCTCTGAGATCTAGGTGTTCATACAGACAGACAGACGGACATGGGTATATCGTCTCGGCTGTTTAAGCTGATCAAGAATATATATACTTTATGGGGTCGGAGATGCTTTCTTCTGGTTGTACATACATTTTCGGTCGGCACAAAGCCATAACACCTTTCTTCCCTTTGGGTAGGGGGTATAAAAAGCCTCTCATGATAACATCGTTTATTTGCTAAGCTCTTTAAAATTGATCATTCGCCGCACATTAACTATTGCTACATTAATTTAATTTTACCCGACTTCCCATCGGGTAAAACTGCTGTGATTGTAAGGAAAATTGGAGTCCAACTAGTCCCATAAAGGCGGACTATATGTAGCTTATTAGAGGATTCTTCTTAGTCAACCATAGTCAATACTGATTGTAAATGGCAGAGAAAATTAAATTGATTTTATCATATTTATCTTTTTCACATGAATACATTCATGACTTACTTGGAAATATCAGTCGATAGGCAAAAATTACATTATTAATAAGTTTTTATTATTATCAATGATAGCAATGATTGTACACAGCACGTGATTCCTTACACCACAGCAGTTTGAAAGTCTGTCGACTGTATTGCTTAAGTCTAATGTAGTGAATATGAGTATCATTATGATTTAGCAGAATTTCCAAGCACACGTTTGTGATAAGACTGACTCATAAGCAAGTTTGACAAGCATAGCACTTAAATTCCACATATATATACAAGCACACTTTATTTATTCTTGTGATTAAGTTAGTCTGTCCCAGCTCTATACTTTTCGCATGTTAGATTAGACCACAAGCATGTGATTTCAACTTTTTCATTGATATAACCATGGGCCTCATTAACAATTGAATTAAGCGAGTGCGGCTCCAATTGGCCACACAACCAGTATTAAGTGTCTTTCCACAATACCATTGGAGGAGAGTCCCGGAATCATTAATTATTAATTATCACAGCACTTTTAGAAGCACTTAAAAACTGATGGTATTTATTTCACATCAACCCAGTTTCTCAGAATTTTTGACAATTCTCGTTTAACCAAGTTATTATTTAATTAGGACTATAAAATTCTAAGCCGTCTAACCACAATTATTTATATACAAGAATAGTAGAATAAAAAAACATGCCGGAAATTAGTGATAAGTCTAAGGATCACATTATAAGAAGAGTATAGAACACACTTCATTTTTTGTAAGTACAAAAAATTGGAATATGTTCTTATGTTTAACATCAATTTTTATTAAGATGTATATGCTTGTATTGCATACTTGCTTTCTTTGTTTACGTTTAAACATATTTGGATAACTAACTAAATGAAATTTCGTATTTTGCACTTAAAAATAAGAAAAAGCTTAAGATGTGTTGAACGATTTCTTATAAAATAAACTGTACAGATTTATGTGGAATCTGCTAGCCAGGATGTCAAATAAAGTTACCATTGAGTACTTGCAGCTCACTCACGATCTGAGCTAAAACAGTGAGGGGACTACAAACCATATGGCCATTTGAGTTGAATGAAAAATGGGCGCGTCATTAGGCGTTGACATGCCATAAACAAACATTTTTGCGTGGGACGGAAGCGAGTAAAGAAGCAAAAACCGCTCATAAAACTGAGACAAACTTTGCGCAGATTGATGACAATGGGCGGGGAATGAGCGGCGCCCGGTCAGGGCAGCGAATGTCAATCGATGGGCTCGCTGCTACTGTAACCAGTGGGCGACAATCCAAAAACTCAGCTGGCCAAAACTTTTGCCTGATGTCACAAACTTGCAACTATTTTTCCAGTCCCGGTGCCTCCAAGCTAGGCGGCGTACCTAAAAGCAAATTCTAGGAACGGGAAGGGGCAAAACCCGGCGGGCACCTCTCAGTCTAATAGTCAAAAGTTTAAATTGTTGCGGAGCGGCAGCCATATGAAAAGTCAACGCGGGTGTCAGTTCAGTAGTTGCTCCTCAACTGCAGACACTTGCAGTTGCAGCTGCAAGTCAAATGATGGGTGATGGGGATGGAAGGAAAATAACAAAAACGGAAACAAAATGGAACAAAATTCACAGACTCACAGAGTCGTTTATCTTCAAGCCCATAATGACAGTTTGGGAAAATAGCTGGGCAGCTGTGACACTTGACAGAGTCGAAGATATGGAAAGGGACAGAGAAAAATTATAGGAGAAGTGTTAGAAGCAAGTAAGGAGATGTGCACGTGTGTCCAAAGAAATAGTTTTCTCTTTTCTCTGATTCCTGCATTAATTAACCTATGTGAAAGTTAGACAGCAATTACTATCAGAGCAATAGTTTGAAAGAAGGAAATGAGAATATTAATTTGAGTCTCTCCTTACTATGTCCATTTATTTAGAACAGTAAATTTTGAGTAATGTATTTGGAGATATTTTTAGAATAGTTTCGCAACAGAAGAGTATGAATACAAAAACATTTTTATTTCAGTTATAACTAGTAATGTATTGCCGCTTATAGTTTAATGGCAAATGACGTGTTTATTTTAACAACCTTGTGTTAATGGCATATCTTCGTTAAGACTTGGTCATCATTTTTAAAGTAAAAGCAATTTATATGCAGATTAACAATCACTTCCGGCTAATAAAGTTGACTTTTGAAGAACACACTTACGCCTACATTTAGCTGGAGACTCGTATGCTAGGTCTATAAAGATTTATAGTGTTTACTTTGACTACAAGTTTACTTAAACCACAGTTTGATGGCCACTGCAGACGGTTGTTTGACATGCAGTTTGATTACCCTCGGTCTCATAAATAACATGCAACACTTAAAAAATAAGGTAACGACCAAATCACACATAGCACCAGCTGGAGTTGGTTATACTACCCCATTGCTCCCGTCTACAGGAGTTGGGAGAAAAGTCACCTAAGGCCATGTCATAAATTATACGACAAATGCGTTTGTCTTGGGGCGGTGCCATTTCCGAATTGTTGCCTGCCTGGCAGTGTTGGTTTTCATGTGCCTGCTTGCTTGGCTGCCGGCTGCAATCATTGCCAATGTTGCATTGTCGTGTTGCATACTTTTCGGCGCCGACATTGCCATTACCATGCACCAGGTCGCTCTCTATCTAGACTATGCAGCTAATATTATTTTATTGCTTGCGACTTAAGAAGCCGCAAAATTTATGCGACAACAACATGGGGACCAGAACGACGAGCCATAATAATAAAAGGCAGCCAGGTACCAACAAAAGCCAGCATGTTGCAAGTTGCCATTTGCTATTTTCTGCAGTTGCTTTTGCTCTTAAATTTGTTGTTGCTTCTTGCTGCACTTGTTGTTAATATCCTGTAATCATACACTTAGACAGTATATGGAACTGCCACAAGTTATGCAAAAATTTCGCTATGTATCTTTTTAATATATTTCATTATGTTATTCATATAAACATATAAGAAAAACTTCCATTCTAATAGTGTTTATAAAAAGGTGTATCAAATTTGTTAACATAATGCCAAACTTCCTTCAAGTGGGCTTCTACGGAAAACATACTAACATATTAATAAATTAAGGTAGATTTGGAAACATTTTCCAGTAATAATTGTGTTAGACTTATGTAATATGCAATTGTTGTAATATGAATAATTCTGTTCTGCAGTGGAGGGTATGCAATAGTTAATAATCATATTCGTCGACAGATGGCGCTGTTGCAGTTGCGCTTTGAATGCAAACAAATTTGCATGCCGTCAGTTACTATTTTACTGCCAGCTGGGAATGTGCTCGGTGTGTTGCGTTGTCTGTGTGAGTGAATGAGTGAGAAAGTGGGCGGATAGGGAGGAGTGGCACCTTTGCAAAGTAGTAAATCTTTTTGTGTTTTTCCATTGCGGTTATTTCAGTCGTTGTACGATGTTTGCTAGATGGGCAAACGGGGCGGATGAAAACTTCTTACTGGCGTTGCCACATGGTGTGAAATATGCAACGACGACGCAGGTGAAACAAAAGCGCGCGCCACATAACCGTCTGAAGGTGCTGCCACCAAAGTTTTCCACCTGTTTCAACCCTTCCCTCTCCTTTCTTTGCTCTGGTTGCGATTCGTTGCGCTTCGCACGTTGCACACGTGACTTGTTTATGTAGTCGAACTTTCCGCTGATGGCGCCACCGCCACCGACACCGCCGACGCCTGTGCATGCAAGTACTCATACTTGTTGTATGCACCGCTGCCAAGTATCCGTTCCATCTGCCATTACCAGTTTAATGTTGCCTCATACCAACAGCACGCCATCTTTGCTTCATTTTCAGTTTCGTTAGCTACGCAAAAATACACCGCAAGCAATTGCCGTCACCCACTCCACCTCCTTTTGAAGCAGAAACTTACTTTTATTGTTATTTAAACATTTTTTATTGTGAGCGCATAAATTTGAGCTCATTTTCTTGATAAAACCAGAGAGGAGCTTGTTGCAAGGACAGATGCGTTGGATGAAAAATTAAATCCGAGGTATTTTAAAATTGTTTTTGTGATAAACTTAGCATTTGTCAAGGTAATTTTATTTCTCAAATTTTAAATATATTGCCTGAAATTTTATAGAAAACAAATTCAGCATTTCATCGATTCTATCTTAAGGTATGATCAACATTACATTTGATATTTCGTGCAGAATTAAATATTGCTTTATAAATATAATAAATAGTAAAATGCGTTTTTTAAATATATAATATGTAAAATACGTATTTACTACACTTAATTCTAAAAGACTTTAAAGAGTATTTATCTTGTCTCTACTACTATTTGATTATAAATTAAACTAAGCTAAAGCAATTAAGTCAATATCGCATTATAACTTAACCAATTACTAACTAAATAATGAATTTGACAACAGTCAGTTGCATAATGCATTCTCTGCTAGTAACCCAATTGCAACTGTTTTGAAAAGATTTAGCGTGGTTCTACCACAAATGTTTGGTATTTTTAGACTTGTTCATGTATCGGATCCGTTGGGTTGACATTATTAAGCTTGGCGAAAAGAAAACTTTTCCACTCATTACATTTTGCACTCAACAACTACAACTTGGTCCTTGTCAGTTTCCCATTGCTATTTGGCCGTTGCTAGTTACCAGTTGCAGCTATTGAAATGCAAGAACTTTTTAAAGAAACTTAAGGACGAAAGCATGAGAGTGGAGAGTAGAAAAACGGCACAACCTAAAGCCCAAGCAAAGCAGAGAGCTAATTTGGCATTTAAACGTCAAATGTCAATCAAAGACGACGAAGGAAAAAACCTAAATGAAAACGAGAAGGAGAGGAGCCAAACGAAACCAACCACAATGAACAATGTACAAAAAACATAATTGGCCACAAAACAAGCTGGGATAAAAGAGCAGAGAAAGTGCAAAAAGCAAGAAATTTGCTTAATGCGCTGCATGAGCCAAGTAACAAAAAACTGCCAAGCACCTAGCATGCAGCATACTACACGCTGCAACTGAGCTTGAAGCGAGATCAACTATTTGGATTATATACAAAAAGAATGACCAAACATTAATTCATTAAAATCGAATTTATAATATTACATATATTTTTCAAAGTTAAAGTATGGAGACAATGTATGTAGCAAATATTTCAAGAATCCATATAGTCAAACACACCCTTTAAATGCCAAGTTATGGTTGTAGGGTATTGACGTGGAAAACAAACCAAAAAGTATGCAATGAGATGGCATAGTAAAAGCAGGCAGCAGCAACAATAATAGAAGAGGGGCATGTTGCAGCTGCTAGTAAAGCTGTAAGCAAAATGCGCGTAGCATGTTGGCTTCCAAAAATCTGCATGCGTGTGTTTATAAGAGGGTAATTCAGCTTCCCCACCTACCCTACCGGATTCCCTACTGGGTGGGTAAGGATAAGGATTGTACGATTCTACAAGAAAATCGCATTTTCAACGCGCTGCAAAACGAGCCAAAAAAAAAAAAAAAATGAAAAACTGCTTCGCACTGCGAGGCGACGACAGATAGCGAGCCAAGTGGTGCATCAAGGGCGGGGAGAAGTGCTGTGGCATGTGGCGTGCTGGATGTGGAATGCGGGCTGGGCGTGTGGCAGGGGCTTGCTTACAGAAAATAAAATAAACAGCAGCTAGGAATGCGAGCACCCGAGAGAGACAAGCGAATCCCCCATTCCCCTTCCTTCCCAGCTTGCTTGCCCCTCGCCTGTCGTTAAGCAGAGAAGCGCACAAAAGTTCAAGTTTTCAGATACTTTTTCAGGCTGCATTTTGTTCCATGCTGCTTGCTCTTTGCCACCAAGCTGCTGCACAGCTTCATCATCATCAATTTTTTGTGCTTCTGCCGCAGCTGTTGCCGCTGCTGCTGCTGCCTCGTGTGTGTGCTGCGTTTTGTTGCATAGTTTGAGAAAAGCGCGCGCTTTTTGGCTTCCACCATGCATACATAAAACATGAAGCCAACTACCTTGCCTACCATCTCGCCACAGTCACTTCCCCGCACATGTCTCGGCGCATAAAAAGTGCAGATAATGGGCATCGGTAGTCCAAAGGTAGCCGAGAGTCCGTGTCAAAATTCAATTGCTACTTCTAAAAGGCAAAAGCGGCAAGATATGCAAACTAGAATGCCAGAAAGATACCAGCAACAAAACGAAATGAGAACAACACACAACAGCTATGGCAATATATACAACTACAGATGCAGCTACAGATACAAATACGTTTTCAGATATGGATACTTGTCGGGATGTGACTGCAGATACAGATGCTAGCGCTGCTAATTGTATGCAATCTGTGGGTGTTGCATTTATTCTTACCGCCTTGCTGTCCTTCTGTCTATTTATCCATTTTCCCTATTTGTCTGCTGGCATGTTTACTTGTCTCTGTCTGTCCACCCGTCACTGACTGCGGCTGACGGATAAAAAGACGGCATGAGAGCAACAGCGATTGCTGGGCAAAACTCCCATGTGATTTCTGCATCCATCAGAATGCCAAAGCCGTTTTCTTTTTTAATGAAATTTCAGCGAAATTGGGCTATGCAGTTTGGCTGATGAGTACGGATTTGACTACAAAACACTGATAATGCATTTTGGATGTTATAACATTTGTGCATTTTGATTATGTAATACATATGTTTGGGTTTTTTTCATGTTTTTCTATCTTACCTTATATATTCAGCATTATTTTATACCTAAAGCGTTCAATTTTATTTATATTATAGTTATAATAGTTATCGTCTTAATAATTTCTGCAAATTTATTTACAATCATAATAAAAACAGAAGTTATGCAGAAAATACTTTTCTAGGAAGTAACAACACCTGATTAATTACTATATCACTCAGTGATATTATAGTGGTATTCAATAAAACTAATAAAGAGCTATTAAGTTGATAACTTTGAAAGTGGTATATATTTTTGTATATTTCTTTAGGGGTTTTTTTTTTTTTTTGATTGCTCTTAATTTTTGATGCGTTCAATAAAAATATGTATCAACTAATCTCGATTGAAGCTTTCTAATATGTGTTGCAAATATATATTATTCATTTCAATTATGAGCATAGAGTATTTCGTAGTCGTGATTTAAACTTCAGCGTTCTTCCTTGCTTAACCTTGTAGTTTTGAAAAACATAAATGAGATATTATTTTTGACAAAACCATTTCTAGTGTTCTTTAAAAAAATTGTTTTCCGGCACACACATCTCTGGTTGATAGTAATTTTTTAAGTGCTTTACATCGATTTTTTATTTAAAGCAGCGACTATTTTTGTTTAATTTTTGACCGGACGGCGAAAATGGAGAGAAAACATTCTATCATTTATTATTATACATTGAAAACGTCATTTGGAAAATTTAAAATAAAATACTTATATTACTTATGCTTTTCTGTTAAAAATATAAAACGTAATAAATTAATTATCTGACTTTATTGTCAAATTGAACTCAATTGAATGATTTAACGTTGGATTTATATTCAATATATGTTATGTGTTGGCTGCCATAAATAAATATTGATTTATACAAATGTATTCGATCAAATGTATTTGTCCATATGTTGAATCTGCAATCAGGCATAATAGAAAACTCAGACGAGACGCACAACAAAAAGCAAGCAAGTTAATTCTATATCTAAAGGTCAGTGCAAGTTAAAGATAGTGCATATTTTATTTTGCGAATAAGTTGCTATAGCGTTTGCTGTACTTAAGAACTGGTACAACAAGCTGCTGTTTGCCGACTCCTTCATATAAGTGTTGTGGATTTGTGTGTGAGTGTGTGTGGAGTAGGTGAATGTTTACGTGGGAGAATGTGCCTGATTTAATTATGTCTGTAGCTAGCAGATACTTTTAGCATATGGTAACTCGAAACAGCGTTCCTGGTCACCGCAGTTGGGCGCAAATATTTGCAAAGGATCATTTTCAATTTTCATAAGAAAAATCCTGAACACCAGCACAGCGCTATGGTGCTGTTGATGCTACTAATAATGATGATAAGAGTAACGTTGAAGATGATGATGTTGATAATCATGTTGTTGCTTTTACTGTTGACGTTTTGGTGTTGTCTCGACAAAATTTTAACCAAATTTGCACGTATCGTTTTTGTTGCTTTTATAGTTTGCTGTGTAGCTAAAAATTGGGGTAACTTGTGTGCAAAGTTTTCAGTGAAAAACTCGACAGCAAGAGTTTCTACTCGTATATATGAAAATATTTGTTGTAAATTTAAACTCAATTAAAGCCTGTGCCTTTGTGTTTCGCCTGCGGCATGGAAAAAACTAACTGAAAAATGTTCATATGCAAAGTCAAAAAACAAATTGAAAGCAAATTGAAAGCAAACATCAATCTATAGCCCAAAGCTTGATTAAGTTGAATAATTATTATAAACTGCTGTCTAAAAAAAAGAAATAGAAATGAGACAAAATCTGTCGCCATGTAGACCTCAACAGAATATTTTATTTACGCTTTGTAGAAGATGACAAAATACCGGAAATTCAAGAAAAACAATTCGAAAGAAATGCGGCAAGATTTATGGACTTGAGCCGCTGCACAAATTGCAAATTGAATGACAACAATAAGTAGCAAAAGGGACAGAATCTCAACCACTCTTTGCCCCCTTGCTTTGCTCCCTTGCTCCGTGTCTCACCACAATCTGTCTGAGTCACGTTGCCGGCTCAGCGTCTAGACTTCCGTCGAGACGCCACGAATGGAAATTTAAATGTAATGTGCTCACTTTTCGGCAACAGCAATGTCAACCAGACCAAACCATTCTCAGTCGAAACGCACTTACAGCCACTTAACAGCATCCAGTGGTTGTAGAGCAGGGCGGGTGGATCGACAGCACGTTACTTGCAACGTAAGCAATTGGCCAGTGGCCAGACCGAAAGGTCGCAATGCTGAACGTTAATAGGAGTAAACATTAATTGTACAGCCTTTTTATCGTCACATCGTCAGCAGAAGAAGCAGCAAATGTTGCTGCCTGTCGACTTCACCATTTCGATTTTATTTGCCTACTTTATGTTTTCCATACCCTTTTCATATCGAGTTGATGGTCTCTGCAAACGCGTTGGCTTTTACTTTAAAAACAATGAATTTAAATGAATGCATTTTAATCACTTGTTATCTACATTGATTTATATAAAATTCCTGTTATCTATTTCCTTAACTAAACCACAACACAAAAGTATCCCTTTCTTTAACATTATTCTATTTACATTTTAAATAATTAAAACATTACATTTAATTTAATATTAGAGCCTCAAATGACTTTTTAAAAGATCTTAAATGTGGATCAAGACAAAATTATATGAAAAAAGGCTGTCACAGCAATTGTTAGGATCATGCACATATTTAGAGATCGTTTAATTTATAAAGCATTTCATGCAGAAAATGCATTTCAATACACCCAACTTGAATTGAATTTATTTGAAAATATATGTATTTAATTAATGCAATACCGATTGATAATATGTTATCAATGGAGAGAATTTAATTATCGTTTACAAAAAGCGAAAAACTGACGCCACTTAATTTATATATTTTGGTTCTTGTTCTTTTGTCTTTGTGTTTCACAGTCGAGCGAATTTTCTTTTAATTAATTTTAAATGAATGTCGTTCGTTGGCGCGTCGCAAACTTTTTCGAAGCAGTTTCCGGCTTTTCAATGCAGCATTGGGCGCCATTGAATGTGGATGAGGTGGGGGGTAAAAAGGGGTATGGGTTAGGGGTTGAGCTGGGGTAGGGAGAAGCGGCAGGGACAGTGGCAGGGACAGGCGTGGTATTTTCGTTGTCCAGTTGCCCGACGCGCGCTCGTTGACTTTTAGCTTAATTAGCTTTTGGACGAGTTGTTCCTTTTTTTTTTTTTTTTTTTTAGTGTTTCATGATGCTGCAGCTTCAGGTTGAATTCCTGCAGGAGCTGACCAACAGTACGGGCAACGTGAGGCAATTAAGTCTTCTTGCGATTGCACTACCTCCTGAACATGAGGCAAACAATAATACTGGTGCAGCGTTTACTCGTACTGCTGTTATTGCCCGTACTCCAGCAGCCGATGACGTCAGCAATGAATCCCGTCTACATCCTGCCCCACAACTGCTCCCTGTTGTTGCCGTTATCCTTTTGTGCGTTTGCTTTTTGCGTTTTTATGCAACTTATTGTTTCAGTTGCAGCAATGATTGTTGCTGTTACTGTTATGCATATACTTCTGCTATTATGTTGAGGCCTCACAGCATGTGGCAGAGCTTTGAGGTTGTTGTTGTTACGCTGTTGCCACTGGCAAAATGTGTTTTTATAATGTTGCTGCCACTGATGTTGTTGTTCTGTTTGTCGTCATCATCATCACTCTCCCTCCCGACCTCCCTCGAACGTTTGTTGCCGTTTCCAGTCAACATTCACATTTTGGTATTTAACATTCATTTGAAATTGTCATGCCCGCTGTTGGCTTCTCGATGGCTTGCTTCTGGCAGCCTTTTGGTTCATGCCTCTCGGGCTTGGGCTTGGACTGGCTGTTTTGGGTGGTTTGAGAGTCGAGAGTCCTTTTCCTGCACAGCGATTATGTTGATTGCAGCGCAGTTCCTGTGGACCCATCGCTGCTTATTGTTTGCTTAACTGAATGACTGGATGGCAAAGGGACAAGCGAACAAACAATTACTGAATACAGCCCGCAAGAGGAAGCACTCGCTGCGAGGAAAGAGAAAGTCGAGAAGGTAGGGAAGAAGCTACAACCCGTACCAGACAACTTCCACCACGATTTGTGCTTTTATCCAGCGCACGCTTCTGTAGAGCCATCGCCATTTCATAATGTTCATTATATCCTGTTGATCTGTCAACTGATGCCGCCCACTAAGTGGAAATTCAACAACGCCCCTCATCTCTCCCATCCCCTTAGGCGCAAGCGGAAGCGAGAGCATGCGACAGGGACTTAAAGCTATGCGTCAATTGCATGGAAACATGCAAGAGTAGGATAGGAAGAGAATGGCACTGAGTGAATTGATGAGAGCCATTAACTCTATATTATTTTTGCTTTATTTTAGCAACACTCAATTGCAGAGTCCCGTCTTCCCTTCAAGCCCTTTTGAAGTATATTTTGATAGCATTTTGAAGTGGACTCTTTGATTCTTCTCAGACTTGAGCGACTGTTAATAATCACTCAACTATATTTCCGTTTAAAGCAAGCTTCTTCATTTACTAAGACATCTATTAAACTTTATAAAGGAAACACAAGGGTAAATAGTAAAGTCGAGGTAATAAAATTAGCAAATATTATACGTAAAGTTTCGATTACTATTTTATTAGAGGAATTACAATTCTTCGTTTTTTTTTTAAATTAACTTTATAATAATAGCCTCGCAAATACAATTCGAATGTTTTTCAAGAAGTAAGAAAGTCGAGTGTGCAAGAATCTGAGATATCTGCTACCCATTTTTGGAACTATAATAACAAAACTATTTATTCGTTTGTTATTTAAAAGAGGAACATACATATACTTAAAAAAATAAATCATTAAATATTCCGAAATATACTCCTTTCAAAATTATTAGCTTTTGGTTTTATTCAATTCTATAATTTTAGTACTTACTGAGATGCAGCTGAACCTGATTTCACACTTTGCGATTGTGCTTGCAATTAGTTCCAAGTTCCAAAATAAACTATATCTGCATGCCATATTACTACATATTAACACCAAATTTGGTTACTCTATCACTTAGAGCCTCTGAAAACCACATTGCCTAAATGACAGTCAGGTCGATGAACAGAGTTGGAGGTTGGAGGTGTCTTGGTTGACACAATGATGCATAAAACCTTTCTGCCCTATGAATAGCGAATATATAATGCTTATATTCCAAAGCAGTCAGTATAAAAAGTTTATTTTCTGTTTTCTTGTGATGACTTAAAACTCCTTTAAAAAGCTGATAATGTACATTTTAGCGACACGCCCCTTACGGATGCACTGTCCTCTCTCTCCATCTGTTTTCTGTTTTGTTTAACGAATTTTGCTTCATTTACATTTCAATTTTGATTTGTTTCTTGTCAATCAGATAGGCACGCTGGCGTGCCACTCCTAGTTTGCCAGGCCTCACAATAAGAATAGCGTTATTGTTGTCGATGTTTCTTCCTACGGCTGTTTTTGGTGTACGCTGTCATTGTGGCTTTTTGGAAGCGAAATTTTTTAACGTTAATTGAAAATTTATTGAGACAAATTGTGTTTTATTTTCGCATTATTGACATGCGGACCTCTGTGTGTATGTGCTGGGTATGAATTACGAGTATGCGCTAGTTGTGTAGGAATTGAGCTTATGGCCCATCGGATATACTAAGTACTCCCTCAACTCCCAGTGTAATCAGATTTATTAATAGCCTTCGCTTTGGCAGCACTCACTTAATGACAATTTAATTCCTTTTTCAATACCTCTACGATATTATATACATAATTACGGCGGTTTGTCTATACGGTCGCTAAGACTTTCGCATAGGTATTCTTGAATATATAAATTATTTATTTTTGTAGTGAAATCTTCGAACTCACTCCCGCAGAACGTGAATTAACATCTTGGACGGACAATTTCTAAATAATTTCTAGATGTATAGATCTACATATGTATATATGTATATGTATATATAGGGTATGTCTTCAAGTCGAGCAGACGCATTATGCCTTCATGATTATATTTCATCGAGTCGCAGTAAAATTTTTTTAAAAAATTGCGTGATAAACAAGCCAAAGCTATTACCACAAATACAGTTTGTCACGAGTGTATAAGTATATGAGTGTGTGTGTGGATGTTTGTGATTTTAATTAATGCAAACAGATTTAACTCGTTTTTTCCTTTGTTGTTGACTTTTTATTTGCGCTTCCGATCGTCTGGTGGAATATTACATTATGAAATGGTTGACGGATATTGATATAAATCAATCGACGACGCATGGATGAAATGCCAACAAAACAAAATGCGAACAGTCAAACAAACAGGCGAAAGTGGGAGCGGTGATAAATGGAGAGCAGATGAGGCAGGTACAAACGAATATGCGATGTGTGTAAGCAAATAAAAATTAAATGGCATACAAGTATATTAAACAATACTGATACAAGCAAATGAAGCGAATGCCCCGAAGGGTGCACAATATAAATGCGATGTTGCTATGGTAACAATCAGAATTAAGCTTTTGCTTAAATAAATTTGAATTCCATATGCACTGTTATCAATGCAAGTCTGAATTAAAAAAACACTAAAGAATATGTTTTCTTAAGAGTTATTTGATAATTTAAATTTCCGCTTTTTAAATGTTGTAAACATATGTTTAATAAATATTTTTAACTAATATGCATATACGAGTACATTTAAATTATAACACAATATTACATGATTAGTTCACACCCCATTGTGAAATACTTTTCTGCATATAAAATCGTTTGTCAAATTTAAGATTTAAAAGTAAACAATTTTTTGTTAATTTTTTTGGAGAAGTATCTATAATATTCTGACTAAATCTAAAGATATATGTATATTCACAAATTTAAATTTTCATTGCAAAATCGCGAGCTAGAGTTGATTGCTTTTTAAATGTCTGTCACTTGCAACAGCTCATTAAGTTGATTTCAACTTCGATCGAAATACGCATATTTAACAGATGGAGGCCAATTAATTTGTTAGACACATAACCATTAACTGTGCTCTTTGATTGCACAACACTCAAACAAATTATTTAATTATTTATATCAATAAATAACATTGCATTTTACGTTTGTATTCAGCATTTATGTATATACCACAAAAAAAATATATCAAAAAAATATAAAAAATTAAAAATAAATACGTGAAAAGGTAATCTCAAAATTGGACTACACTTGTGATATACCCTTTAGGGTTTTGCTTCGAAAAACAGCAGATGAGTCTCGTCTTATCTTACTATTTTGGGCTTATGGGAATTTTTTTTGGTTTAAATGATTGAAAATCTATGTACAAAATATAATCAGATAGCAAACAAGTGTAAGGAAAAGAATATGTGCATACAACCATTTAAATAATTTTGAACAAAAGTCCACAGGGTGAACAGAAAGGAAAAAAAATTAATTTACAGCCAGAGAAGGCAACAACAAAGGTGTCAAATGGAATTACTATTATTTTTTTAATATTTATTATTTATTAGTTGGCTTTTAAAATTGTGTTGTTTTGTAGTTTTTCTGTTGTATTTGAACCATTTTTTATTGTATGAGTGTTTGTCATTTATTTGGATTTATTAATGTTAGAGTTATGTGCATTTTACGGGGATAGGTGTCAATTTACCCATATGGCATATTAAGCCAATAATATGCAGCTCTCGTAATAATAACATAAGCTTTACAATTGCAATTCAGTGACGTTTTTGTTCCACTGTGCATTGAGCACATAATGAACTTTATGCGCCATTGTTTTCCAGCTCATTGTGTACTGTGCGTCGTCTGTGCAGTTGTTCTTGTCGCTGTTGTCGTTATTGTTGTTATTGTTGCTGTTGCCTGTCAATAAAGTGTCAATAATTTATAAAACAAACAAAACTGCTGCCGCTGCCTGAGCATAAATGCTGTAAACAAGGACAAACTCCATGAAGAGGGCTGCTGACGCGGCCTCGACGCACTTTAGGGAGGCATCGATTCTAGCTGTAGATATGTAATATACCGAAATATATATGTATGTACTTATTCTATATGCGCGTGTAAAAGTATCTAATGCAAATATTTGTCTACAGTGCGCGATATCCTCCACCTCGTCCCTCGCCATCTTTATTACTGTGTCGTCGCTGCTGTCAATCTATCTATCTCTCTACGTCCGTCTGTCAGTCTATCAGTTCATCGGTCGACTGTTTGTTTGTTTATTTAAAATTTATTAAAAACGACCAACAACAATGCTTGTAATGAATGGTTCGCAAAATAGAATATTATGTGATTGCAATTTATGTTGACATACTTAAGCTCATCAATTTCAGTCCCGACCCCGCTCTTTCTTTCTCTTGTTAACAAATGTTTCTATTTCAATTTCTGCTGCTAGTGATGGGTCTGCTTTGGCTTGTCAAGTGTGTGTCAAGTAAACATTTGCATTTTCAATAATTAATGCACAAGTATGGAATATTAAAAGGTCCAGATTACATTCTATTATACACGCTAATTCAACATAAAGTGTTGGCCAAGTATGCTCTAAAATGCTTCAGCAATTAGACGAGGAATTAAAGGGTTAACTTCGACTATAAGTTGCACTAAAAAGGTCAGAAGAGAAGTAAGAATGTATGAGTATTTATAGCATAGGCTTATTCTTTTTCATTAGTGTAAGGTAATAATTGTTAACAAGTAGTCCTATTTAAATATTAGAGCTCTTAAAAATTAGAAATATAAGAACACTAACAAACTGCCCTTCATTAAGCTTAAATTAGTTTTCTCCCAAGAGACTCTTGTCAATTATTAAGTGAGTTGTGTAAGTTCAACTATTGGTCAAATTTGCATAGTAACATTGTAAATTAAAGTGTAAAATTTCCATAAATTATAAAAGCTTCAATGCAAGCTAAATCTATTACTTACATTTATATGTACATATCTAAATTAATTATAATCTTTTTCAAAGGAACAATGTTAATGCTGATTAAATGTTATATTCTGTTAGTAAGTAATTTTTTTTGGAATAGTCCTAAGTAAACAGTTATATTTATTAAACAATAAACGTTAAATTATTAACTTAAGTTTTGTTATGTATTCTATCTTATCGTTTTGTTTTCTCAATATTAAAATAATTAATATGCTCAGATTAAAATTTTGAAGTATACTGTATTAATATGTCCAAATGGTATGGCAATATACAATGCAAAGTGAAATGGCTTAAAAATCTATTTAATATATGTACATCTTATTGATTTAATACTGAAATTTAATCACAAGTAAAATTACCAACAATTATGAAGACTATTTTTAAACTTATAATGATTCGTACAAGAATATTTCGTAGAAAACTCTCCAAGTTGAATTTGGTGACGTTGTTTCAAACAATTAAGCCGCAAATAAAGAAAACTAAAGAGGGGAGATAAACGGAGATAGGAAAGACTTGATGCACACACAAACACACAATTTAGAGAGAGAGTGTTGGTGAAGACAAAGTGTTGTAAAGCGCAGTGAGGCGCAAGACTCATGCAACTGATTAAAAAGGCGTTGACTACGACTCTGGCACGGACTGTGGCAGGAAGAAAACCCGGCAAAGGAGATTTCTAAAACTGTCAAAGAGGATTTCGCTATACGATTTTATGATGAGCAAAACTTTTGAAGCGAAATTGCGAGCGGCGGCAAGAAATTAAAAGAGGAAGCGACGGTACACAGTTAGGGAGCAACACAAAGGGCAGGTGAAAGTGCAACAGCGACGGCGAAGGCGCAAAGAACGCGCGAAGGACTCGTCACCGTCACAGCCGTTACCAACGTGGCTGCCGGCAGGGGTAACCAGTGCATTTTGTCTTTTGTAATTAAACTTTTGCGAGACAATGCAGCGGGCAAAATGAATTTCTAAGAAGCCAAGCAGCCGCAGTTGCTGCCACAGCAAAGGTGCAAAGCTGACAATGCAACTGACGCTTCGAGAACAACAGCAACTGACAACGGCGGCATCTCGGCCTAGGCAATGCAAAAGTGCCACTCGAGTTGCTCAACAACAAGAACAACCACAGCTGCACCAACAACAACAACAGAAGCCAAGTGTCTCATTTTAGTTATGGAAAGAGCAACGTCTGGGAAGGCAGCCTGCAGGCATGGTAAGGACACGGCTCAGCGAGTTGAAACAAAAGTGCAGCCAGGTCCAAGAAGTTGCCACAGCCACAACGACAGCCACATTCACAGTCCCAACCAGAGCGAAAGCCAGAGCAAGAGTGCCACAGTGCCACAGAGCTGCAGCAGATTTAGCAACAATTGTTCAACAAAAGACAAGCGAGAAGAGCAACAACAGCATGTGCCTAAGGCTGCCTTGCATGCTAGCAAACTGTTGCAACACTATACAGCATGCTTCGTTCCTCAGTCTAATTGACAGTTGGCAACAAAAACTAAGCGACGCAATTTGCACAGCTAGAAATTATACACACAACACGCATATACACTCAGATGGAGACAGAGACAGTTGGAAAATAGTGTTTAAATGAAAAATGTGTTAAAAGAAAGTGGCAAAGACAAAGTTCAAATCAACTGCTGATGGCTCCATAAAATGCCCTAAATGTTGGTCACAGATATCAAACAAATGAGATGAGACAAAATCTAAAAGGTTAAATATTTCATGAGATTCCAATCCCATAAAAAAATAGCTAATAATCTAAAATGCAATAGTTTCATGATACCTCTTGATAATTTTCTTTGAAATTATATTTCTATTATTAATACATAAAAAAAACAAGTAAAAACTCTGTAGTCAAAAGTGCTCGACTAAGATGAACCCTGTGCCCATTACTTAGTTTTCCAAACACATTTTCTTAAACACAACATGCATCATAATATCCCAGCGTATTTGACGAATTTAACAAAATTTAGAAAGTAGTTAGACGGAATGAGTAAATGGTTATTCAAGTATGTATGGTATATACTTTATAGGGTCAAAGTTTAGGGTCAGAGTAGTCTTATTCTGCCTGTTACATACAATCGCACATAAATAAATTAGTTTTACTAACTAATAAGTTTTACGTTAGGATTGTTTATAAATATATCACTTCGTGAGGTCCTTCGAGAATAAAATATTTCGTGATAAATTCTCTGTGAATACAAGTTAATTTATCAGTATCATCTATTATTTCATGATAGTTTTCATCAGCCTTCTTATAACGCACACAAGATTTCTGTTCTAAATTGTTAAGTATTTATGCAATCATATTTAGCATCTGCTTCCACTTGTTTTTGCCTCATAGCTCGATTACATTGTAATTTCCGCGATAAAGACTTTGGCTTTACTCCTTCAAACTTATATACCCAACACGTCTTTTGTTAGGGAACAAAAGACGACACTGATTGTGGCATAGCAGAGCTTCAAAAGCAAAACACCTGGAAGAAATGTGACGACCGAAGAGCTCAGAACGTGCGAAAAGCTAATAAAAAATGCAACACCACGTGGCGTTTAAGGAGCTTGCCAGGGCGATGAAAAGGGAAACAAAATCAAGCTGCAGGATGGCAAGACAACATCTTGAAAGCATCTTGAAGAGTGCGAAGGTTAAACTTGGGTTAAGCTTAAGCACGCCGCACTTCAATGGAGGTTCTTAAACCGGGTTAAATCTAATTTGCAGCCAACTTTACTTTGTGGAATTAGCTTGCCGAGCACGCGCTCAAAAAATTATCGCCCCTCGCTGCCGCTCTTGTCAAAAAAGGTCAAAATTTCAATTGCTGCCACTGTCTGCTGTGTGCTGCAGTTATGAAAAATTCATAAAGGATAATGAGCGAACAGCGCGTGTCAACGTCGTCGCCAGGCCAACTAAACAGTAGCCTGCAAAGAGCTGGGAACGTTTTGACAAACGAACGAGCAGCCAAATGCCATGCAAAGGGTCATACGACAAGGGGCAAGGGGAGCTGGAAAGCATATGCTGGACATGAGTGAGTTGGTCTATGCTTAGGTTTGGGTGCTGGGCGCTAATTAAAATCCCGACTCGTAACCATGACAGATAAGCGCCAGCTGCTGCAATGAATGAAGTCAAAGGTGTTAGGTAAGTGGTTGCGGGAGACGGAAGATGGAATCGGGGGAACGCATTCAGATTTGCTGCAGTTGACAGCAGTCGCTGTTTGCTGACTGCCGTTGTCGTTGTTGTTGCCGCTGCTGTTGCCGCTGCTGTTGCTGTTACTGTTGTCACTGCCAAGTGGGGCACACAAAAGCAAAGACAACGACAAGTGACCCGCATTGCTGGCATTTTGACTTAAAGCTGCGTTCACAGGCCACAGCAACAACAAGAACAACGACGACAAAAGTAGCCGCGGGCTGCTTAGTTATTGGGTTAATAAAACAGAACAACTATGCGAAGCAATAACAACACTAACAACAGCAACAAACCCACCTAGTCTCTCAAAGAGCTTATACGCAGCAGTCACAGCGAACACAAGGAACATATGAGAAATATTTGTATATGCGGATTAACAAGCAGCTGCCACAGTTGCTGTTGCTGCTGGAATTGCCAAGTGCTGCACACATATATACATAGATATATGTATGCCAAGAGCATGTGACATTTTCAAGGGGTTGACACAGCGTGGCATCCCCATATATGGTTTGTCAAGCTACTCGCAGAGCTCGTCGGACAAAGGTAACCAAGGCGCAGACTAAGCATAGTTACAATTTTTCTGCTCTACTCATATCATTAGATCATTTGATTTAGTTGAAATTAAAGAAGACCTTTTGAATAATGCATTAAATTAAGTCCAATTAATATGCGGTTCACAGCTATTGAATAGAAACATAGAAAGTTTATTTAGTAAATAATTGAAGGTTCTCTTCATTCCTTTGATGTTTTGATATACCAACTGAGTTTTTGTATTTAACAACCGAGAACTTTAATTCTCAGTAATGTATTTTTGTTACTGAATGTATCGATCCATAGCGATAGTATCATTCAGTGAGATCTGAGCTCTGAAAAGCAGCTCGAGTTACAGTTAAATACAGCTATCTTAAAGGTGCCCCAAATGTGAAACAGGTAGGAGCCAAAAGCATGAATAGGGGCTGGCGCAAAAGCAGACAAAGAGACAGAAGCAACACTGGACACAGAGGCAAAGACATCGTCATAGTCAGAGACGCGATGCATCTAATTGATACGGCTTTTCAAGGAGGTGGCATTCTTCTGTATTGTATTTCGTCTTGGTCAACTTGGTAGCTTGATAGCCACAAGCAGCAATAATAATAAGCAGACTGAAAACATCGACTGTTGTTGTTTTTGTTGTTGATGTTGACGTTATTCCCTGTCCCACTTGACGCAATCAGCAAAGCGACAATGAGACAGACGAATGAACGTTGATGACAAACGAAGGAAAAGAAGAGAAGCATCGTTTGTTGTAAATGATTCAACACCTACGGGGCAACCGGCAATGGAGCAGATAAGATCCAGCCACTGACTCCCAAGGACTCGTCTCCCGCTCTGTTGACAGATATATCAATCAGTGTGGGGCGATGCCACGCCTACACCACGTTGCGCTGCGTTGCGTTGTCACTTGAAGCTGTGAGAAAAATGGTGCTGCATTATTTACATGGCGCGCCTGAAAGCATGCTTTAATTTATTTTAATTCACTTCCCCACGCCCTCTGCCTCTGTGGCGATACTGCTGCTGTAGCTGCTGCTGCTGCTCGTTGTCAGTGCTGTCGACGAGTGATATGTAAATATGCAGTTACGTGCGTACATTGGCGTGCAATTACAGTAGAAACTCCCCTCTCGACTTCCCACCTACATAAGCTACAAACTCCGCCCCCACCTATACACGCCATCTTCTCCGCCCATTTTGTGCTTGCTCCCGCGAGCAAACACAGGCGAAATTCTTTTGCTAATGCGAAACACATTCGCTGGCATTAATGCGACGCACAGTGGGCGCAAATTGGCGATATGCGGCATCAGCAAAGGCATCTCTTTAGATGGCTTATTAAGCAGCTCTCACTCGCAAGGATGACAGGCAGCGTAAGCAGCAGCAGGATGTTCTGCTCGTTATATGTAAGCAATCCAAGTACTCTAAGCACTAATTCCCATGTCAGCGTCAGGTGAGACACCGTCTCGTCTTCATTCATCCCATTTCTCATCTCAGTCTATACCATTCCACAGCTCCAGCTGGTGTTCGACTCTTCATGGCTTGTCTCCCCTGCCTCGCCTCGCCTGCTGATTGACTTCCGTTTTTCTCGTTTTCAATGCCTTTAATCGATTTTGCACCCAAAGGACATTTTTGTGTGATTGTGTGCGGTTTTTGGCTTTTCCTTCTCTTGCTTATTTTCATTTTGATTTGTTTTCTCTGAAAATCTTTTTTCGTTTTCTTCTGATTTCACGTCATGTTTTTAGTTTGCTCAAACGACGCTTTAAACTTCCTTGAGTCACCCTACGGAGCAATAAAATATCTTCCGAAAGTGATTTTTAAACCATACAAAACTCATGGTCAAAAATATTATTTATCCTTAATGTATTGTGTATTATATGGAATTTATATTATTACTGAAATAAAATAACCTCATTACTTTTATTGAAAATCAGTTTCAAACATTGAACTGTTAATTAACTATATACAAATTGAACGAAAGCCAAAGTTAACCCATTTACCGAATGTTACCACTTCGTACTATTTTAAATCGAACTTCTTTAATAAGAATAGTTATTGTTATCTCAAGATTTCACGTTTTGATGCCTCGCGCAGATTTGACTTCAATTAAATATGAATATGAAGTTAGTTTTATTTTTTTTTCTACCATTTTTAGGTCATGGATATTAAAAAATTCATAGCCCTGTCTGTCTGTACGTCTGTCTGTCTGTATGTACATCGAAATCTCAGAGACTATTAAAGCTTGCTACCAAATTTGGAGACAGCATGTAAAATCTCGGTAGGCAGATGAAGTTTATTTTAGATGTTGGCCACGCCCCTTTCCGCCTCTTTGAAACACTAAAAACACATTGTCAGTCACAATTATATACATACAGCATTTGCTTGAAAATATCATTAAGATCGGCATTAGAAGTAGTAAGGGTCAGTAGAAGGGTCGCGAGTTCAAATACCGGACAGTTCAGTTTTTTTTTTTCACAAATATTATTTTAAAGTGTATTATTTCTCTCAATTAGAATTGACACATTCTGCACTTTTAACTGTGCTTAACAAAATGGGATGGTGGCGTGATTGGGCTTTGGCAAATTTTAGATTCGAAATTTTTATACCCGCCTACCCAAAGGGTAGAAAGGTATTATGGCTTTGTGCCGACCGCAAATGTATGTAACAAGCAGAAGGAAGCATCTCCGACCCCATAAAGTATATATATTCTTGATCAGCGTCAACAGCCGAGACGATATAGCCATGTCCGTCTGTCCGTCCGTCCGTCTGTCCGTCTGTCCGTCCGTACGAACACTCAGTCTCAGAGACTATAAGAGATAGAGCAACAAATTTTTCGCGACAGTATGTCTTATTGTTGCACGCAGATCAAGTTTGTTTTTGATTTTGGCCACGCCCCCTCCCGCCCCCGTAAATCGAATAAAACCGAATTGCAGGCGTCGTTTTAAACCTAGAACGTTCAATTTTGGTACGCACAATACTAATCACCATCTCAATGATCTCTGCGAATTTGGTTACAATCGGATAAAAAACACAGAAGTTATTAAGATATTACTTTTATAAGGCGTTACCACGTGCAACTGCTAGTACTGCCTAGTTAGTTGCTATGACACTCCGCGACATAATAATGGTGTTCAATAAACCAACTAAAGTGCCGCCAAGCTAATAATTTCGAACAAAGAAAATGTTGATATATTATTTTGGTATTTTTTAGTATATTTTTTTAAAGTATTTTTTCAGTATATTTTGAAAAATATAATATTTGGATGGTAAAATTGGGTGGCGGGTATCTCACAGTCGAGCAAACTCGACTGTAGCTTTCTTACTTGTTTTAATTGCTCCAAATATTTATAATGTACATGTTTTTTTTGTTTTTTCATACGAATATAACAATTTGACTTAATAACAATTTGTGCGGCCATTGATCGAGATGTTTGAGTGGCTCAGAGAGGGTTGTGCCATCCGCTGTTCTACCGGGTTTGATTCCCGGGTGGTGCGATGTCAAAAGTTAATTTTTTACCCAATAATTATTAAAATTTTGTTTATTTAATAATTTCTTTTATGCTCTAACTTACGCATGTACACATAAAATGAATGGCCTTGTACAACCAAAGCTTGAGTGTAACCGTTCCTACTTGTTTCTCTCTTGCTCTTGCCACGTTTTTATTGCCCCAAAAATGGGCGACGTGCTCTGTGTATGCAACTGACTGAATTCCTCTGGTACTGAACTTAAGCAGAAACTGATGCTGAAACTGAAACTGATTTTAGCTGATGTTGTCAGGGCCAGGTCAGGTCGGCAGTCTTATAAATTTTGCAGTAACTTTCATATTTTTCAAAACAAGTTGAATATCAGCCGAAAATGTAGCCAAACATACATATAGTACAACAAGAGACAAGCAACAGTGGAAGTTATAGAAGGAGAGACTAAGCTGATGTCATTGTCCCTGGCTTGGTATGAATGTCACATGCGTCGACGTCTGCCCTTTGATTGTAGTATATGGCTATGCTTAAGAGCAAAAGCAAAAACAAGTTTTGGCCAAACTTTACCTGTCCAAAGCAAATCAAATAGTATAACAGTTTTGGAGCCAGATATGCTTGAGCTACCTCATTTAAATGCGGTCAATGCGGGTTAGAAACTGAATACTATAGAGAAATAATGTACACTAATTGAAAGACAGTTGGCTAAGTTAAGAGAAAATTGAAATAAAAATTTAAATGTTGTATGACGAATAAAATAGTTTTTAGCTTATTGTTCAATCAAATATTTAACAAATTTTATTATAATTAATCATAGTTTAGTGACAGCTGTCATTGTTCTAATTTTTAAAATTATTTTTAAGTGACAAATAGACTCAATCATATGACAGTAGCTTACAAACACAAGGATAAACAATTATTTTCAAACCAAGCTCTTTGATAATGTATATAAGTAATATAATATAATATATAAGTAATATATATCTCATCTTGTGAACATGTGCTTAAGTAAAATATAATTTCGGGTTTCAATATCATTTGCAGTTAGTTATCCAGTCGATCAAGTTGCAAATAACCAAATCTCATTTAAAATGTAAGTGAATTTTCGCCTGCACTCTGACGTGGGAGGGGTCAAAGCGATGGTGTGCATCGAATTTTGTTTGGGCAAACAACACATTTCGTTGGTCTGGAATTTTGCTCTCTTGAAGCTGGCAAATCCAGTCGGAAGGCAACTCATTTTCATGTTTAATTAAAAGATAACACATACCAGTACAGATATGACTAGAGTTGTGCAGACACACGAGTATGTTTGATATTCACATGTCAAGATTCGTCTTTAAAACACTTGCCTTCATCCGGTTTTTATCTCATAGGAAGACGATACGAGTCCGTGTATCCATATCACATGATTCAGTTTCGATTCGCTGCGTTTTGTTGCTCTTGTGAAATTTATGCATTTAAGTTAAAGCAAATTTTACGTGTGTTTAGTTTTGCAGCTGGTAAGCTGCACACACACACACACTCACCACACACACAAAAGTATACTTAGTTTTGGGATTGTGCAAGCTAGTGGAAAATATTTCAGTACTTGAGCTGTGAAAACTCTTCTCTTCATAAGCTGTATACATGTGTGGAAAGAGTGTATGTGGTGCGAGTGCATGTCGAATGATGTTTGTTTTTGCCGATTGGAGATATGAGATTCACTTGCACGATTTGTGCAACGTTCAACTTATCGCCCTATAATTGAAAGCTTTAAAATTTATAGCCAACTTTGCTGGCTATTTAGCATATCAGCAAAAAAGAGAACAGCAAAGAGCAAAAGAGAACGACTGGAGCAAGGGAAGTGGGAGAGAATGAAATGTAGAAAGAGAGACTATGCGACGGGAGGTGTTAAGGGAGGAGTTAAATCGTATAAAACACAAAAAAAAACACCGCACGCAGCTGAATTATTCCAATTATTTGAAGCTTTTCCTTTACTCAGCTGCCACTGCCGATGCCAACTCCTGCTTCCCTCCCGTCACTCTTGTGCTTGCCACAGTTGAATTGCTTTGTATTTTATTGCAGTGAGAATTTAGCGCCATCAATTAATGGTATGCCATAAAAGTTTTATTAAGTGATTGACTGTCCAGCCAGTCAGCGCCAACAAGAGCGAGTGGGACGAGAGAGTTGATTGACCCAACTGACCGAAACTGAGAGATCCGTTAGCGAAACCCCATCGACGTTCATGTCTGCAAAGTTGCCGTCGTTGAAATATTTAAAGCCGCTTAAACAAATTGCGGTTTGCTTCTGGTTCTGTTTCTGTTTCTGCCTTTAGTTTTGATACTGTGTTTCTGCTTCGCTTGCGAAGACAAACCGAACATTGAGAAAATCAATAGGGGCCTTTGGGTCCTCAAAGAGGGGTGGCATGTGAAATAACTGACTTGCCGCTGAGCAGTTTCCCGTAATCACACATAAAACTCTCGTTAGGCGCATTAAATTACAAATTCCATTAAAATGATTATTAAGGCAAGTATTTGCTAATTAATTTACTTGCTACGCACAATGCCAGAGCGCAATTAATAAATCCAAATGAGCAGCTACATTAGCGCAAAGTACTTCAGACGACTCGAGTGCCCTACACAACATTCATATCTAAATTGTATTATGAAAAAAAAAGCACACCCATCGCACGTTTGATGATAATTGCAGAGACAGGCAAATAGGACATTCTGCCCTCATATGGTAAAATCAAATATATAATTAGCTCGATAATTATTTACCCCATTCATATGTTATTGATGACTCTGATGACACTTGTTAGATAGAATAGTTAATGAATTAATCGAAATTTTAATATTTATGTTACTCGACAAAGCAAGTTTATTTTCTTTAGTTCACGTTATTTATTAAGGGTATCCTCAACCAATGTATAAAATATTTTACGAATTCTGAACTACAATGGGAGTTTCGATTCTGACTTACATTTATTAAAAATACTACTTATTCCTATAATGAAAATGACTGAATTAAGGGAACTTTCTTAGTTTATGACAGTTTTTAGTAAACTTCACGCTGTTGCAGCCGCTCTTAATGCCCATTCGAGTTTCCGTCCTTTAAACCTTTTTGAAAGCCTCTTTAAACTGGACCGTTTGACCCTTCAAAAATATAACCGTGGTCAAAAATAAATCAAAAACTTATTATACTGCCAACTTGAGCTTTTCAAACATTTAATCTATTTATGTCATCGTTGGGTTATGGCAATGTCAGTGGCCTAATTGAGTTGGGAGTACATTTAACGCACTGAAACATGTTACAAACCTTTCCACCGGTTCGAAGTACCTTTTTCAATCTGTTTTCGACCGCCCGAATGTAATGAATAACTGCTGCTGACTCTCGCGACCCTAGTCGAGGGCGGGGCGAGTCCTTATGAATAATAAAGCGAATAATCTGTCAGCGTCGCAGCCGCCTAACAAGCCTACCAAAATGCCCGGTTACCGGGCTAACTAACATACCTGGTCGGGTTGGGCTCGCCAACGGGGGTCACCGACAAACGACTCAATTTCGATGAGGACAACAACTCTGTATAGTGCTCTACTCTCTAGCAGGTCTTTAGGCCGGACTCGCACATTCGGAGTCTCAGTCGAACTCTCATTCGTTTCAGGGCCATGCCGTGTGTGTAGGTGGAAGGTGTAGCGAGAGAGGGCGACAGAGGTGGGAAATAGAGGAATGGGAGGTCAGCGCTAATAACATGAAATCGGATTTGAGCGTTGGGCCAGTTGACGCTGCGTGTGATAAAAACAACAACACGCAGTTGCGGTTTTCGTTACGTTACGTTACGTTTTTGGCAGACCGAGCGCACGCTGCGTATGCGTAACGTGCGTTTTAATGAAATATTGAATTTTATTGCCTGCGTGCCTGTCAACAACTTGCAGAGTCCTGTCCACATCCACGTCCACGTTCAAGTCCACATTCACGTCCACATTCACGTCCAATCCCGCTTCACAACTTGTCACTGCCTCGAGGGCAAAGGGCGTCACCGACCACCGACTGGCGTCTCTTTTAATTTGATTTTCAGACAGTTCCCCTGCCCTCCTTTCTGCCTGACACCGCTTTCCTCCCCTCGCACTCGCCATCGCCATCTCACGCATTTTAACGCTTTTTATTTGCTATGCAAAAGTTCAAGTGTATTATTACAAAAAAAAGGAGAAGAGGGGCAAAAAAAAAGAGAAAATTTGGTTTATATTCCGGTTTTGGTTATTGTTGTTGTTGTGCTGTGCTAATAAAAGCAATTTATGAAGCCCAAAGCGCGGAAATGAATTGTTAACAAATTTTGTGGCGATGAGTTTTGTGCGTTGAAGTGAATACGCTGTAGCCGAAGCTTGAAGATGATGGGAATTACGAGCAGAATGTGGGCTGCCCATCTCTGGGTCATGATGATGAGTGGCTTGGTCGTTGTTGTCGAGTGGACGACATGTCTTGTTTATGGTCATGCCTCGACGCAGCCACAACACACGCATAAGTAGACGAGGACTGGGCGTAGAACGCGCCCCCAACTACCGAGTGCCGACTCTGTGGCATTCTGAAATTTCCCAAAGCGAGCATAAAATGAAAACCCCACGCAAATGGGAAGCAAAAACCAACCAACTGCAATCCTTAACCGTAAGCAGTAACAACAGCTTTAAGCACTTCAAAATAAAGAGGTTTATATTTTATAATTGCCATGTGAAAACCGAATAAAAACATTTCTCCAATTGAAATCGACAAAATCTTGCTGAAAAAATGCTAACGAGTCCTTGAAGAAAGGACTCATTCATCATTCATGTACTCTGCCTAAAGCTGCTTATTTCATTTACATACTTCGCAGAAAATTATGTTAATCTTATTTGAAATGGTAGAATTTTTTGATTATTTCATGAACTACGTTTATTATATATGGCTATGTTCCAATTCAAGCAGTTGATTTTTATAAAATAGCAATAGTAGAATCTTGCGCCATTATATATTCACAATAACCTCGTTATACTTTTGTTTCGGATAGCCCAGAGTCTCAGGATAGAAGACAAAATACAATGTTAATGTACAAAAGTCTATGCTATTAAATATGTAAACAATTTTATTTACAATTTCTGATTTCGATAAGCCAAAAAAATCTTAACTCAATTAATAATTAAGATAACTAGTAAAATTAATTAATAATAATAAAATTAAGTATTAACAATTTGATTTTTTGCTTGACGACAACAAAATTAAGGTTTGTTTTGCAATTAATTAAGCAAATTTAAAATTATTAAAATATATATTAATTATATACTTTTTAAGTCATTTAAAAATTAAATTAATGACAGCAATAATTATACTGCAAGCATGTCAGCGGATTAGATTAAAATAATGTAAAGGATATATGATAGTTGCCTAATTTGTTTAATTTTCAATTTATATAAAAATTAAAATAATGTCAGATAAAATATGTTAGATAAAAATAAAGTTTCATCATACTTTTATGGTAGCTAAAATGATTTAAAATTATCCATAAATTAAGTTGATCCACTTACATTTTTCTTAAATATCGATACTAAAAAGCATGTACTAGTTCTAGTGCTTGAGTAAGCTTCAATTATTTTTAATTTCGAAGTATAGCAGACAAGTTAGAGTGAATTCTAATGGGCCTTATTCTATGTACCTTATTCTATGCTGAATATCTGTTCTGATACTCATAACGTTTCATCAAGAGATTAAGGTAAAAGTTTTCAACGCACACGGCGAATGGAAGCTCAAAAAAAATGTTACTGAATGGCAGATGTGGGAGGATGCAATAGTTGTTGTTGTAATTGTATCTGCTTTTGCTGTTTAATTGTGAGATAAAACTTACCGATAATAAGCAGCTTAATGGCCGTCATATTCGCTGTTGTTGTCGCTTCTTCAGTTATTTATTTTACTTAATGATTGTTGTTGTTATAGTTGTAGCTGCTATAGTTGAGCGGAGCGTGGTTTGTTTGTTCGCAGCTCGTTTTGGTTTGTTATTATTGTTGTTGTTTTTAATGGTTCAGAGTGGCAGCTGCTGCCGCTGCATACACTTTTTCAATTGGTGTTTACGCAGCGTACATATTAATCCGATGCGCTCGGCTGCACAGTTTGGCAAGCAGTGGATACTGAAACTCACGTCAAAGTCGCCAACTCAAATGGCATTTTAATGTTAACAACGCGATAGCAATTTTATGCTCAATGCAACAACAACAATGCAAGATGATGCCACATACGTTTCATACTTGTTGTCGCTTTATCGTTTACCGTTTGTTGACATATTTTCATTCACCCCACATTTCGTAGCCTACTTATGGCGGTATGCCACAACACAATTTAATTTAAGCATTTTTACCATTGTATTATTTAAAAAATGTACCGACTTTTGAATTGTGCTTGAACTGTGCACTTTAAGCCGCTTTCACCAGGATCCTGTAATGGAATATTTCAATTAAATTGAATTGATTGCCGCATGCAACACTCTTGGTCAACAGCCCCATCAGCGCCTCTTTAAGGCCAATGAATATTTTAAGCCATAGATAGACATTTCAATTTCTGGCCTTTACTACAGCTGACTAACAGATAGATATACAGAGCATGGGAGTAGACAGTACTTAAATAGAGTTGGAGATACGCCTGGACATTAAATTAACATATTTTGTTAATAATCATAATTTGTCTCTCTATGCCGAGAGCTTGTGCAAGTGTGCGGGTGTATGTAAGCCATCTTACTGCCTGAAAATGGATTCTAAACTCTAGCTGGCTGACTGGCTGGCAGGTCCTACATATGTAAACTGGATACCTAATGTCTTATTCATGTTTACAGGCTTGTAGCGTTGTGTTACCTGTTACCTGTTACCTTCTGCCCTCTTTGCCCTCATGTTTACCATAGCTCTAAAATTGTTTGCGTGCTGTTAACTTATTAACCAATGCCAGGCTGAAAGCCAAACCTTTTTAGCCCAACAATTAGAGCGGCATTTTTCGGCTACAATGATGAAAAACAACATATAATCTGAATACCACTTGATTCTATAACTCGTAATCGGTAAGGCACTGCTCCATTATTTTATTGCTATTTAAAAATCACATTAAAAACTTTTCAAATTTTAATGAGATTTTTCCGTAAAGTGCAAATTTAAAAGCACATAAATTTCACGACAATTTTTAATGCATGCACAAATATAGTAATAAATTGTCTACGCTCGTTGTTTACTCACAAAATGGAACCACTTTAAATAAAAGATGATTTAAATAAGAAACAAACAACTTTATTTAAAAAAAAATAGATTAAATAACTTTTTGCTGGATTTTAATTCCCTGTAATGTCCTGGGAATGCATAAAAAACTTATTTTAATTTTTGCAATTTCGGCAAGTTGAAGCGAAACTTTCATCTCATAATTTGACAGTTTTATGCACTTTTCGCACAAAATGTAATTACCTAAAAGCTAAAGCTAAACTTTTCATAAAATGTCAGCGCGCCAAAAAACGGGTACATGAATGCTAGAATTCCAGGAGTAGCAGACACAAAAGGCGCATTAAAATGCTTATGCTGTAGCCACATTAGTGCCTTAAAGAAAAAGTATATATGTACGTACTACAAACAACTGTCACAGTTGAATAATAAAAATTAATTTATTTGCGTTTTCCGACGGTTCTTATTGTGGCGACTGTTGCTGCCAACCAAGGACAACAAGTTGTCCCATAGAAAGAAAAACAACAAAAAGTATAGTACATAAAAAAAACAGAATAAAAATAAAGAAAAATCCTAAAAAATTATAAGAAATTGACAGATGCCAGAGCAAAATCTAAAGACACGACGACAGCGGTGAGGGAAGGCGCGAGATGCTGGCACAGCGCCCAGGTAAAAGTGGAGCACAAGTTTTGGCTTAAATTGAGCTGAAATTTGTTACCGCTGCAGTTGGCCCACTTTTTGTGCTTGTTTCTATTGCTGTTATGGCTTTTGTGTTTGCGTGTGTGTGTTTGGACCCGGCATGAATATGCATGCGGCATGTCGACAGCAAGGTCGACAGTTTCTGGCAACAGTTGCACTTGAGGGCTGCAGCCTTGCAACTGCTTTCTATGTCACAAGCTCTGTCCATTTGTCAACGAGCTCTACCTGCTGCGGACTGTCGACCGTCGACAGTCGAGGACTATTTGCATAATTACAACGCACATGAGACGCCGTCCTCCGTCTTGCTAGGCAATGCTATTCATTAGCTCTAAAAACACACGACACTTGCCACCACAGACGCGTTGTACATTTCGTCGCAAACGACTTACACTCCGATTGCGTGACTTTGGATTTCGATTTGAATTCAATGAACTTCGGATGCGTCCGCTTTTGCCGCCCGTTGCCACCGAATGCTTCTTACCAACTAACACAATTTGTGTTTTATTATAGCTTAAGAACGAGCAATAATATCCAGATACGAACTAGCAGTTTGGCTCGGGTTTAAGCGAACTCGACACGAAGCCAGCTGCCGAAGCAACTCGACTGCACTTGACGCAAGCGCAATGCAAGGATGAAGAGAGCAGAAAGCTTAGCAACATTTGAGAGCGCAGTATGTTGCCAGAGGACGCATTTCTTGTACTAGGTTAGTTTAGAACAGATCGAATTAACAATTTCAATTAAAAATATGTGTGAATTATCTGAAAACATCCTCCAAATATCAAAGTTAGTGTCTATTTATTTATTTTACAAATGTGTTGCATACTTCTAGGTTCACTCCATATATAGGTCAATCATACACGAGTTCCACTCGTTAAGGCTTCGTAGTCGCCGAGTGTTGCAGTTAAGAGCACGCGTGTTCCATTGCCATTACGTTCCGCTCTCTGTTGGCAACATGTTGCCATTGTCGGCTGGCAACAAAAAAGCGCAACAGTTGTGCCCAGCTGAGATGCTTCGACTGAGATACTGCCCGCGCTTAAAACCCATACGCACTTACAGCAATTGCCACTTAACTAAAATGGCACACTCGAAATTGTTGTTGTCAACTTTTTCTTTGGTAGTTCTCAATTGTAGCCACCAGCTGCCCGCCTGGCCGCCAGATGTTTCAGCAGGCACTCGAGTCGAGCTTCAGTTGAGCTGTTGATTTTAATGGTAGCTCGCAACTACTTTGGCGCAATCAGCAAAAGTGGCCAAAAAGACGCGGCTCAAAGCATTCAGTTAAGGTCCAGCCCCAACCCCAACAAAAATGCTAACCCCAATCCCAATCCCAAGCCAAAGAGTTAACTCATCACAGTGAGAAGTCGTTGAGGAACATGTGCTCGGCACACATCATCCCAAACCTCTTTTACAATATGCATATATACAGTATTTGCCAACTGTATAGCAACTTTGCACTGGCAACACCTCAATACACACTAGCACACATAGATACATTCGCCCACACGCAAAACAGATACAAATACAAATGCACATTCCCAAAGTTGTTAAAAAGTCCAAATAAATTTGTTTTTGTCGTTTGACTGGGTGGCTGTTTGGCTGATGTTGGCACTCGAGTCTTTGACATAAATTTATGCGTTTTGTGTGCTCCAACAACTACAACAACTCAACCAGGTTATAGATCAGGTCATGGATTGCTCTAGGTGCGGGTGACTTCTTTGCATGGTGAGAGTTTCCGTGGTGGTTGAGGAAATGGGGATAGGGAAAACGGAACGATTGCTGCTGACAAACTAAAGTGTATTTCGAAATTGAGTTGTCATAAAAACTGCCAGCCAAGTTTATTAGTATGTGTGAGCTACAGTGAAGACTCACACAAGAAGCACAAGTATTTGAAAATGCTTAAGAGACTTAAGTTGCAGATGGTTTTACTTGATTCATTAACTGTTAAATTCATTAATTCTTTAATTAAGGTCAATTCTTTTCTAGATTAAAGTCGATTCAAACTTTACTGTCTACCCTTAAAAGTAGATCTGCAGACAACCAGATTGACGATTCAATTGAATAGTGAATTTCAATTTCAATAAAATTTAATTATTAGAATTTGAGCCATTAATATATAAATATTTGTTTAAAGTTATAAAGTTTTGTCATCAATCAATTAAAATTATTATGCGAAGAAGTTTGAAACTTTGTTGACTTATGTGGCTTTGTCAATCCTTTCCCATATTAACACCTTTGAGTATGTTATGTGTGAAATTCTGCCAAAACAATGAGCCAATTTTGAGCGCTTATGACTGCAATTGGACTGCTTGATATTCATTTGCTTTGAACCATCCAGTTAGAATAAATTTTAATTTGAAAATTCCGTCAAATTTAACAAATCAACGCAGTGCAGTTATTTGTTGTGTAACTTTCACTGTAGTTCCTTGGACTTGTGACCTGGTGCTACAGCTTTGGGTTTTTTACTTGCCTGTTCGCAGCACACCTGTAACAACTGAGAAAGAAGTAGTCACTGTGCAGAAGCACTAACTCACCACTTTGGCCACTTGAGGCTGAGATACTTTCACTCATTCCTACTTCGTGTTACTCGCAGAGTCAGTTGGCATTACAACTAGTCATAAAATACAAAGTGGAGCTAAAAGCCGAGCCAACGGGTTGTGTGAAAACTTTTTTCGATTTAAATAAAAAGGGAGGCCATCGGGTAGTGCAGGGGATGTGGATAAATATAACGGCAGGCAGTTTGAACTTTGATGACTGACTGGCTGTAAAAAAGAAACAACAAGATATAATCAAAAATACTACCTGTCCAACACTTTTGCGGATTGCCTTAACTTTCCCGAAGCAAGATGAATATGCATAGCAATACGGCTACATAACATATATGTCTCGTAATATTCACATTGGCTGTCAACGCAAAAGATGTGAATATATTTTGTTGCTGCGATTTTTTGCTTTTTATTACTATTTATTCTCGAAATGGAAGCGACTTTTACGGGGGACTCTGTCCGATGAAACTGACGACGATTTAAACAGTTTTTAATTAATTTGCACAAGGACAATGCAGTCTGACAGCAGCTGCTTGGAATAAAACGCACGTAAATGAGTTGTACATTGGCTAAGAGAGGATGGGCAGAGGAAATGGCAGAGAGAAGGGAAAAAAGTAAGAAAATAAAAGGATTAAATTAAAATTGTAGCGAAATTCTTGAGCTTACCGCGTCAGCAGCTACAACAACTTCAGTTAATCAAATGGCATGCAACTCGCACACACACACACACACACCGAAACTGACGCACAATCTGATTGGGCGTGGTTGCCACATACATAAATCAGAGCATTTCCTCTGCTGCCCTTCTCCATCGACGTAATTGCTTAAACAAAATGCCGAGCACTATTGAGCAATTATGCAATCTTCCCCCTTCGTATCTGGCCACACTTTTACTCCCTCCCACAAAAGTATGTAAAACTTTATGCCAGAAATTAACAGCCGCCAAAATGTCTTAATATATTCAACGATTTTTGGTCGACGTCGCCATTGTCGTCAATTTTGGCTCCTTCATCATATAATTTATGCGCGTTTTAATTTCATTTTGTGCCTAACAAATGCCACGCCCAAACGCCCCTTGAAATATGTTATTTTGACACCTTCAAGGTTGCGCCCATCAGTTATAAAACTCTCTAGGCCAATTCCCCCTTCACCTCCGCCATTGAATTAAATAAGGTTCAAAATGCCTTAGTGCTGAGGCCAGTAGCCAGGAATCAATATGGCATCAGATTGTTCTACACTTATGCCAAAGGATATTAGCAGACTTTCATCAGTGTTGGTTTATTTTCATGGCAAAAGCACGTTATTGAATTACATATGTTTGAGCTGTCCTCAATAGATGGGCTTACAAAGTGCTACCAAATTCGCGCCTACATTGACAGATACGTTTTTAAATAAAAACCGAAAGATACTGTTACTGTACTCTTAACTAATATTCATTAATGATTTTAAAATAGACATACTAATTTATTTATATGTTTAAAATCCTCAATATTTATTTATTTTTGTAGTAGTAATAAAATAAACTCTGGAGCTTCATTAAATTAAAATTAGCATTGTATATTTAAGCTACAAAAAATTAAGAGGGAAATTAATGTCCATGTCCGTCTGTCTGTCCGTATGAACACCGAGATCTCAGAGACTATAAGAGATAGAGCATCCAAATTCGGGATAGTGTGTCTTATTATTGCACGCAGATCAAGTTTGTTATTGATTTTGGCCACGCCCCTTTTCGCCCATGCAAATTGAAAAAAACTGAATTGCAAGCGTCATTTTAAACCTAGAACGCACAATACAAATCACCATCTTAATGATCTCTGAAAATTTGGTTACAATCGGATAAAAAACACAGAAGTTATTAAGAAATTACTTTTATAAGGCGTAATCACGTGCAGCTGCACCTGGATAGTTGCTATAACACTCCGTGACATAATAATAGTGTTCAATAACAATAATTTAATTTCGAAGAAAGAAAATTGTGATATATTATTTTGGTATTTTTTAGTATATTTTTTTCAGTATATTTTTCAAAAATATAATATTTTGATGGTAAAATTGGGTGGCGGGTATCTCACAGTCGAGCAAACTCGACAGTAGCTTTCTTACTTGTTTCAAATTGTAAATGTTAAGTTATTGATGGTGTTATATGAATTTCTTGAGTAACATATTTAAGAGTATTGGAAATTCGTAGGAATGATTAATGAAAATCCCCCAGTTGCTTTACTTAACACTAAATCCATTTTGCATAAATTTGCGTTCCTGTTGACTGCCATTCTGGTTGTTTTTCTTATTGTTGTTGTTTTTGCGATTGCCGCATTTCAAAATTCACAATTCAAAACGTGTTAATTAGGCACAGGATGTGAGGGGGTTGGGTGCGGCGATGGTGTTGGAGGACGAGGCTGTAGTTTATACATTTACTGGGGCTCAAATGTGTTAATGACTTGCCCGTCGAGGCCACGCCACGCCAGAACAGGCTATCCCCGCTCAGCCCGCACCCTTCGGATACCCGCTAACCGCTTACCTTTCTTCAATTTCCGCGTCGTGCCTCTCCAAGGATATTGCGGGAGTGGAGGGGTGTCAATAAAATTAGCATTTTCTTTTCTTTCGCTTTGTTTTCCTTTTGTTTTGTTTGGCTTGTCGTACAAATTAAAGATAAAGCGCTGAGTGAGGCAACTGGGGGGCGTGGCACATTACGCAACTAAATATTCATGCGAGTTGCTTAAAAGTTTTGACAACGCAGCAGCCGCAACAATGGAAGCTTCTATATACTTCTACCACTGCGACATTGGCACTTGCCCCACTGCTCTGGTGGCCATAACTATCAAATTACGTTTCGACATGTGTGGCAAGTCGTAAAAAGCAATGTTCGACCCATAAACACCTGGCAGAAGGCAACTTAACACCGGAAAAGAGTTGGTGAACCGGGCTCGGTTTAAATATTTTATTGTAATTAAGCCGCGAATCTCTCCCCAAGCGAAGCCTTAAAATCAGCGCCAGATGTTGTTGAAAACTGCACACACCCACTCAGATACGCACCCACACTGACATGTGGTGTGCCTGCAGGTTGCTAACAGAGAATGTTCTTTTGTTTCTTTTCGCTGATTTATAGCCGCAAGTTTTGTTGCTCTAACTTTTGGAGTACTGAATGTCCTGGCCGGGGCAGTTAACATTTGGCTGCTGCACTTCTCAACACTATGTTGCCTTTGCCGTTAATAATGCAGCAGTAGCAGCTGTTGTCATTTCCCCTTCCTCAAGACAGTGATGCGGCAATGGGAAGCGAAGAAAAAAAACTAAATGAAAACTGTCAAATGAGCCACAATTGCAATTGTTCATCCGCTTGTTGCTAAGCTACCTCAATAATATGTTGGTGTGTTTGTATAGTTACTGCTTCTAAAAACTTTCACCTGTTAATGACATTGAAGAGAGCGGGGAGGCAGATCCTGGAACGAAATGAGAAACCAAACAAAACAGCACCAACCGAAAGTAACTTTTGCAGTAACTTTTTTGAAAAATGTTTTACAACTAGAACTTTAATTAAAAGCGGAAATGCATTATTGAAACCAAAAGCTGAGATTGAGACTAAAGAGCGGCGAAACTAGAGAGCTGAGAACGGAAAATACCCATATACTATAAATGTGAGATAGAAATACTCTAACCGATAAAGTCCAGCAGGTATTATAGACAATCCAAAGTACACAAACAAATTTCTCATTATTATTATAAGTTTGATTCAAATGACATATCAGCTCTGACTAAGATGGAATTTTGAATAAAATTCGAATCGAAAATAATCCTTTTTAAATTTTTATAAAATAAGATTTGTAAGAGAATTAGAAAATTGTTTCTAGACCGAAGAAGTGTCTGAAAATTAATTGGAAACTTTTTCAAGAAAATATCGCATTCCTTAATAAGTTGATGTTGTGAATATACTCGTATAGTTGTTAAATTACACTTCACCATCATTCTCGTATGCATATGCACCGAGGTTGACCCAAAGGTATAATTCGCATTTCTTGTTGGAAATGTTTTGCTATATTTAGTAGATAATAGGTTTATAAACCAACAAGCTATAAACTATAAAAAAGAATGTTTCATAAATTGCTTTAACAATGCCACTTAATAGTAATAGCTTAATAACAATTAAAAAGTTGTAAATAATAATGTGCGGCTCTTCAAATTAGATTATCAATCGGTAGCTGCCTGTAATGCAAATGCGGATGTTGTTCGCAATGAAAAAGCACCGATGATTTAATTAAAAAATAATGCAAAATAAGATCATATGCCTGAAAGTTAGGTTGAGGATTATAATGAAATATAAAAATAAAATAAAAAACAAATTTAAAACAAGATTGTTTATACTTAATCGTAGCGATTAACAGCATCTGACATTCCAACACAAATATACAAAAAATAAAAGCCAACAACACGTTTTTTATACAACTATCAAAATATTTAATTACCTAATTAGATAAATAAAATAGTAAGCTAGCTAAGTCAAATAGCTCGCTGAACATGTAGTGAATGACACTAAATTAATGTAATTTTAGAATAGAAGCGAGAATATTTGGAACAATTAGGTCGTCAGTATTGTACATTGAATCATCACATAATTCTAGATCTCAGGTATTTCGTTTTGGTACTATTCCATGTAAATGCCTTTAATATTTAATTTAATATAATCCAATCGAAACTATTTTACATATTATTAATATATTATTATTCCAGGGACACAGCACGTATCGAATAATCACTAAATTATGCTAAAGCAATTTGTTTTAAATATCGAGCTGCATAGGCTAAGCGCCATTCCACAAGATTTAAATGGAATCAAAGGTATCACTGCCTGGATGCTAAAAGACGGTATGAGAGAGGGAAGGGCAGGCGAAAGAAAGGCCAAAATCGAACGACAAACGGTACGACATTGATGCAATTGGAATTGCAATTGCAATGCGCATTTATTCAGCTGTAAATCAATAAATTTTAATTAAAATTGCAGCCGCACGCAGACCAAACGGGTTCACGACAATTGTTCTGTTGCCTCTTTGTCTCTTTCCCTCCCTCGTCCACTCTAATAAATGAAACATCAAAATGAGAATGCAGCTTTTAACTAATATTTTCAATCCACTTCCCCTGCTACATCCTAGTATAAGTCCAGCTTTTCTGGTTTTAGATACAGCCCTGTTATTGGGAAATAGGATTGAGAGGGGGCTTGGATTCAGTCAATGGCAAAATCTGATAATGTGCATTTCCGTTGCAGATAAGCGCCGCTCAGCATATAATTTGACAAGGTCGCATCCGCGAATATAATAGATTTGGCGAACCAAAAGCGACCCCGCACATTCCGCCCTCTTACCTCGTGCCTTGGCTTTATAATTTTGTTATGCATTTCGATTTTGGCAATTGCTATTTGTGATTTGCAATTTCGATTTTGATTTGCGATTTTTGGTGATTTCGATTTGTGCTTTGTGATTTGTGATTTGTGATTTTGAGCATTACGTATACGTCCCCGCTGACAGCGCGCCATCTATCTATGTATTGAGAGAGCAAGCGAACGAGCGAGACAAGCTTGTCAAACATTTCGTGGCATTTCCGCACGTTCTACGTCAATGCATAAGAAAACAAAAACAACCCAATGCCCGAATTGAAAATTGAAAATAGAAAATGAAAAATCAGATATTGAGAAATGAGAATATGCGAAATGAGAAATGAAAAATGAAAAATGGAAAAACAACTCGATTTCAGTTTGTGCTTTTTGTCAATCGTTTTGCATAATCTATTACGAAATTATTGAGCTAATGAAGTGCGCGCTTTTAGGTTTGCTTCGCTACAGCTCTCCAGCCAGCCTGGCCTCAGATTACGAGCCAATTTATGCAGGCGCGCGACTTTCCTGTGCCATAAATCTTGCCTCGAATCGCAGAGCCACATGCAACAAATCATGACACGAGGGTGGCATCAAATGTATGCCAATGAATATTAAAATGCTGTATACAACAAGCAGATTTGGAAATTCAGATATAATAATCATAAAAATGTAAAATATGCAGGAACTTAATGATGTATTAGTATTAAATGGAAGTTTATTATGAATTTTATTATAGTATATATATAATAGTTTACAAAACAAATTTTATCTGGTGACAATTTGTTGTTGCTAATCATTTTGTCATCTACTACATTGCTTTAAATTATTATACTATTTTTCTAGTTATTTGTAAATGTGTTCCACTAAAGTTTTTATGAAAAAAACTGCAGCTCATAATGCAATTGAATGAATATTCGATCATTGGTTCACATTTATGGTAGTTCGAAGAATATTTCATATCTTTGCAAAAAACTTTGGCACAACATTAGTTCTTTAGCACACCACGCTTATGAAAATGAAGTGCATTTTGAGAGCGCATAAAGTTTTGAAAGCTCCTACAAACACACACACACACACATACACACACATAAATGAAAATACGCACACATATGTACATTCACAGTTTGTGACGAATTGTAATACAAATGAGCTGAGGCTAGGTAAAGGCAACGGCAATTGCTCGAGCTGTCTCCATACGGGAATGGGAAGGGGGCTGTTGTGGCAGAGGGAAAAGGGAGGTGAATGCAGGGTATGGTAGAAAGAACAACCCAGAACCGGTTTCCCGGCACGTCGTTTAGCGCAACAACTTAATTTGCATATCAGCGCTGCCAAATTGCAGGCGGCATGCAACGCGTATAACTGGAATGAATTGAGAGAGATGCGGTTGCGGAGTGAGGGGTGCAGCGATGGCAGGTCCTAACTGAAGTGTAGGCAACTTTGCTAGAAATTGTTTTCAGTCTTTGGCGGCGCACACATGCGACGGGAGCGAGGCATGAGGCACAAGCACTTCATCAATTTGCCAATAAACTTGCGAGTAGTTTTCGCAATAGTTGCCAACATTTCAATCAGGACAAACACTCAGCACCCCCGTCTCTACTAGACCACTCTTTGTCTTGGTTGCGTTTACTCTTTGGAGTCAGCGTAAAATTTTATGCACATGGCACAAATCGAAATGGGAATCCAAATTCAAATACAAATCCAAAGTTGTTGCTGATTTGGCGTAAAATTAACAGGCAAGACGCGCGCGCATTCGCAAAAGGACCATGCTGCTCCTTGGAATGTGGGCAATTAATGTGTGGAGCTAGCTAAGCCCTAACTCTAGTTAGCTACAAACGTGGGTCACAGCACAAGTAGCAAGCCACCGTCGTGTCTCAAATTAAATTTGCATTTCAAATTCGTTTTCGGCGCACTTTGTTGACAGGCTGAAGGCAGTCACCCTGCAGGGGAGTGGAAGGCGTGTCCAGTCTGAATCAAAGCATTTAGTTGGCCCCCCAATCTATTGACAGTCGTGGAAAAGCTCAAGCACCAGTGCCAAAAAAAAAGTAAAACAACAACAAAGCACTGCTAAGGCAGGTGCGGAATAAGGACTACGAACTGAGGCGACTATCGCCTCGTCTTGCATATAAATCAAAATAATTTTGTTTGGTTCTGTAATTTGGTGACATGGAATGCTAAACTGAAGGAACGCAGAGGGCTGAGGGTGCTAGCGATGGAGGAAGTTGCGCACTGAAATCATGAAAAGGACAAATGAAGTGAAATTTAAATGATTGCATACTTCGAGGCGTTTGTTAAACCATTTATTTTCACCTAATTGCACACTCGAGTGGACGACGTCGATGCCCCCAGCTTGAACTCAGACCCAATCCCAAAGAGGGCAATACTGCTTGAGGCATTTTCACAGTTGGCTGAATGAGGCCGCAGGGCACAAGGCAACAAGGACTCCGTGTTACGCAACACAGCTACAAAATATTTGCTGACGTTTTGACATTACCCTAGTCTTACTCGTCCCGCTCTTCAAATCATCAACTTCATTTTGGCCAGTGCGTCAATCGTATCGTGGACCTGCTTCATTAGCCAGAACTAAAGCACAAAAGTTTCGACTTGACATGTGCCTGAAAATGTTCTTATTAAATTTCGCTTAACTCGTGTGTTTGTCACAATAAATGAAAACCAATTATAAAACGGCACAAAAGTGCGAAAAGCCGGAAATTCCCACAAATTCAAAAGAAGGACAAGTCAAAGGAAGCTCTCCGAATTCATTCTGAAGCACAACAGACCTCACTTTATTTTGATTGATTATTTCAACAACTCAATCAAAAGTTGGTTATGTAAGTTATATTGATTGGGCAAATTCTACGTGGTTTACTCACAAGTTTTGAGGTAGAAAAATTAGTTGAAAATTATGTTTAACTCACTATGTAAATGTATCAAATTGAAAAAGGGTCAAAAAGAGTAGTTGCTTAGATGCCACGTCACGCCTAAAGACAATCAGGAATTTCGAAATTGTCATTTCATCCACCTTGGTTTCGAGAATCCTTTGCCGAATGCTTGAAGAAGGCTTATCGGGCAATAGGGGTTTAGTTTAGCTAATAGCTTCCCACTTTTGTGCAGAATAAGTTTGTTACATTTTTAACACACACTTGGAAAGTAATCGTGTCGGAGAATTAAAGATTAAAGGGTGGAATAGGAAAGCTCTGTGAGGGAATAGTTTGATGAAACGATTATCAAAATATTTGTCAACTGCATTCTTGTTATTACAGGAAGCTTTGATTTCTTTTTGCACTTCAGAATGTGCTATCAGCATATCTTCTTAGGGACAATGTTTCGAATGGCCGAAAACTTTCCCCCAAATTTTTGGCGAATACTATCTGGGTTTTGAGATTCGTTGCGACTTACGACTTATATTCTTGGTAAGCTCAAACTGTAAAAACTTCGAACTTACTTTTATCTAGAGTTGCTTACTCCATAGAAGCCTCTATGACTTCTATTTTTAGAATGACTAGAACCTTTATTACCGTTTTCGATATCCTACAATATAGCAACAGGGAGCTTTTGCTTTCGGAAAGCTGCCAGCTTTTCGAAAGTTTCTAAGATAACCATTATGTTCATTTGCTGCATTTTCCGAAGTACTTCGAACTCTAGCATTTAGGATGATGCTTCGAGAATTCTAGGTATCGAAACCCAGAGATTTTCCGGGCACATAATAATATTATTTGTCATAATCCTTGTCTTTGTGGGTGTATCGTATGTGAGATACATGTAGCAATATATTACTTACTGTCTATATAATCACCTCAAATATCGACATTTTTCGAAAAGAACAAGTTTGTTTAAGTTGCGGACTTCTTATTTCGCCGTGAAAAATTTAAAAGCATCGAATTTTAAAAGAAGTATAGGCGACTTGAATTTTTGATATATAGAAACAAAAATATAAATAATTCCTGACAATTTCATTACGTAATAGGATATAACGCCTATTATTGATTCAAGAAACAATTTTTACAAGGTGAAAATCCGATGTTGCTCGAACGAAATTGATGGTTTTTCTACATTCAAGCTTGCTTGCTCTACCTCTCATAATAATAAAAATACTAATAATATTGACAATATTAATAATATTTATAATAATAATAAGATTAACAATATTAATAATTTTAATAATACTCATAATAATTATAATAATAATAATAGTTCCATAAAATTTAACTATAACTTATTGATGGTCATAATATTATCTCATAATATTAATAATATTGACAATATTAATAATATTTCTAATAAGAATAAGATTAATAATATTAATAATTTTAATACTGCTCATAATATTTATAATAATAATAATAGTTCCATAAAATTTAACTATAACAAAATTACTGAATTTTTGGTTGTGGCTCTCAAACTGTGGGAATTAACTGTATATTGAGACTAGCTCTCAAACGGTGCTTGTCATAAAAACACTTGCCAAAAACTGTGCGTTTTTTTTTAACGTTACTGAAAGTGCCAAAAAGGCAAATGAAAAACCATTTCTCAGGGCTGCATAGTTGTTGGGGCTTGTCTCAAACGTACCTTATTCTCTCCCCCTCACCCGTTTCCCTTGATATGTACGACAAAAGCAATGCGCTTCCTCTCTACCAAACTGCACGCTATTCCTGCTGCTATGCCGGTTCTCTGGCGCTTCCCTTACTGTACATTTTAGACGCCGCCTTCAAGTCATGACATGTGCAGGAAATGCGTTTTCCAGCGCTGCAAACGCTTGGCTTTCCGCTGCCGCCGACTGCTACTGCTCGAGCTTCTTCAGTTGGCTGCAGTTACTCGGTTTTCGGTTGGGTTTACGGTTACGGTTTTTTGACTATGCCGTCTGCCGTGGCGCCTTTTGCACAGCTCCATAAATATTTAAATTGTGCGCCGCCTCGCAACTTCTGATTCCATCGACTACCCCCCGACCCAACGCCGCTCTCCGCGGTTGCCCTTGCGTGTTGCTTGCCGGCTTATTTTTTGACAGTTATCGATTCGCTGCTCCACACGACTCTGAGACGCTGGCGTTTTATCTTGCCAGGCTTGCAATTCATTTCCTAAAATATGCATGCGAAAAAACCAAGTGAAGAGGCGCAGGGCAGGGTAGCTTGAGCTGGATAGGGAAGCGAAGCGGCATCATTACATTGGCTACGCGCTGTCAAGCTGCCTTGCTGCCTGTCTCCCCGATCCCCCTCTCGTAACGTCGGATGCCATATCCAACACATTTGCAATATGTACGAGTTATGCGGCATAAGCCTCCGTCTCCGAATCCGACTCGCACTCATATCCTTCTTTCAGCCAGTTAAAAAGTTTTCCAAGTCGTTCGCTGCTTTGTGCATGTTTAACTTTTGCCTGTCAGGACGTTGTGGAAGAATTCGTCCTTATTACCCCAGCACCTCTGTCCCCTACTGCCATCCCCTAGAGTTACCCTGCAGCCCCTTGGCTTTGATCAAAGTGACACTGAAGTGCCTGCCTGAAAATTCACAAATGCAGCGTTTCCCCATCCCCTTCCAACTCCTTCTGCCAGTCACTGTTCACTTGTAAAGCCACACATTTGACAGCCTACAAACTGAAACAACAACTCAATTAGCACGCCCAAAAAATAACTCAACACGCATTTCAAAATATACTGGCTACAACGTAATTGAAGTTCTCCTGAGACTCGCTAAGTCTCCAGTCTTTTGACCTGCAATTTTCATTTACTTATAGACCTTCCCTTCCCTCACCCTTATTTTTTTGTTTAATTGATATACAAATATTTGTCACTTTGCAAGAGTAATCCATACAAGCAAGGCAATTCTCGTAACTTTATTAAATATGGAGCCACAGAAGCATTTAATTTTGTCTAAAAACTTCATCAGATGTTATACATGGAACTTTTATAGACTGTAGAAAAAAATGGCAGTAATGCATTTTAATATCTTAATTAGTATTGATGAATTCAAAGTTTTTACATTATTATTTTAATATGAAGTACAACATTGAGATTAATATTAGCTTATTCTAATATGAAGTAAAACTTGTTGATAAACTTATTATCTGAACTCAATTTAAAATACGATTTATCACAACATTCCATTTTACTCAAATAGCTCGACTTAATTAAAGAATTTTAGCTTTCTTAATTCAATGTTGATTGCAATCTCTTATTAAATCCACAATTAGTCAGCAAGAGGAGGGTGAACACCTACTAATGAATCACCCAGGTGCAGGGATGCCCAGTTATGACGAAATCGAAAATTAGCTAAGCCTTAGGAGCTAAGTTCATAAAATAAACTGCAACCAACATATGAAAGTTTTTACCTTCATATCAAAATGATAAGGTTGCCAAAATAGAGACTGATAAACACTTAAATGTTCTGATCGGGCAACAATAAATTCCATACATTCGCCTGATATCGTAGCGCACCCCGTTGCGTATGAGTAATGGTTATAAGGCTTTGCAAAGCTTTTGTGTCGCTTGATTTCCAATTCGATTACCGTTTACTTCAGTTGACCGCAAGCAGCTAACGCGTTAGGACGTGTCCCGTTGAAGCCAACAAAGCTAAAGACCCCAGTCAATTTTCAAGTGAAATATTTGAGAGAATGCCACCAGGTGATCGTTGTGGAGGACCACCACGTCGTGGACCCATCATTAATGTGCAAATAGCACCACGTTGGCCCAGAAGACATCATCATTCAAATGTCGTCGTTGTGCAGACACCACCTCGTCCAGCACCTGTAGTGGTCGTCCAACAGCCACCACCACGTCCAGCACCTGTTGTCGTTGTCCAGCAGCCACCACCACCCTACTATCCACCACAGCAGCCACCACCATCAAATGGTCACTACCATAATCCTCCAGGCTATTAAGAGCTGCACCTACTACAATGAGCTAGCAGGACTCCTTTTGATGAATTTCCTTAGACATAGAACACAAATCAACTGAAATAAATATACACATATCCATACTGTACTTTAACTGAGCGAATTCAATCGTTCGATTCGATTTGTTTGTTTGCGCAAAATGCTTATCGCCTCTTGTCTATTGCAATGATAAGAGCTAATCAGAAGAAGTAACTATTTTGGAGGTGATAAGCCAATTGCCAGCTGTGGCATACTTTATGCTTTGATTACAATCAATAACTATTGGGGCATTCATGCTAACTCTTTGCATACAAAAACAACAACCTTAAGCTTATAGCCTGGCTGCGACGTCTATGGCTATTTTCAATAGAATAGTCGGCTATGAATAAACGAGGTTGGTTCTTCAAATAGGCGAGAGACTTTGCATTCTACTATCTTTATATACTATTCAATATAATTCCGGTACTCTTTAATTAATAAAGAAAAAATTGTAAAGTTTCATACAATTTTAATTGTGTTTATATTCAAAAAAATGTATAAGAAAAATATTTATTTGGTTTTTCTATTATTTTAAGTTTAGTTTAAGTTGATTATTCAATTTATTAATATTTCAAAATATTTTTTGCAATATTAAAATTTTTTTTATTAAAAAAATAACAGAAATTCTAAATTCAATCTAAATTTAGCCTAACCAAAATAGATTCTAAAAAAAACTTTAAATTTTCAAATCCCCGCTTTTACTTATCGTCCAACCCTCGCAGAGTGCGCTTATCGGTATCAGTTCATAATTGACAGTTCGAATGACTAACCACCTGTGTACTGGAGCTGCTTATCTTGAACATTGGAATGGCATGGAACCAAATGGAATGGAAATGCCATTAAACCCCACAACTGATTGATGGCATTCAGCAATACCAATACCAATGACAATGGCAATGGCAGAAGCGTTGGCGATGGAAGTCAACCGTAATCATAGCCTAGTCTTGCTAGCCCCAGTAATGTTTTGGTAAAACGACAGTTCGCAGTATTCGAAGTGTTGTGCTTGAGAAAGCACAGTTGAAAGCGGCAGCCATGCGTGTATACTATGAAAATTCATATTGCTATGGTCATCGTCATCACCATCATCGTCCAAGTAAGCAACAACAGACCCTATCTACAGAGGTACCTGAGCATATGATTGATGCAGATCATCAAGAAGAAAATAAACAGTGTAACTCTACTTACATAATCCTACCTGCTCTGCAGATATCGAAATTGATGTTTTCTCCGGCTACGGTGGGGCATATTATCCGCCGCCGATTGCTCGGCCCGAAGTCGTCGTCGTGAACCCAGCGGTCAATTATGTGCCTACGCCTGGTGGACAAATGATGATGCCACAGCCACAACAATATGGTGCAATGGGCTCAGCGGGCTATTACCAACAACAACAGGGCTATCAGTATCAGCAATATCAGCAGTACAACAACCCACCCTATCCACGTTGGTAGGACAAAGTATACACATTTTGAAGTATCCAATGACGAAATCAAACGACAAAGTGTCTAAGCGACTATCACTTTATGAATTATACCCAGTGTTTATACTACACAAAAATAAAATAATCTATAAGTTTCAAGACCCAAAATCTTAAACAAAAAGCATTCCTCAAATTTAAAAGTTGTTTAACTGTACATTTCAGAATACTTTGTTTAAAATGCTATAGATCACCGGCATATTGCTTATAACATTTTCAGAGAGTCGAAAAAACTTCCTCATGGAATGAAAATAAATTTCCTATGCACCAAATTTTGCTTTATAAGTAATAAGTTTTGTTTGTGTAAATCCTCCATCATAATATACATCTTAGTCTATAAATTAAAACATTTACTTGATTTTTGATATAAAAATAAAAAAAATTATCAGTGTACTAAGATCTAAAAATACTTGTCCATAAAAACAAAAAAAAAGTAAAAACTATGTAGTCAAAAGAGCTCAAATACGATATACCCTGTACCCAGTCCTTGACCCTTGTAATTTTAAAAAAATATATATTTTTAGTTTTTCTTGCATCGACATTTCTTTATCTAAGGCAATATCGATTGCAATTGATAACATTTAAGAAATCAAAAAATATGTAAACAATATATGTCAAAATCCATTAAGTTATAATAATAATTTATAATATATCAATGTGCGTTGTTTTGCAATGTATGTTTGATATCTCGTTTACATTCAATCACATATATAATATTGAAACCTCCACCAGTCGGACGGATAGGGCTCAATTGTCTCAGCTGCATACATACTTATCCGAAAGACTGTTTTCAATGGGAACAGGTCATACAAATTAAACAATAAAAATAATTTTTATTCTTAAAGCCTTAGCCCATAATAGGGAAGGCATAAGAAGGCATCGCCGACCTCATAAAATATGTATATTTTTGATCAGTATCAACAGCCGAGTCGACCCGGCTCTGTGCGTCTGTCCTTCTGTGTGTCAGAGACTAAAAGAACTAGAGGAATTGAATTTCAGGATCATATGTCTTATTTCAAAATTCAAATTTTTATTACAAACGGACCATAAACACAGAAGTTATTCAAGAAATATTATTATTCGGCGAAATCAGGTGCAGGGGCATCTGTTTAGTTGCTATGTCACTCAATGGCATAATAAAGGTGTACCAAAACCCAATAAAGTGCAACCAAGCTAATAATTTTGAAAGGAGTTAATTTCAATAAATATATTATTTCAATGGTCGCTCTTAATTTTTGTTCCATTTAGAAAAATGGATGGCAGGCATCTCATGTTATATACATGTTATTTATAATTTAAACAAAAATAATTGACAAATAATAAATGAATAAAAAATGTTAAATTAACAATTAATTTTGTTGTTTTTTAATTATACCAAAACAAAAAAGTTATGACTAATTTAAATTAAAAATTTATTTTACTTCTGGATTCCCCACCTACAAATAACAAATGTGCGCTATTCTCACTATCCGTAACGTTTTCGGATTATATTCTTTAAATTGTTTATATATTGAATTTGCATATTTAATGTATAGCGTAATAGAAAGTCTGCAAATAAAATGAAAATCTTATTAATAAAATGAAGTTGCTTTCAAACACAGAAATCAATAGAGATACATATATTTTATTTGCCACTGTTTATCATTTAAATAAATAATAAACTTTCAATATACGTGTATATTAAAATTTTCATATGTATTATAATATATGATAACTGGATTTATGATGTACGAATTGCATTGAAAATCATTTCGTCATTTTTTTAAAGAAAACTTTATTTCGAGCAGACACAAAATCTGATACAAATTTAAAGTTTTCTGAGCCTTTGCACATTCAAATAAATTTATTATGAGAGAGAGAAATAATTTCTTTCATGATTCACTTTATGAAATTCGAGTGCAAATTGAAAATTGGACAACGCATTTTGTTAATTTCCCCTTGCCGGTCGCCCTGACTGGAAATTGTTTATCAATATTTATCGGAGACAGTAAGTCCACATGACAAGATAATGAACTAAGCCATCAACCAAAAAAAGTACCGACCTGACCAAAGCGCCAGCAACCTGCCCCCTTTAAATATGTTTAGCACTTGCGAAAATAGTTCAGTCAACGCCCAGCAAAAGCAACAGCAAGCTCGAAGGACTTTAGTGCGCTACACAGATACCTAAGGAACCAGAATGTCATACTACGACGACGAACGCCGCCATCATCATCACCATCATCATGGACGCCCAATTGTGGAGGTTGACATTGTGCCACCAAGGATTCCGCGACCCGTCGTAGAGATTGACGTGGGCTCACGCTACCCTTCCTATCGACCGGAAGTGGTTGAGGTGGTCACACCAGCGGCTGTTTACCAGCCCCCACGCCCCATTGTCGAGGTAGATGTGGTTCGTCCAAGCCGACCACTAATCGAGTTCAACATTGGCGGACGGCGTCCACCACGTGAAGAGGTCATTGTGGTGCAGGAGGGGCCCAGGTGGTAACCTGTAGAAAGCAGTAGTGCCACCTAATTAATAATTCATTTCAAATGCTTCTTCTATAAGTTAAAATGTGCAACCAGAAAAAAATAGTATTTATTTATAATTGAAATTACACTTTCATGTGACCTGCAAAAAAATAAAATATTAAATATTTATTTGTTATGCTATTGGCATAAATATAAAATTAAAACCTCTCTTAACGACTGTGAACAATTTTGAATTGGTTACTCCCACTCCGGTCCCTATTTGTTTGGTAATCCTCTTTGTTCTGTCAATTTCATTAAAGAGCCATTGACTATTCAATTGGTCATTTAAATCCATTTACTCAATGTAATCAATGCACTCCACGTTGCGAAAGTATTAGGCTATTTCGCTACAATTTCAAATAACAATTACGTAACAAAGGCATCACGTGCCACTAAAATTAAAATGGATGAATGCATTTATTACTTTTGAGTTGATCATATGAAATATAAAAATGTAAAAGTTATGACTTTACGATATTTAAAGTAAAATAAGCATTGTTGCATTATATAGCACATGCTGCGGATCTAAAGTAGTAAAATTCGGATTGAAATAACATATTTAACTTATACTTCTAATAATTCAGAAAATTATAAAATTAATAAATATAATACATAAATCAATTCCTTTACTTCAATATCTGTTTAACAAATTTTCCGTTTATATAATATAATCGGTTTAGACATAGAATTAAATTATAAAGCAGGCAACAGTTAAACAATGAAATATTTGCAATACATATATTTGGAAACACATTATATCAAACGCAATATTTTTACTATAACAGAAGATTTAATATCCGATATGCTGCAATAATGTACATATTCACATATTGAAAATGAATAGCTTTGGAATTTGAATCTATGAAAAACGGAGTCTACTTCATCAGTGCATGAATATCGCAGTTTATACAAGAGCTTAACGCCAAATTTGTCGATCGCATAAGATTGTGATCGCATTATATATTTTCCCTAAAATTTTCTCCCTTAGTGTTTTTTTTGTTGTCACATTCTGTTATGGCATTTGCGGAGCATGGTGCAGAGAGAATACGGCTCGAAATTTGTTTATTGAGCCTGAGATAAATAATAATGACAGTTGCTATGTATAACAAAACTAGCGACAAAATTATATTAGGTTTAATATGAATTTCATTAAATAACTGAGGATCCTTCGTCAAACACAAAAGTATGCTTTTTTTGCCAAATAAGTTTACTTTTACGTTGTAATAACATAGCAGTTAAATTTAACATTCAGAGTACAGCTGCCCTTAGAAATTATATCAATAAAATTGAACATGATAAAGCCCTCGATTTGAGAATACATGAGATATAATAGAACTAATTTAAGTGCCATCGAACTTACCCGAGAGTCACCTTGGCAGTCGCGATAATATTATAAGCCTCAGATAAAGAAGCCATGATTCAGTTGATACAGTGGATGCTATCACCGATTGATGATGGTACTTTGGGCATACCGACCATTAGGATACAAATGAGTCATGAAATTTAAAACAAAGCTCAGTAGTTGACCCCCCTGAACCACTTAGCTGCAATTGTAGTCTTGACAATGCCTGCCAATGAATCACTGCAAAAGTGTGGATCTATCATTAAGTCATTTTGAACCTGATAAGATATTGAATGCCGAGGATTATGATAGCTGATAACAGTAAATGGCACAAACATTTTGCTCTTTAAATACAATGTAGAAAATGGTTTGACATTCAGTAACGAAACGAACGACAAACAAGAAATTCAATCCAAACGAAATGGCCGAAGTACAACAAGTGAACATTCAGTGCGAGTGCTACCATCGCCATGGACCCCTCTATGTGCTGAGACCCTGGGCCTGGGGTCGCCCCTGCCGTCGCTGCAGACGCATGATGGACCGTAATGTGGTTGTGGTGCCCACTTCGGGAGCTGCAGTCGCCGTCGCCCCTTGCGCCTCTGTGGTAACAACAACCACCCGCTCTGTGGCCCCCCAACCTCAAGTGATTGCCGTGACTCCAGCCCAAACAGCCTGCGACATACAAGTGGCACAACAGGCGTATCCCGTCGCTGAGCCACCCAGATACGAGCTCGTTGCCGTCAAATAAGCACAAGATTTGGAAGTGAAAAGTGTTTGAAAAGCATGTCTAAAACTTTTTCATATTATTAAGAAATAAAAAAATGTTTTCTTGTAAATGACATTTGCAAGTTTGTTATGTTACTACTATAAGAAATGAACTAGGAAATTTAATTACTTAACACTGTTCAGGTAGAAAGATATCAGCTTAAAGAAAAGGATAGAGTGATTAATATTAGAAATTACTAAAATAAGGAGTACGCTTTAGCTATGATCAAATTACTTCGAGACATGTTTAGGCCTTCTGAGAATTTTCCATTCAATTTAGTTGAAAAGCTATCAGATCTTCATGATATTTTCAATACACAACAAAGGAATGTCAACTTATTACTCCTATAAGCCCAACTCACAACCATACAATACGACAATTTAATCTATGTTTCCATAATATCTCATCATGCGCAATCTCAGTATTATTATATTATTTGTGAAAACTTTCGAATTAGTCTTTAAACTAATCAATTAAAAACAATAATCTTTTGAAGCATTTTAGTGTTTAGTGTTGGTTTGTTTTGATGAAACCAATTTAAATTTGCAAGCCAAAACATTTAAGCTGAATTTCTTTGTGAATTATGAGCTTGCTTTTAGTTTACATATTGTATAATCAAGAGAAATAAAACTGTTTAATCATTGATAAATGACCCGCCGGACAGAATGAGATGGAAAAAGAGTGAGATTGAAAGAGATAAAATAATAGACAGATTCAGTGTTTTAAATGTCTCAGCAAAGCGCAGACAAGAATAACAAAAACAAGGCCAGACCAAGAACAACAATAAGAATTAGCAGCGAAATAAAGGGCAACAACAAGGAGAATAGTGAATCCTGCGGACTGCTTGTTAAATGAAAATTAATTGGCTACACTAATAGTGTTGCCAACTACTTTGCGCAATTAAAACAAATTGTACGTAACATATACATACAAGAAAAAAAACGCTCAGTCCCAGTCCTAGTTGTAGTTTTCAGTTTCAAGACAGTCCAAGCAGAACGGGTAAGGATTGTGTTATCTAGTGTGTGTGTTGTGTGTGTGCCCCTCATGTTTGCTGCCCCTAGCTAGCCAACCAGGCCTGGCCTCATGAAACTTTTCCGCACATAATAATTCATGTTAAACTTGCCCCTTATTCTAGTTCTTCCACATCGTCTTCTCAACCTGCTGGCTCTTTCCCTTGGTGGCGCCGGTGGCAGACGCTTGTTTAGGTATGTACAAGTATGTTTCATTCACTCATTCGGTTGGTCATTCATTCATTCATTATTAAACAAAGCAACAGCAAACACGCATTCACAAACTTATCCAGCTAACGTGCCAGTAGAGGTTTAAAAATATGGTTTAACTTCTCGTTGGATGCCAAAAGCTGCAGCTGGCGGCTAGGCTTTGCTTAACTCAAGCGAGAGTAGCTTAAATACTTGATATCTGTTTTATCTTCATAGGATAGTGATAGTGATAGTGATCCCTTAAGGAAATATAAATTTAATATTATGACTCGAGCCTGTTAACTCCAGAATTGAGAAAAATTCTTCAATGACTTATGACCAAAATTAAATAATTTATTCACTTATACATACAGATAATATTTTTGCAAACCTCTTTCGTCAAATTCGTAATTTAGTTTTTCCTTAATAATTATTAATTTTAAAGCAAACATTAAGTACCTATCAACTACTTGACCTGCCCTTAAAGCTTTGAGCGTGTTTTTTCCAGTCCATTCCTCGGGTCGTTTCCAGCCAAGTCTCACACCTCATCAGACGTCCTGTTTTACCTGTTGTTTTAAAAACAATGAACATATTATGTATTGCACAAGAGCACCGCAAACGAATAGGCAACGTGTGGGCTACGTCGCCGAAAACAAGGTGTTTACGACCTCAAGGGTGTTGCATGCCACACACACATGCTTGTGAAATAAAATGCCCCACCAAGTGTGCTCATTCCCTAAGGTTGCTCCATTTTCTGGATGATTAGAGAACTCGTTGCTGCCATTTAACTTGGAGATTTCTTTTGTTTTATTATTCATTTTTTGTTCCTTACCTGCTTTCAGCTGCTATTGTCCAAACCTCTGTCGTATTTCTTTGGGCCTTATGGTATTATTTGGGCTCGGCTTTTTGCTAAAAGTTTTTCCCCTCAGGCAAGGCATTTTGAATTGTGTTTCCGGTAATTTTCACTCCATTAAAAAATTTAGTTTGAGCTAAACGAGGTGGTCATATAATGTTCGACATCATTGTAAACTCATCATCTAGCATATCAAGCCTAAATTCATTCACTGCACACATTATTATCTTCATCATAGCCATCATCATAGTCATCGTCATCGTAGTGATTGGCATTGTCTGTTCTGTTGGCAGACCAAATTACATTAATAACTCGATTCGAACAACATAAATCTGAGCCAGTTTCCTCGACAGGCCCCTCCAGTAAAAAACACAGAACGAGGGACAGAGCGAGAGAGAGAGAGAGGAGACTGTCATGTCTCAATCAAAGCTCTTCACTGCCTCTTTCTCGTTCTATCTTATGTTCTGTTTGCGTTTTGCCTTTGTGGGGATACCAAAATTTACAACAAAATGAAAATTGGCAAACTGGCAAATTTTTAAACAAGTGAACAGCATTTTTTAAATAACATCGAATAGTATATGCGCTTGAAATGAAATTAATGAAATGCTATAAAATGAAATTAACTGTTAGAATAATGTTAGATTTTGAAAAAACTAAAATAATAATATTACGCTATATTATTCAAATATCTTGCGATAATTAATTTATCTAAATATTTTGATTTGTAATACATTAATTACAATTTGAAGCCTAATGGTTGCATTGATTGACAACAACTAAATAAACCCGGCCAGGTTGAATAATTAAGGTCTCTGGTGGATGTTACCTTCTCACAAAATCCCCTCGTTACATATTTTATCACAAAATTCGAGTATCCCGCCTTGGTATACCAAAGAACGACAAAAGCCGGCAGCAAAAAACCCCAAATGCTGAACAATTTTTGGACCTAGTCTTTTTCACGCCCCAAACCAAAGCGCAATGCTCTTATTGTGCCTCTTGCTCCTCGCCTTGATGTTGCTGTTGTAATTGTCCATTGAGGCGTAAAGAGCAACGGCTAAGACCGAACTGTAGAGCCAGAGACGGGGCGGCCTACCAAAGTTTAGCCTAGCCTCAAAATGCATGAAATGTCTATTCTAATCCGGAAATTAAATTCCATTTAGAAATTTCGTATACAAAATGGGCGTCAGATTGAACCTCCTAGTGTGAGTGTCTAAATGTATATGTGTATGTGTGCGTATGTGCATCGCTTGCCGTCCATATAAGTTTAATTTATGGTAAGAGCTAGCTATAGGCCTTCCTGACTGGTCAAATGGTAAATCGAGCCCAACTTAACCCCTTATTTAATGATTGCAAGCTGAAGCTTGCTTTTATGAAATATTCAAGGAAACTGTTAAGGCTCTCATGAAAGTGGAATCATAGGAAAAACAAAAATGTAATGAAAGTGTTGATTTTAAATGTGAATTTCCATAGAATTCACAAGCAATTACTAGAGATTTGCGCCCATTTTGCATAACACTTTTGATTCACTTCCACATAAATTCAAAAAATTATTTATTATTTATTTGTCTTCATATTATAGCTAATTCGGCAGGAATTCAAAATTGACATCTGAAATACATTCAATTAACAAATAGTTCAACAATTAGCTTTTATATGTAAGGAATAATTAGTTTTACATTTCAAAAATAGGAGTGGCCTTTTACATATTTTTCTAAAATTCATTTATTCATATAAATCACACACTACGCTTTAATAGTTAATGGTTATTTGCAGCATTTATTGATATAATATATAATATATATTGATATAATATAATTTCAAATACATTCAAATTTCAATTTGATTTTGTATTTATTTTATAAAAATAAACTTTTTTACAAAGCCCTATTTAATGATTGAAAATAATTAATAGCTAAAAACGCTAAAATGGCAAGAAAATAACAACAAAACAAATTTCCTAAATAATTATTCCTCTCTTACAAATTATATATTGTATTTGGATTGCATTTTCAATTAAAAAAATTACATTTTAAAATTTAAAATGGAATCGAAACTTCAAACATTTTCAGAACTTGGTCTGTGGCATAGAAGGGTTAAATAATAGTCCAGCAGTTACATGTTGGATGTACAATTAAAAGAAGAAGAAAACATTGAAATATTCCACAGAAATCAGAAGTAAATGTTGAGCTTGCCTTGAAAGATTGGTAACAGCTACAGAGGAAAGATGAGAGTTCGGCGTACGTGACAGGTGAAACAAGAGATTGTTTTTGTTGTCAACAGCAAATCAGCAAATTTCTGTTGTTTGCCATCCAATTTGTTGTGTCATCTAATAGAGTGTGGTGCAGGGGCAGAGTTTTCGGGGGTGCAATCACTTTGGGCTCTTGGCATAAAAAGTGACAACTAATCAAATGTTAAACAATAAAGTGAGACAAAAGGGCAAAACGCATAAAGAGTTGAGCACAATCAAAATAACAAAAGTGCCTGGCAATTTATGTATTAGATGATGGGGCACAACTGCCACGCCCCCAAAAAAGGCATACAGAAAACTGCAATATATTCAGCCATATGTAATGCGGAAAAGCCATTTAGTTCATTTGTTTTGCGTGCGCAATAAAATTTTTATCATTTTTTATTTGTTTGTTTTGTTGTTTCGCTCGCTCTCTCTGCCTCTCTCTCCCTCTCTCTCTATCTGTCCCAGTTGCTCGGCGCTGGTCGCATTTTAAAACGCGTGCAAACAGCGCGAAAATGGGTAAGCGACTCGCATGACAGCAACAAACAAAATGTTTATGGCTTGTTATTTGAGCATAAAAGCATTTGGCCAAAAGAGGAACAATCTGACTCCTCAGACTCTTCGGCATGCCAGAGCACCATACATGGAGCTCAAAGAACGTGACACTCTTTATATGAGTAGTCCTGCCCCGCTGTAAGGACCCCCTGCACAACGAAAAATTATCAGTTGAAACAGAAAACCAAAAAAAAGCGAAAAAATGTGAATAAAAATAAAAAATAAAACAAAAGACAATGAAATTGTCAAAATATGTGAAACGAGACACGCATCAAATGGAAGTGCGAGATCGAGCGATAGGCGAGGTAGAGGGAATAGGGGTCTTGGCAATGCCATTGTTGGAACAAACAAATAAATTTATGTGCGCCATTTACAAATGAGAGAAAATTGAGAGAAGAACTTCAGAGCCAATAAAAATTACAAGAGCAAAGTTGCGAAAAGTGTCGACACTTGCCTCTGCCAAAAGGGAAAGGGAAAGAAAATGCTAACCCTTGAGCCAGGCGCAGCGACACGTACTCGACGGGGTAACCATCAAGGGGGCAGGGGCGAAAGCCAAAGAAGTCAGGCTATAAGGAGCAGCTATAATGCCAATGTAAAGGTTTCAATGGCCAACAGAATGAGTCAGAGAGAGTGAGAGCGTGACGCAAATTGCTAACAAGTAATGGCAAATGAAAAGCAAATGAAAACCAAAAGCGAACATAATAAGAAATGTGGAAAAAGAGAGAGAGTGGGAGAGCTGAGGGGAAAGCGGGGACGTCGAGGAGTAGCTTTAGGGTTAAGCAGTTGAGTCGTGAGGTTAGCGCCATTGACCGGAAATGTAAAATGCACTTAGCAGCATCGCATTGCAATGCTTTTGGCCCTTAAACTAAGCTCAGTCCCAAAATATCGCTATCAATAAATTCGCACGTAGCTGCCAAGTGCTGAAAGCATTGTGCAACTATGGGGCAAAGAGAGGCAGGATAGAGGGATTGCAGGATTGGAGGAGCAGCAGTAGCTGCGTTTGCTTCATGTGGATATTTTTGTGGATAATTGCAAAAACCAAGCGGAGCGCAATCCCCTCTAGCCGTCTCCTCTTTCTTGCCTGGCACATGCAATTTGAGCTTTGAAACAAACACGCGCCACAGATTGAGGAATTCGCAGTTGGTGCTGGTTGCACGTCTATACTACCCGTTAAGGATTAGAGGCGAAGCGGTAACAGGAAAGGGAGCAGGAACGGGGACGGGGACTGCGAGTTACTGTGGTGACTGCTCTTAGTGAAAATTGCTTCATTAGAGATGGGGCTGTGCAACGGTGTTAAATTCTTATATTCTGCGATTCATTTTCTATTGACTTGCATGTGGCAGTCATGGCATTCACATTGTGAGGCTACTAAATAGCAATTGCTAGCCGTATGTACTGCAAATGTCGACTTCGCAATCAAAGGCCTCAATTAATGAGGCAGTTTCACGTTAAGTAAAGCTATAAACAGCATTACTGCTCAAAAGTTTGATTTGTTTCAGTTAACATAATTTTTTTCCATTTATTTTTATTTAAAATCTAGGTATCAATTGAGAAGATATTTACTAAATTATTAGAAAATATACAAAGATCTAGGAGTAGGTAAGGATTATTTAAATCGAAAGTAGATGGAATGTTTCTTAGTCTCCTTTGTTATGACTGTTGACTTGCAATTCAATCGTGAGAGCTTTGTCGTGTTCTCCAGAGGCTGAGTTATGGAACAGACCGAAACTTATCCTCTGGAGAACACGACAAAGTGTCGTATATTTAGTTTATTAATTTTATTTTAAATGCCACTTTTCAGCTGAAGTTAAGGCAAAGAAAGGCCATATACAACTTTGATACTCGAGATCCTTATCGGTAAGGACCAAATACTTACTGAAAACAAAAAAAATTCATTATGCAAAATACTAAATTTATTTTAAAGAAATTTATGCCTCAAGGACTCTAGGACATAAGCAAAAGTAAAAAAATGTAAACATTAAACTAGTGCAATAAACACATTCCACAGAACACGCGTATTGAGTCCTATATCATTTTTATTGTTTAGCTAAAAATCCTAATGAAATTTTGGGTAGCCAAATTTTAGGCTAATTGCCACAAATAATAACAGAAGACAAACGGGAAAAGAAAAAAGAAAAGCATAGAGCAAGCGACAGGAAGAAACTAATGCTCAGTGCTGACTGGTATTGTTGTTGCTTAGATTTTGTTATTGTTTAGCTGCTGTTGTTATTTACTTATTGTTTATGATGTTGTTTTTGTTGCTCGGCTCGTTTGCATTCATAAATCAAAGGAGCATGTGTCTGTCTATCAGAAATGGAGCTACCAAAAATGGCCAAACAATGGAGCTGGCCGAAAAGATTATATATAAAATGGCCGCACAATAAATATGCAATGCATATAGAAAATATGAAAGCAGCAACAACAAGCCAACCAGGGGGCATGGGGTACAAGGGGAGGCAATAACAACAACACAAGCAAATGGAGCATAAATTACACATGGCCATAGAAAAATGATACGCCGACAACATAAAACAGATGCTGAGCTGGGAGAAGAGCAAGAGGAGGGAGGAGATTGGTCGCAAAACGCGCGCTCTCATCATTTATAAATGCTCGCGAGATTTGGACTTATGAGAGAAGGCGGGGATAGACTAAGAGAGAGAAGGCTGATAGACGGCAGCCTGACAAAGGGACAGTAAGAGAGAGAATGAGAAAGAGGGGGGACAGCAAGCAGGGGGTCAAATGATGTTAGGCACGAATCCGGTTTGCCTCTGACCCCCGCAAGTTCCGGGGCTAATCGCGTTACAATGAAAATTGATGATGATGCTTTATGAAGCTGCCGCTAAAAGCGAAAAAAAACAGAAAGCGAAAAAGAGAGGAAAATAATAAAAACTATGCAACATATTTGGTAGTTGCCACAAAGTGGCCAAAACGAATGTGAGTCGTGTCATTGACTTTGTTGTAGTTGCTGTTGCTGCTGCTGCTGCAGCCACTTAAATTCAATTGCCCAACCAACAAGCAGCATCAACAAGCAAACAGCAACAACAACAGCTACAACTTGCAACAACAAAATGCAGCGCAAATAATGTCAACCCGAGTCGAGTGGCGCGTCGGCGGTCGCCAGCTAACAAAGTTTTGCAGCCAAACCAAACCAAAGCCAGTTGAACAACAACTCGCAGCAACAACAAGTCAGCATGCAGCCCGTTGTCTACTTAACTGCCAACCAGGCCAAAAGTGTATGCTATAAAAATACGCAGTTCCGATTCTATCTATCTCTCTGTCTGTCTTCCTTGCGTGAGTGGGTGTTTGTGTGTGTGTGTGTGTACGTGTAGTTAAGTGTGTAAACTACAATTGAGCCCAAAATGTGGAGCGCATTTAATTGAATTGAAAAACTAACTAGAACTTAACAATCTCAAAGTTCCATCTCAAATACTCTAACCCACATTTATAAGTTTATTAAAAACTTTATTAAGTCGCCAATAAATGATCAATCAAACTGCGTTTACTTAAAGCATCTTAGTGTATTGTTGGGAGTATATATTCAAATATTTTTCAAATATTATATCTTCAAATGCTTTTTGGCTAATCATTGTTAATTTTATAGTATTTTAAAACGAGCTTAAAGTCTTCTCAATGCAATTTAATTAATTAATTCGTCACATGATATCGAAA